>JBBBDQ010029616.1:997500-1341246 GCA_037127315.1 Ascarosepion bandense
GGAAAAGTAGACTAATTTTTCTCCAGTTTCTGAAAGGTTTTTTCTGTTGCTGAGGTGATGTGTCGTCCCCCGTGGGGATCTTCATATCGAAATGGCCATTCAACATCTTTGAATTAATCCTTTTTTAATATATATATATATATATATATATACAGAAGTATATATATATATATATATATATATCGATATTAAAAGAGGCAAGCATTAAAACAGAAGCTCTGACATCCTTTTGTTTAATCCCACTCTTAATTTGGCTGTTGAAACCAAAATTGGCAAAACATTTGTCAATTTATGAAAGCAAAATTTTAATAAGGAAAATAAGTCACACAAAATATTTAATAGCAATTACTTAAAATTCATTTGTTGTTGTATGCCAAATATTGAAAATATTATTAGTGGATTAAATAAGGCTAATGTTAGGGTAAAACTAATGTTGGTATGACCAGCTGTAACTGTAGAATTAAGAACAACTGTCTGCTCCAGGATAAATCCCAGCAAGATTGTGTCATTTACCGGGTTAAAGTATATAAAAGCATAGAAGAGCTGTAACCAAAAACATACTTAGGTTCTACTTAAAACAGTTTTAAAAAAAGATATTATATTTACACCAGTAGTTTTAACAATGAAAAATATAAACACAGCACCACTCTTTCTTCTTTTGTGTGGTCAATTAAACAAGAACTGAACATAGACCCCATTTTAAAATGGGGAATGTTAAAAAGATGTACGAAGTTCTAAGGTGGCCAGAAATTTTGCAGGTTATGTGTGGAAGAAAAACTTGCTATATCATCGTTTGAACCCACAAGCAGTTTATTGAATACTAAAACAGAAATACTTAATAAGTGTAGACATAGGAAGTCTTGGCTTTTGAATTACGAATGCTTGGAAGGTTTGCCTATTCCCTTATTTTCTTTTGTTGACGTTAGTAGTTTGAAGTTTCCGTCTTCACTAAGTTGGCGAATTTTATTTTTATTTGTTTTGTTTAAAATGGTTATAAATATTAAATTTGTTTTCTTAATAAAATTTTTTCCCTACTTGTGTTTGGTGTCTTCATTTTTTTTTTGGTCATGTGGGTTATTGAGTTTCCTTTATCTTGTCATTGTTATTTTCCTCTTTAGCCAGTGTTCCCTGAAGATCCGTTTTGGTGAAACCTTGGTAGGTTTGTTTGCTCACTAGGTATACTTGACTTATTCTGCTCTACTTAAGTATTGAGCGCTTTTTTGTTATTGATTACTCGTCTCAGATTTTTTTCTTTGGGCTATGTGCTGACTTGATCCAAATTGCTTTGGCTGATGTTCATGTGCTTAGCTTTTTTTTTTTTTACAACCATTTTTTCCTTCTGCCTATATACGCAGAGGGTTTTTCGAAACGAGTATAGTGATAAGTGTGCATTTTTATATATATATATATGTATATATATATGTATTGATGACTGACACCAATTCGGTCAGGTTTCAATCCTGGATAAAAAGCAATCGGCTGTCTGACCATACTGATGAGCTGTGATACAGCGAAACAGATTTGCCTGCGAATGAATATTTATGCTCTCACACCCTGATTAAGCACTCTAGAAGAATGGTAGACATTGAAAAACAGTAGCTACTCTGGCATCTATGCATCATTCATTCAGCAATGAATTAGAACACTCTCAGCTATTGGGTGTGTATAATGATAATATACACGATAAAAAGTTTGCCTCCTTTTACCGAGCGCCCGTAACTCAGAGGTAGAATCACCAACTGACGCCAATTCAGTCAGGTTTCAATCCTGGGTAAAAAGCAATCGGCTGTCTAACTGTACTGATGAGCTGTGATACAGCGAAACATATCTGTCTGCAGATGACTATATATATATATATATATATATATATATATATATATATATATACACACACACACAGAAGAATATACATATATATATCATATATATATATATACACATACACACACAGAAGAAAATAAAATATATATATATATATATACACACACACACACACACACACAGAGAAGATATATATATATATATATATATATATATATATATATATATATATCAAATAATAACAACCTATTCTTTTTGTAGTTGGAGCTTTGGGTCTAAAGGAAGGAATACTAGAACAAATAAAATCGTTGGTGTATATCTCCAGGAAATCAAAAAAATACTAACGAATGCAGCTGATATCCTTCAAAGAAATTTGTTCATGTAACTTTTTTTGTTGATATCTATCTTTTTGTTCATGTAGAAACAATAAAAAAAAAACATCTTTTGATCGACTTAGATCATTGTTTATAAAGCAATGCAGAATAAAAAGAAAATTTTTATAATAAAAGAATTAACTGTACTCATCAAGAGACTTTTGATTTCTTTTCATATGTTATATTTTTCTTACAAGACTATGTTCTCAGTACATTTTTTTAGGTGTTTTTAAAAAAATTGTTAACAAAGAGGAAATAAAGTAGATAAAGCTTTTGATCCAATTTTAATTCCTTTCATAAAAATACAATATGCAAATTTGTATTTGTTTTGAAAACAGATGTAAGTATATAAAACAAAGTTAAATGTCGGACTGCTGAGAGTAAAGATGGATATAAAAATATTACTTTTTTGTTTTATTATCTATTTTATAATTCTGCTTGCTTCTTCCTTAGTTACTTACTTAGTTCCTCCGTCTGTTACACCACACTCTGTGCCAGAGCTTTTTCTTCCCCTCTATCTTTTTACTCTCCTCAGCCTTTCGCTCACCTTTGACAAATGGAAGGTTATTAAAAAGTGAGAGAGTAGGAGGAGAGTGCTTATAGCATTATCGTATCAGTATCAGCTTAAGCTGGTGGTTATAGAGTAATTGTGTGTGTGTGTATATGTGTGTGTACTGTACAATATAGTAAAAATAGGTTTGTTGTCATATCCGTGACCTAATAATGAAATTTCTGGCCTCTACACCCTTGGCCATTACTCAGTTGGTCTTTTTTGTTTACAGTGGACACAGGAGCCTTTAAATTAACTTTAATTAATTTTAAAAAATTTTTATTCCCTTCTAACATTTTTGAAATTTTGTCAGAAAGTTTTGTTTTGATTTGAGTTAGCGGCTAAAGAAACATTATGACTGTTTTACAATGGAAACGTAATGATTGCATCACCCACTTTTTGTCGGTGACAAACACATTAATTTGGAAATTTTCACAAAAATCAAATAATTGTAAGATTTTAATGAAAATATCAGTACTCATTCACAAATGAAGGAAATTATTTTTGAAATTATTATTTTTTAAAAATCTTGATAAAAATGTTTACAATTTCACAAAAATCAAATAATTGTAAGATTTTAATGAAAATATCAGTACTCATTCACAAATGAAGGAAATTATTTTTGAAATTATTATTTTTTAAAAATCTTGATAAAAATGTTTACAATGGACGCAGGAGCCATGATTTTTCAGTAAAAAAAAAACATTTTCTCTTTCAAAATCTCTCACAGTAAAGTAGCTTTTATGGACATTACTTTTATAGATATTTTAATAGAATTACACTCTGTGTTATTGTTATTTTATTATCCAATACCTTTGTTTCAAGACGTTACTATCATTTGTAGTATGACAAAGTAAAATTTTTCCAGGAAATCATAATTATCCTTCGTGGAAATTCCATGGGTTCTGCTAGTATTAATTAATGTTTGTGTAAGGAATTTGTTTCCTTTGTTCCTGTGTAATTACTTTTATTTCTTAGCATTCTTTTCTTGTCATCTTAATTTAAATTTTCTTTTGTTACATTTTCTTGGCTGTTTTCATACCTCAACCACTGTGTACTAAATTATTCAACAAAATGCTAATAATATTAAATTTTCTATCACTCACTGTATATTTTGAAACTGAAATTTATTCTTTACTAGCATAGATTCTACAAATTTACAAAAAAGAGTCTAACTGCATTTGACAAATAAGATTTTAAATTTAAACGTAATGAATCATGGCTTTAACCTGAAGCGCCATGACATTTGCCCATTTAAAGTTACTTAAAACATTGAACTTACCACAACAGAGACTGTAATTACCTAGAGAAAAATGATTGTTGCATTTATTTATGATTGAATAGCTTTATTAAGTTTTCATTTTTTGTAATCCCACTATTTTTTCTTTATTTATTAAAAAGAAAATATATTTTGTTTGATTTAATTTCAGAACATTTTGAGTGCTTTGAAACAAGTCACCCATGGACGTACAACTATTGTTATTGCTCACCGTTTATCTACTGTGACAGATGCTGATGAAATCCTGGTTTTGAACCAAGGACAGATTGTTGAACAAGGAAGCCATCATGCTTTGCTAAACATCCCAGATTCTCTGTATTCCTCTATGTGGCACAGACAGTCTTTGAACCGTGATGAATATGAAGAATGGTTGAAATCACAAGAAGCAAAAGCTGATTAAATCTATAGATATTTTAAAGAAAATACTAAAAAATTTGCTATTACTGAATATCTTATTTCAAGGAGTTTTAAAAGAGTTTGACAGCAGCAAGCTTTTGTACACATTAATTATTTAAGGTGTGAATTGATCAGATTTGTGAAATGTGTTGAATGGGGAGAAGGATATAAATTTTGATAACTTTGTCCTTCAACTTTGAAAATTATTATTGTTAATTTGAGGGTAATTTTACATGGTTATATCTAATGTAGCCTCCTTTGAATTATTTTGGATGTTAAGGGATTTAATTTTTTTTTTATATATTAGAATAGTTTCAGATTTTTTTGAGTAGATTCATAGTTTTTCTAGATTAGTAGTTAACAAATCTTTTGAGATAGCTGGTGATATCAATAAAAGCCCAGAATTTTGTAAAATGTAAAAATAGATATTTCATAAATAGCATTTTGAAAATAATCTTTAGTTTTGTGGATTGCTGACCATTTGCAAGGAATACCTGAATTATTCTTGAACTAAACTGTGAAATATAGTGGTGTTGAAATTTTAAAATTATTGGTTTTGAAGACTAGAGTAATTAATAATTCTGAAGTTGCTAAAATGCTTGCCTCATTCATGCAATGTAACACACCCACTTTCCTCAACTACATTATGAAATAAATAGTTTGGATAGTAATTTTTCTTTTCTGTTCTTACAAAAATTTGTTAATGTAGATTTTTTATGTTTAATACTTAAGAAAGGTAATGGAATAGTTCTTAACAATCTGTGAATATAGAATGGGGCTGAACATAAAATGTTATCTGATTTTTTTTTTTGAGCTTGTTTGTTTTTTGCTTCTTTTTTTTTTTAATAGAACTAAAATATGTAAAAAATTTATTTTGTGACAGCTTAATCTTTACTTTTAATATATAGACATACAATAGAAGCTTGATATCATAAGCCATCAAATAATTTTTTTACATATAAATATGATCAGTTTTAGTCTTTTGTTATGTACTACTTCTTCAAAATTCATACTATCCAATAAATAGATACTTAAAAATTATGGCATTTGCTAAAATAATTAATATAGGGAATAAGAATCATGAGAATGAAACTACATGGTGTGCATTATGTTAGTTTTTTAGACTTTTCATAATCATATTCACTTTTAGACTTTTCATAATCATACCTACGTACTCTATTCTTATTATATTTAAGACTTGACCAAACATTGATTGCTATCAAATATATTTGATAAAGTATTCAAAATATCCAGTAGTTAGTTTCAATTTTATTGAATTATATTCAGATTTTAAAATTGATAAGTGCTACAATTTTATTACTTAGTTGCAATGACTAATAACTGCTGCTAAGTTGAGGGAAAATCATCATAGGTCAGTTAAATTATTATGACTAAAGAAATCTAATTTTTTATGAGAATATGATTCAATTATTGTTTTATGAATAATATCCAAGAGAAATAAGGTATATTTATTCTATTGAGAATGTAATTTCAGCAAAGTTTAACCTTTAGGCCTACAAAAAAAAAAAAAACTGTTTCAAAAGGACATTTTTTGTTGATACATTCTTACTACCTCAACTTTCTTGGAAATTTTTATTTACAAATTATAGAAATATGTGAACCAAGTATGATGTGATATTTATTATTTTATAAAGATTTATTTATCATTTTATGAAGAAATAAATTCAAAACATTTATCAAGATATGTGAACCCACTACATTTATTAACACTATTTACATGGCAATGAAGATTCTCACTACTGTCCAAATCTTCATTGCCATTGAATTGATGGGACTTATAAACCTAATGTTTCAGTAACCTTTTTTTTTTACCAGAGTTTATATTGTAATTTTTTGATGTTAAATGTTTTCACTAGTATTTTTTATCATAGTTCATATTGCAATTTTTGATATTGATGGTTTTCTTTAGTACTTCTTACTAGAGCTTATATTGCAATTTTTTGACACTAATGATTTTCTCTGGCACTCCGTGTTACTGGTTCCCATATTGTATTCATTTCTATGCTTGGTCAGCTTAGGAGATTTTTGTAGCCTAGTATAAGTGCTGATTCCTTAAGTTTACCGAGTTTCCAGTGGCATTCACTATCGTATTTCAACTTCATTCTCTTTTTCCCAGTGATCATAATAAAAGGTTTGGTTACTACTTATAAACACTTATGGAATAATGACTAGAGTGTTACAGTAAAAAGCAACTTAAGTTAAAATTAAAGAAAAATGGATAATAATTGACAGATATTCACTATATTTTAATAGGAAAATTTTTATATGACTATATTCTTTTTGTAAGGAATCACTGAAGTTTTTATTCTTATAAATATTAGTTTTTCTGAAACCTTACCATTATTCAATAAAATGTTTTTCAATATCTTGAATGTATCAAGAAAAAATATGAGAAGGTGATCTGAAATCTTGTTTATGTATTTATAATAAATAAATCCTCTATAAAAAAAAAACTAAAGCTGAAACTTAATTTTCAATATTTTTTTCCTATGGATTATTAGCTTTTTACTATTTTTTTTAATCAACATATTGTAGCTGAATTTAACTGGTATTTGATCTCAAGAAAATGTATTGATGTACATTGTGTTAAAAGTAAAATTTGTTTGACATCATTAGATAATAAAAATTAACTGCAAAAAGTTAGTAAATATGAAACCAAATACTTTTGTTGTATTTATTTATCTTTTGTCTTAGCTGAACTAACATATTTGTATGATTCACTAGTGGTTGTAAACATTTTAAATACCATGAATTCTAGTCATGATTTAAAGTTTACTATCAAAATAATCCAACAGAGGAATACAATAGATCTATATATTCATCCTTTTATTCATATTTACCACGTACATGAGTATCATTATTTTTATACATCTTTTTTCTGAGACAGTTTAAAGTATTCTTAAAATAAAAGTGTGTCACAAATTCATTTATTGAAATGGAAAAATTATCTTTATACTATTCAATAATAAAGGTCAATAATAAAAATTTAAATTTATTATTCTAATAAAAATGCTTATTACAAAAATGTAAACAAAAATCACTCTAACAATTTCTTTTCTCACACTTCCATTTGTGAAACTCCCTTCTGTTTGCTTGCTTCCTTGATAGTTACAATCTCCAAAAGTTTAAATGCAATGTCAATTGCTATCTTCTATCTCTTTGATTCCCATCTTTCTCTTATCCTTTCTTTGACATCCTCTATACCTTGCTTTTTTTTTACTTTTCTCCCACTCTAACCATTTGAGCACCAGTAGCAGTCCTGCCTTGCTTGGGGTGAAACTATTATAAAAAAAATGTGGTAAAAATGAAAGATCCTTAAAAATAAAGATAATGTGATATGTCAGAAGGTAAATTAAGAGGAAACTTCAAAATAAGTCAATACTGAAAAAGTAGAGCTGAATTGTGTTTGGTGTTAATTTGCTAAAAAGGAATTTTCTATTTAAAAGCAACATGTAAAGAGTATCTTAGGAAACCTAAACATGATAAAATTTTATATTTTACAAATAGAAAATGTGACTTTTTTTTGCTTGTGCTGCTGCCAATTTACCTTCCTTTCTGTTCATGTCTATTGTCAGTTCTCAAGCTGTTATAACTCACTAATAATGGTTATATGTCTCAACTGACTTTAAAGGTACTCTAATGAACATTCTATCAGAACTCTGCATATTTACCAGAAACCTCCCCACTGATGTGACACAAAGGCTATTATTTAATGTGGAAATTCTGAACTCTTAGGCTCAGGCAAAAATTTCTAATAGACCTTGTATAAGGCAGGTTCGGGCTCCTGTTTATTTTTCCCCAGATGAGACTCTGCCCCTCAGCCGACCGTAGTCTAGATTCCTCTTCACCTGGAGATAGAGAGTCCGACATGGTAGAGTTAATGGTGGAAATCTGGTCCTGAACTCTCTTTGAGTTCTTTATTTAAGGTGTCTTGCCTAGTTCATTTGTGTTACCAGGGGTTTCTTATTTATTACACAGCATCCTCCTCATCTGAGATTTTTTAAAATTTTATTTCATGGTATTTACTTCCTGGGGAGTTCCCTATGTACTGAATTTTGTATTTCTTTTGTTTTGGGTCAATGACTAGTTTTTTTGTTATGTTTCATTTTTCTGGTACTCATACTTGTACAGTCAATGAATTCTTGTTGTGTTAGTATGTCAAAGATAGCATATAGTGCTTGCATAGGTTCCTTTCTTGTGGTTCTTTCTACAGTAGTAAATTTTTTCTTTAGCTGATTCCAATGCCTTTTGTGTTCCCATTTTTTTATTTTCACCATATATATATATATATAATTTTTCCAATTTGTGACCTTAGTATGCCATTTTCCCATGTTTCTTTTCCATTTTTATATATCCTGAAAAAACACTTTTTTGCCAACTTTAAAAAAAAAAAAAGATGGCATATGGTGAAAGGAAAAAAATGGGAACACAAAAGGCATTGGAATCAACTAAAAAGATTTACACCATTTAATAAAGCTAGCCACTGCTACCAGATAACGTGATCCATTTATTGAACCTGCACTATTTTTCAATATTACATTATTTTAAACTAGCAGTATAGCCCGGTGTTGCTCGGGTGTAATGAAAGCTTTAAAACTAATCCATGGCCCTGGAGCTCAGACTCTTTGGATGTTGGCACGAAAGACTAAAAAGCAATAGTTGTTTCCAGTTAAAGTGAAACCGTAAACTGAAAGAAAAATGAATGGATGTAAGTCAAATTTTGATTTTCTGGTATCGATATCAAATATGTTTTTTTCGTCGTAAACTGAATTTTGAAGGCTAAATAAGTCCTCTGAGTAAATGGTATCATGGCTGAGACTAAGAACTATAATTATACCTACTTAGAGCTTAACCTGAAGCAAAAACTAAAATAAAAGGGCTGAAAAACTAATTTTGATCAGACCTGGTAGGATATTGGGGTATCGATTTCCAATATGTCAAATAAGTCATGAAAATGAGCTATATTGATGGCTGAATATCGGTTTTTGATCAGATTCGATAGAATATCAGGGGTATCGATTTCCGATATCGGGGATATTATCAATTTTCTGCACTATTATAAGAACTACAACCTTGAAACTTCTGAATATCGTTTCTTATGTCTTTGTCTAGGAGTGTATCAAATTTGATTAAAATCGGACCACTCCTATAACCCAATTTTTTTGATTATCAATTTTCGATATTTATTGGGTGTATCTTGACACAAAACCTAGCTAAGAACACTCACAGATGCTTATAGTACAACTAAATTTTCAAGAAAATTGGTTCAGCTGTTTTGGAGTTTATAGGTAATGGACACACACACAGACAAAGTTCCATTTATAAATATGTTTAGATTAGATTTAGATTTAGATATGAAACAGAAGTTTGCAGTCATTTATGACCAAAATGGCAAAATAAGTTTATTTTACCAAATGGCATGTAAAGATGAGTGGGGTAAGCTGGGTTGGAAAGATTTATTTATTCTTTTATTTTTTGAAACTCGCTAAAGTTATGTATTTTTTTACTATTTTTTGCTTGATTCTATGGTTCATTTGAACTAGTGTTTTTGTAATTTTCAAAGAAATTTCTTTGGACTTTAAGTTAAAACTTAGTTAACTCACCACTTTTTTTTTCCCCCAAATTGGAGTAGATAGTACCTACTATTGCCCGGTTTCACACTCCACCCACTTCTGTTGAACAGGAGTAGAGGTGATCACCTTGTTTCTTGTTTAGGAAAGGGTTCCCGGTCCTTCTACCTCCTCCTTCGGTCTTAGTGGTAGTTCAATTGGTAGCTCTTTGCTGTTAGTGAGTGTGGTGGCAATGTCTCTCTATTCTGAGGGTACCGGGTTGGCAGTTTCCTGGTTGCTGCTTCCGACTGGTAGTTAGGAGCCCGAACTCTTGTGTAGCATCTTGAGAGGCTGCTCTGATCAACAGTTGAATAATATCGGGGTTCCTGTAGTGCCATATCGCACATGGATGGGCGTCCCTTCATGAACCTCTGGTGGGCAGCCCTGAGGCCACATTATGCTGCAGGCTGTGCACATGCTGCAAATAGTAACCAACTGATTTTGCCCTAGTCCTCTCTCCTCAACCAAAACACCATGAAAAAGAACAAACAAAATACCAAAATCAAACCAGCTACTCGGAAAACACCCAAACCTCTCTCTGTCTCTTTCACTAACATACGCGGTATCCGCACTAACTTTTATAGTGTAGAAGCATTTCTCCAAACTAACTCACCTGATATCTTAGCCCTATGTGAAATTAACCTTGACCTGTCTATCCCCTCATCTGATTTCTATGTTCCTGGTTACCTTTCCCTCTTCAGGAAGGACTCCGTCCATATGCATGGGCTTGGTGTATATGTCAGTGAACACCTCCCCCTAGCTAGAGTAACATCTCTCGAATCCCTGGACCAGTCTTTCATGTGCTTCCGTCTCTCACTTCTAAGCTCTGTTAGCTATCTCTTCTTCCTCTGCCGCTCCCCCTCCTTCTCTGACTGTTCGGTACTTGACAGCATCTCTGACAATATCGACAAGGCCATTTCTTCGCACCCATCTGCCCATATTTTCGTGTTTGGCGACTTTAACACCCACCACACTAAGTGGCTGGAAAACTCTGTAACTGAACCTGCTCATGTCCACACCTTTAATTTTTCGATCTCCCAATCCCTTATGCAAGTGGTGGACTTCCTCACGTGTTTCTCCAATAGCCCTAACAGAAGGGACTCGCTACTAGACCTCTGCTTCACTTCCACCCCAAATTCTTGCTCCACCAGACAGCTCTGCCCTCTCGGAAATTCTGACCACACCGTAGTTTCTGTCAACATCTCGTTCCACTCCATCCCTACCCAAGAAACCCAAACCAACAGAATATCCTACTGATATCAAAGAGCAGACTGGGGTTTGTTCTGTGACTTCCTCTGCGACATCCCTTGGAACAATGTTTTTAGTCTTCCCATCGAAGACTGTGCATCAGAGGTCTCCTTCTGGGTTAAGGCTGGCATTGATGCATTCATCCCTGCCAGGAAATTTCAGCTTAAATCCCATTTGTCACCATTGCCCACCGGAATCACTTCTTCTGGCTTTATCATAGCCACGTGTCGGACCAAAACAGGCGCCTTTTCGCCTCAGCTTGTAATAAGTGTAAAAAGATACTTAACAAAGCTAAGATGCTGTTTGCTGTCAGGATGAAGCAGCGCATAGCATCCTCCAAGTTCGGTACTAAAGACTACTGGCGCCTCTGCAAACTCGTGCTTAGCAAGAGTAAGTCCTCAATACTCCCACTAATAAATGAGTTTGAGGTCCTCACCTCCTCAGCTTTGCCCATAGATTCTCGACCAATTCGACTCTAGACTTGTCTGGAATCCATACACCCGATTTCCCATCTAGAACTGAGGCCCAATTGAATGTCGTCCACATCACGCCCTCGCTGATTTCTAGCATAATCTCAAAACTGGACCCTCACAAAGCAAGTGGTGGGGATGGAATCCCAATCATAGTTTTGAAGAATTGTGCCCCTGAACTCTCCTCTATCCTTTCTAAGCTCTGCAACCTCTGCCTATCTTCCTCCTGCTTTCCTACCTGTTGGAAGTCTTCTTCTGTGGCTCCAATATTCAAGAACACTGGTGAACCATTGAACCTGCTTGGCCTGACATTCTCAGCGGACCTCAAGTGGAATGACTACGTCGAATCCATTGCTAAATCTGCAGCTATGAAAGTCGGCTCTCTGTGCAGGGCCCGGAAATTCTTTTCGCCTGAATCTATCCTGCAATTATATAAATCCACCATCGGAATCACCGCCCCATCAGCCTTCTTCCGATCTTTGGCAAAGTGTTCGAAGCCATTATCAATGCCGAGGTCATTCAGCATCTCACAGCCCATGGGCTCCTCTCACACAAACAGTATGGCTTCCGCTTCACCAGGTCCACTGCTGATATGCTATCGACCATCACCGAGTATATATACCAGGCTCTTGACAAGAATGGTGAAGCCCGAACCGTCGCCTTGGATATATCTAAAGCATTCGATAGAGTATGGCACGCCGGCCTTCTACGGAAACTGCGAAGCTATGGCATAACTGGACTTTTGTTGGACTTAATCCGGTCATTCCTCTCTAACCGCACACTGAAGGTGATATTAAACGGACATGCCTCCCAGAACTACCCTACAAACGCGGGTGTACCCCAAGGCTCTATCCTAGGTTCTACGCTCTTTCTGATTTATATCAATGATCTCCCCGATGCCATAAGATCACAAGTAGGCATGTACGCCGATGATACCACAGTTTACTCTCACCTCGATCAAAAATCTGGTGTTGGTGACAAGGCGAACCTTGCTGCCAAGCTTGAGAAGGACCTCCAATCCGTGGTGGATTGGGGTAAGAAATGGCTCGTAAAATTCAATTCTTCCAAAACAAAGCTACTATCAATTAACCACCACAGACAGCCACACCTCCCTCCCATTAGCATGGAACAGGCTTGCCTCTCAGAGAGTAAATCACTACACCTGCTTGGCCTGACACTCTCAGCGGACCTCAAGTGGAATGACTACGTCGAATCCATTGCTAAATCCGCAGCTATGAAAGTCGGCTCTCTGTGCAGGGCCCGGAAATTCTTTCCGCCTGAAACTATCCTGCAATTATATAAATCCACCATCCGCCCGTTTATTGAGTACTGCTGCCACATCTGGTCGGGTGCCCCTTCTATTCTCCTCGGGGTTCTTGACAAAATACAGCAAAGAATCTGTAATGTGATTGATACTAACTTGGCTGACCGCCTGCAGTATCTCCCTCACCGGCGTGACATGGCTTCCCTGTGCCTCTTCTATAAATACTTTCATGGCTTCTGCTCTGACAAACTTAAATCACTGGTGTCCCCTAGATGTGAATTTTCATGAGATACTAGATTGGCAACAAGGTCCCACCCTTTTACAGTGAAACCGATGAAATGTAACCGCAATTTCTACTCCAACAGCTTTCCTCGCACTTCCCACCTGTGGAATTCCCTACCACATGCTTGCTTACCCGACAGCTACAACCTCCAGGAGTTTAAATGTAAGGTCAATAGACACCTCCTAACACACTAACTCATACCCACTCTCTCCAACTCTCTCCCTATGTACATCCTAAGTCGTCTATCATCCTCCTTCTGACATTTCCTATACCCAATCCTTCTATGTAACCCCCTGCGCTATAGTGGCAGTGGAATGCCTTGCTTGGGGTGACACGATTTAAAAAAAAAAAAAAGGTATTGAAATGAGAGCTGGATCAAGAGCAGAAATTGAAATAACTTAGAATCCTTTTAAATGCCTGATCATTGACCATTTGCGTTATTCAGATATTGACATTTATCAAAAAAAAAAAATCAGCAATGTAATTTTTAAAAAAATTTATTTTACAGAATAATGGCTTAAGGGAATTAAAGTGCTGGCAATCTCTGCTCCAGGTAATACAGGTCTACTCAGACCTAGTGGAAACAGGAGTAGCAATAACTAAACATTAATCAAAACAAAATATCTGTAAACCTGGACAGTGATATGAAAACAATCTATAATCCTTAACCCTTTTGAACTTGTTCAGCAGTGCCTGAATATATTATGCCCTATGTCTTCATCAACAGTAACGAATAATGTAGCCTTAAGACTTGTGTTAGTCTTCAAATTCCTCCAGACCACTGTAGCTACCATCTAGCTGTTAATGACTTGTTAATGCTTCACTCATTTTGCTACTGGTTTCATGTTATATACAGTGGTTTTAACCCTTCCCAATTAAAATCAAATATCACTGGGATCAGCTCATTTGGTAGTATAGGAGTCTTGATCATGTATATCAATACCGATTTTCTGCCATACATGACTGAAAACCTTCATATTTTATAAAATTGAAAACCAACAGAAAATTGAATAACCAAACAAATGATTAATAAACAATAGCAAGTTTTCTGATATATATATATATATATATATTTTAATCATATCACCCCGAGCAAGGCGGTAACGCCATTGAAGTGCAGGGTCTACATAGGAGTGAAAAGATTGGAAAAGAGAAAGCTGGAGACCACATCCTAAACAAGGGATGAGCCACTTCACCTGTTCAATAGACGTGGGTGGAGTGTGAACTGGGCAGTGTAGTCTATCTACTCCAATTAATATATATATATATATATATATATATATATATAACAATAAACAGTTGGAATATTTGTTGGAATTTATTATTTCACAAACACAATGATGATTTTTTTCTGTGAAAGTAATGCATGTAAAAAGTTCTTTGTTGACAGGAATAAAATTAAAGTCTTCAAATTAAAGTTCGTATAAGCACAGTTCAAATCAGCTGATGGTTTGGAAGATAGTAGTAATTGTTTTAGTACAGTTTTTGTATCTTTCTAAATAGTATTGCACAACGAGATGTATAGGCAAAGTGAAAAGGAAGAAGATACTGATAATGATAGAAAAAAGTAACTTTGACTTTCAAAGTTTCAGTGTGCTGCTGACTGTTAATGTCCCTTATCTGTTTGATGGTGCGGGAAATGATGAAAGAGAAAGGTTAAATAGCTGAGAAAGTGAGAAAGATCATAAGTAAAAAAGAACAAAGTGTCCTGACTCAGCTTCTTCTCTCTATCTTCAAAAGTTGAAATTAGTTCATATTTATATTCACGCATCCTGATCAGAAAAAGGCTCCAAAACTGCTGTTGATTTTCTCGTGTTTCTTTAACTGGGCGTTGTATCCTTTCTGTATCCAGTTGCTGCATCAGCGGTAACTGGGTAATATTTGAACTTTGAACCAAGCATCTACACTCATGTTCCCCACTTTAAAAACTGACCTTGTAACTCACTCTTGTGGGCAAGTGGGTAAACATTCCTTTCAGTTTCCTAAGATGTCCACATTCATGTTAGCCAAATGTTTGTTGAAAAAGGTTTTGTTTTTGGTTAATATGCAAGAAATGGGTGTGGGTGTGTGCAAAAAGATTTTCTGAGCAATCAGATTTTGAAAATCTGACAATAGTAACTTAAATTTCTAAGTTCTGATCTTCAAGGTCTTAGTTAGGAGGTCTTGGTAAATGATGTAAGCCTCTGGTAGAAGTAGTGTGAGAACTCTCTCTGTGTTTCTTGGTCTTTTTGCTAAATATGCGTTGGACGATATTTTTGAGAATCATGAAATTTTTGACAATGAAGCGTATTTGTGCTTGGTGATATATTTTGAGATTTGAGTGAAATGTATTTTGTTCAGCCAGATGCACAAAAAGGAAAACATTTTTTGATTTTTATTTTGTCTAAAATATGGGGCATAAACCTCTGAGGTTAGTTTTATGCCCCACATTTAAGTTTGTCCCCGGAAGATTGCTGTCAATGCCACAGAAGTGATGTCAAGCTGACAGAAAATTTTTAGTAGTAATTGCAATTTTGATTTTGCAAGAATCTGGCCACAACTGTTGCATAAAATCGAGTCTTCCTGATATGAGGGGGTACTGAGAACTCTGACCAAACAACCTCTGACCCATGGCATGTCACTGAAAATGTCTTTATATGAAAAAGGAAAATAATATATATTTTATATTCTATTTACATTTTGGGTCTGGTCCTATTGTTTTTGAGGTGTTTGTTACAGATTGTATTTGTTGTTGCTGATGGTGATGATGAAGAGACAAAGATAAAAAAGATTATGAAATAATTATGTGAAACTGATTTTTGTGAAGAAGTCGGGTTGAGTGGTCTCCGACAAAGTGATTTATGATTTGGAAAGTTTAATAATTACCCTGAATTTGTTATGGATTTTGAACAGTTTAATCATCGCCCAAGAAGTTTGAGAATAGTCGTCATAGCAGTAGCAGTGAAAACCCGTGAATATATGAAGTTTAATGTTTGTCACCAGCCCAACATTGTCGTTTTCATGGTAGCAACATTCTTTCAGTCACCATTGATTGATCCCGACAACGTGGGGCCAAAACAAACATGTTTTACAGAAGAATTATATACCTGAAACACTGGTATATAACATCTCTTTTCTCTGTTCTAAAATCTCCAGCTTTTGTGGAGTCCTGTGTCTAGCAGGAGTGGGAATCGGTCAGGGTTTGTTTTTTATTGGATTCTATCCTTTTTCTAAAATTCCATATATAAGTGTTTTTTTAAATTTGGGGTTGTCAACCCCCTTTTTGAGTATGGTCAGAGGAGTTAATAGACCATACAGCCATGGTCACTTCGAAATAGTAATTAAATTTTCTTTATCACTTGCGTTCAAGAACATCTGAATATATGCTTGGATGAAAAATATTTTCAGGACAAATTATAAGGAATGAATGTTTCAGATTGGCTTCTCTCTCCATAAGAGGTACTTCTCTTCTGGTTAGCTGATTCAAACAGATGTCTTTTCCCTAGTCTCTTTTGCCCAGAGAAGTCATAAATCATAAGTTATTGTGACAGAGAGAGAGCTTCCCCCACTTGGTGGAATTATTAATCAACAGTTCTAAAGGATTGAGATGAAGGTAATAGTTAATTAAGTGTAATAATTCCGGAGTAATACCAGAAATAAGCTTTTTTTATTATAATTATTTCTAGGGTTGAGTTGTTAGTTAATTAAGGATAATAATTCTGGAGTGATTAATGAACAGGTTTATGATAAATGGTGATTCCGTAAAAAGTATGGTTTTTGGGGTGGTCTGAAGGACCAAATCCGGCCAAGTCCACAAATGGGATAAGTGGTTTTGGCAAGACTCAAATCAGAATTATCTGCAAAAAGGCCATGGGGAACTCCAAATTCATTTTTAGTACCACTTGAGAAATAGTCTCCAGCAGTGATTTGGAGATTAAGCGAACATGTATTGTGGTCAAGGTTATTTCCATATTAAAATTAGTGGGCAGCGCCTAAACATTGTTTTGCCTCAACCTGCTCTCTATAAGCAGTCTGCACGCTGGAGTAGAGCAGATGGGTATAGACCAGCAGATGGGCGCAGATGCGCACAGTTGGGCAGAGATCGGCAGAACACTGCGAAAACGGTTGGGTGAATCAGCTGGTCTAGTCTGTGGCTGCCAGGCATCAAGAAGTCCGATCCGCACTAAAAGAAAGATAAAGTCCATATGAATCTAACTAACTCTGTCAACAAAGCCAAGGAAAGAAACTGCTATGTATTGTGAATAGACAAAGAACCATGAAATTACCTCCCTTAAATCGGTTGGAGTTATATCTGACTGAAGGCGTCTTTCTTTCTCTGTTACTTTCTGACCCAAACGAGTGAATCTCATTCAAAAACTTTGTATTCGTGTAATTTCTTTGGTAGCGACATAAAAGTCTTAAAAGACTTTGTACAGGAACTGGAAGAGTTGCTTATATTTCTTTTTCTTTATGTCCTTGCAGTTGTGACAAGGACTTATTTTGCATGAATAGTGATTTCTTTCAGCGTAGGGATCCAGCCATTTCATCCTTTGCCATTGGACCATCCTGAAGGACCCAGAAACTGCTATTCGGATCAAAAATTCACAACGTGGCGAATAGTGGTGGTTCCTTCAGCTCACCAGAGGAGTACCAAGTAATTCTAAATTTTAATGCCAGAACCACCAGAGAGACCAGACATAGATATTCTGGTGGCCACTGGGTTTTCTTTATCAACAATATATGTGCCCTTCTACTTGACATCTTCTAGTATATGTTTAATGGTCCCTTCCTTATTGGTGGGGAGGGGAGGTGGTCTTGGTTTTGTTCGATCTTACTGAATTCTGTCAAGTTAATTCTGGGTTCAATTTTCCTTGGAATTATTTTAAAACATGATTTTTCGATGCATTTCATTTTAATTTTCTTTTTCACTTTTAAATCTGTCTTCCTGCACTTTCAACAGTTATCATCCAGTTAGTAGTCTTTTTTCTTCCTTCTTTCTTTGTTTTTTTTTAAGTTTCATCAATTTTCAGCAGTCCTCGATGTCACAAATCTGCTTAAAGGGTTCACTTCAAATTTCCTTGAAAGTTACCTGAATTGAAAGACATCTGAATTGAGAGATATCTGAAGAAAGCCAGAGGGCACAATGACTGAAATGTAGTTAGTATAATAAAGATGAGGACATTAATCCAAATATATTTTACCAGTAGTTAAAATTTAAAAACTTGTGAAGTTCATCAGATTATACATAAAAAATAAAATAGATGTTATTTAATTTCACTTAATAACATTTCATTTGAACATCTGTCTATATTTTTTGGATGAGGTATTGTAACAATTTACACTTTACACCATTGTTCTCATCTTCACTGTCATATTCATGACATTTCCAATGAAGTGAAATTCAACAAAAAAAAAAACATCCAGCACAAAACATTCTGAAGCACTTTTGACATATTCCAATTATACAAATTTTTTATTGCATGCTGATATGATAACTATAATTATACAACAAAAAATGATGTTTATAAATTAAGTTAGTTAAAAATAAATGTTTCTAATGCTAATAACAAAAAAAAAAAAAGAAAGAAAAGAAACAGAAACAGAAAAGGAACTAATATTTTGGATAAATTAAAATACAGAGAAGAAAAATACACTTGCAGGTAATTGGAATTATTATTAATAAATAAATAAGTAGTTTGGTATTTATATTCAGTCAGTTAAGTACTGTACATGATACACACTTGGGCAACCATGTCTAGAAAAAGATGTGACTAACTGAGCAGTACATTTTCCCACAGTAGGTTGCCATTACTTTCTGCAGTAGACTGGTTGCAAACCAAGGCTATAGAACTCAATCTGTTTTGCTTTTTAACCCATAGCTGGAGGAAGAAGAGATGGATTAATACCTTTTCCAAGGGTATTTGTGTGTAAGTGAATGCAAGGAATTCAACTGGAATTCAAACTCAGCTCTCTGATTTCTTGTTATGTATAGAAAATACAACTGAATATATCTTGTATTGCAAGGAATAAGAGAAACTGAAATATAAATAAAAATACAGCAAAATAAAAATATAATAAAGAAATATCAAGAACCAGGGAAACAACTACATAACTAAAGATATTTGAAACAAATGGATATTATTTCTTTTTTAATCTATACTATAGTAAGAGCTTTGTGTGTCTGTCCATCACAAGGCCTTATTAGTGAGAAGAGAGATAAGCCAATCTTTCTTTCTTAAAAGATATGTGAGGTGAGCAGTTAGCTAATATTTGCAACTGCAGTTAAGTCCTTTGAGCTTTGGGAGAGAGGAGAATGACTGCATTTCAATTCACTGGAACTGTATGTATGTGTTTCTGTATGTATGGCTATCTTTCTTTCTATCATTTCCTCACTGAAATGAAGTAGTGTCTTTTCTCATTTATGTTAAATATTTTTAGATTCCCTTATTTCTTTCTTTCTAGCCAATATCCTGTCTTATTCTCTTATTAATAATTAAAAAAACAATTCTGCAGAAGATTTTATTTAATTTTATTTATTGTAATTGAATTTTTATTTTAAAGACTTATTTCTTTTCATTATTTCTTTCTTCCTTTCTTTTATATTCCCACTTAAATCAAGTATTGTCTTTTATCCATTAAATATTTGAACTTAACAACTTTAACAAAATATTTAAATAACAATTGGGATACAAATAAACAGATTTTAAATTGGCAACTTTTTCCATTTTACTGAAACAGACATTAAACACTTATCTTCCCTTCTTTCCTTATTTCTTTTGTTCTGTCTTTAATTATTTATTCCCTGAAACCAAGTAGTGTCTCTGATATGTCTTTTCAGTCTTTCCACGTTATTGAAATGGAATAGTATCTTATTTATAAATTATTTGCAGGGTGTAACATATGTACTAAGAAACTAAAGGAGAGATATATTGAATTAGAATAAGATAAATATAAACATTATATTCGGTAGACATCCTATTTTTTTATTAAACAATGTAACTGATGCCTACAGGGCCCCAGTAAATACAATACCACATGTCAGAAATATAGACAAATATATCCAAAGTCTTTGATGAAATAACAATGTTTGTTTGTAAATAAATGTTTAAAAAAGAATATTCTCAAGAAAATTTTAAAAAAATTCTGAAAGTCTGAATCTCTTTTCATTGGTTAATAAAAATCTCACACAGGCTAGCAAAATTTGCCTTGGTCTTTTCTTCAGCAACAGAGCCAATCCTTTTTTCTATTGGTCAAATAGCACTGGCTCGTGAATTTGAAAACAGTGAAGAGATGAGTTATTTTTATTTTGTACTCACCGCACACCGAATGGCCATTGTATGCAGAAAGTGTAAACAACAATTTTAAAATTGTCTTTAAATTACAGTATATGTACTAGAGATGTATTTCGAAGTCTATTGGTATATTTAAGGATTAAGTGAATTTTCTAAAAGTAATGCTTTTACTTAAAAAATGAAATAATACTTTATTTATGAATTTAGGTCAAAGGACATTTAGAAATACAATCATTCTACATCTGTCTGAAAATGTGTGGGGCGGAGGAGTAAAAATAAAGAAGTACACAAGACCAGCATTGTGATAGTCAAGAATTTGTTATCTATGTTTAAAACTAAATTTTCCTTAACCCTATAATAGTTTAAGTATATAATTTTTTATTCTATACGCTTTTATTAAACTTAGTGTAATAAATAATTTTATTTCTTTTACTCATTGAATGGTAGATATGAAATTAGATTATAGTAGTCATTCAATAAAAAATATCAGAATAATTTTCTTACATCCATACCAAAAATAATCTAACAGTTGCTAAAAGTAAAAATAAAAAATAAAATTCTTTAAAATATGTTCCTACTTAAAAACGACATTAAACTTTACATTATGAAAATCTTCAAACATGCCTTTATTTAATAAAATAAACTCTTGTGATGAACATTAATGGGGTTAATTTCAAAATTGCACTGAAAAATTACAACTAATCTTTTAGAAAATAAATATTAAGTTTAGATTTTTTCCTATTGAATCTGAACTATACATTACAAGCACCAAATCAATTCTTAAAAAAAACCCAACTTATTTTGAGTTTTATTGAATTGTTTTTATGTAGTGAGTATGAAATAAAAATAACTTTTCTTCACTGTTTGCAAATTCACAAGCCAGTGTGAAAATTTATTTTTTGACCAATAGGAAAAAAGACTGCCTCTGTGCCGAGAAAAAGATAAAAAAAAATTTTGTAAGCAAGTGTGAAATATTTATTAACCAATGAAAAGAGAGCGATTTACAGAAAACAACCAAAAAATCATGTGGTCAGTTCCAAACGTACATTCATTTTTGGGCGAGAAGACATGTCTTTGCCCAAAAATGAATGTACGTTTGGAACTGAACTCATGATTTTTGGTTGGTCAGTCAGAGAGAGAGAGAGAGAGAGAGAGAGAGAGAGAGTGCGCTCAACCCAACATAATGTAACATATTGTCAATTGCTGATTGGACACAACTGTCCCAGTGACACACATTCGCACTACTTCACCTTTTCGCATGCTGCTTTCTTTATATCTCCTTCTTCCTCTTCATCACCTACTTGCTGTACACAACAGAGAAGAGGAACAAGACTATTACTTTGTTGATTATTTATACTTTTTACCAGAAGGAGATATTACTACTACTTTGTTGATACACACTATGAATACATGAACTTCTCTTTTTCTGTACAAATCGCATTTTACTAAAGAAATGAACTCTTAATTCTGTAAACTTCTTACTAAACTTTCTCTTAGAACATTTTCACAGTTTAATAATTACATGCATACAATGTTATGCTTTTTATTAAATAAATTTTCTTTTATTTATACATACAAAACAGTTTTATTTTTTTCAACATTCCGATAAACTTTAAATTGTGGGGAGTTCAGTTATGTTTGGTACAAGGCCAATTTAATGTTTGAGATCCTGTGTTGAATATAAAATAAAAATAACTCTCTTTTCTTCACTGTTTCTAAATTTGCAAGTCAGTGTGAGATCTAATTTTGACCAATAGGAAAAAGGATTGGCTCTGTACTGAAGGAAAAAGACAAAGGCATATTTTGCAAGCCAGTCTGTATTATTTTCTAACCATTGAAAAGAGCAATATACAAAACTGAGAGAAAGTAACAAGCCAGTGTCAAAACGTTATTTGATATAAAAAGAGAAAGAAAGCTGATTAAACAGACAGGGACGAAGGAGGCAGAAAACATCCAACCAGCCATGATGTAGAAAGACAAATTTTAAACCACTGATTTTAAAACAAATTTTAAAACAACTGTCCCAGTGATACACATTCTCACTCCCTCTCCTTCTTGCAGGTTATTTTTTGTCTTCATCTACTTGCCATCAACAAAAAGAAGACAACAACAGCAATAAGACACTTCAACTGACTTCTAAAATTAACGTCGATAAGTACAATTTTCCTTTATCACTTTTTCTTCCTCTTCGCTTAATCACTGGCTGCAGAAAGAATGGAGCAAAGACCTTACTACAACAAACGAACTCTTTCTCATAGAACAGTTGCATAGTTAATAATTTCACTTCCTACAAATTTATGTTACTCTGTTCTATAAATAAATTTCCACTTATCTATACAAACAGAACACGTTTATTCTTTTCTACCTTCTGATAAATTGTGGGAAGTTTGTTTATGTTTGGCACAAAGCCAATTTAATAAACTCATGATTGAGCTCGCTACTTTAATCCCTATATTTGTCAAGACGTGGGCTGGATTTTTTTGTCTATTCACACTTTACTGCATTTTCTTTTTACTGAAATATCTTCAGGGATTTCTTCTTAACTAAAATATTCAGAAACAAATTAAAAACACCTCCCAAATAAAAAAACAAAAAACAAAAACTAAAAACTATACAACTATATTGACAAGATGTGTGAAGCATAGAACACCAAAAAATATTTCCTCAAAGTTTTTTCTTTAAAAAATAACCTATCCAGGAAAATACTCATTCATTAATTATAAATAAATAAGTTCTGAAATTTTCCTTAGAATCAGATAATAATTCCCTAATTTTTGGAAATAATTTAAAACCAGTAAAAAAAGTATTTGTCTATATTTATGAGATGAGGTAGTATTTACACTATTTACATTATTCGGACTATTGTCCTGATCTTTGTTGTTATTTGTATGATGTTTTGGCTGTTGTACGCTCTGGCTTTCTTCAGATGCTGGAACTTTATAGTGTTATAGTGAAGTGTATTTGTTATAGTGAAGTGTATTTGTGTGCTGAAATATATTAATTGAATTTGGCCTTGTTAGTAGATAGCCCACTATAAGTGGGCTATAAAATAAGAAAATCAAATTGTGTATAAAAACAACATATATATATATATATATATATAACAATTAAGGTTTTTTCACAAATAAAAGTAATGTCTTTTGGTTGGTCAGTCAGTTAAGTGCCATACGTGATACATGCTTGGGCGACCATGTCTCGAAAGAGACATGACTGACTGGGCAGAAGGTTATCCCACCGTAGGTTGCCATTGCTTTCTGCGGTAGACTGGTTGCCGACCAAGGCTATAGAACCCAGTCTGTCCTGCTATTTAACCCATAACTGGAAGGAAGAGACAGATTAATACCTTTCTCAAGGGTATTTGCGCGAAAGTAAATTTTGGTTGGTACAAAGGTCATTAAAAATGTTCATAGCAGTAAATGCCGAAAAGAGTTTGTGTGTATGTATGTGTGAGTGTTTGTTTGTTAGGAGTGTCTTTGATGTCTCCACTCACTCCATCGGGTAAGTGGCTCAGTGAACAGTGAAGAAGATGTGAGAGAAAGGAGAGGTAAGCATAATGTGATCGCTTGACGTGGTCAATGGACGTATTAATTATGCCCGTATTTTCTCAACTGGTGATGCTTCCTGTATCGGCCTTTTATTTTGTCTTCGAGGCTCCGAACAACTCATTTGGGAATTCAAACCCGGATTTAATTCTGGGCTTCCTATTGAACGATAAACAAAATTCACGTCAGCTTGCGAAAAGGGTCCATAAAAGGAATTTGATATTTATTTATTTTTGGTTTTCCACCAGAACATCTGTGCGCAGCCAGATGTACAAAGACCAGTTTCGGTCATTTGCTTTCTGGATCTCTGAGGGCAAACATCCGGCCCTTTGCTTGCTTGGAATCACCACACCTTAAGGCCACATGGCCCAGTGGATATGGACGTTGGTTAGTGACTTGACCCAAGGAGTAATGAGTTCAATACCAGGCTACAGCAGTAGTGAACAAGTAACAAGTCTTGGTAGAGAGAGATGACTACCAAAAGAGGCTTCACACAAGGAATGAAAATGATATACCCCAGTGATTGTAATAAAGGGTTCAGTTTGAGATTCCTATCACCTGAAGAAGGCCAGTGTGTACAACGGCCAAAACGTTGTACAAATGGTAACAAAGATGAGGACAATAGTCCACTCCAAATAATGTAAATAATACGGTAAAAAATTGTTGATTTTTACTTTCAATGTGGAAAAAAAAAAACATTTTAGTGGTACATAAAAATAAATATCTTAGTTTGGGAAATTTAAACTTTTATATACTGACTGCATTAAAATGCCACTTACAGCATTACAGAAAAAAAAAAAATTAACAAAACAAAACAAAAAAAAACCACTTTTATTTAAGACTTGGTGTTTTTTTTTGTTTTTTTTTGTTTTTTTTTTTGTTTTTTTTAAATGTTAGCTTAATAAAACATTTATTCAACAAACTAAGCCTTCCCAAAACCGAATTAAAAAAAAGTATTTTTCTTTTTGTAAAACAAACTTGACACTATTTTATTTCCAAGAAAAATATTTAAAATTTAAAGACATATTTGAAATAATTGCAGAAGGTTTTAAGGTGTTGGTCTCATTCAGCATCATCCAATTGATCAGTTAAAACATTTTTTGAAAACTTTCGTGATATCATAAGTCATGACGAGTCGATTTCCGAATTTAATCAGTTAGACATAACCAATCTCTCAGTATTCAAAATGGCTGCCCCTATGAGAATTCTTAGTAGTTTATGGAAGAATTTTCGTAATTTGAGTATAGGTACCGGTAAGTGCAGATTTAGTTATCATATTTGTGATATTTTGCAGGTTTTATTTAATATAATATTTATGGTTGCCTCTCTTTTGTTTATATTTCTTTAAAAAAAAAAACTCATGTTTTACCGGTTTTTGAACACAGTATTACTTAGCACTTAGCAGACTGTTTAAAACTGTTCGGCTTTCCCTTTAAAAGTACTGATTTAGCATTAAGCTTAAATTAAAAATATCTAAAAACACACAGAAAAACTTTTTGAAAGTATTCTTTTTAATTTCTATTTTTTGCGTACTGTTGATATTTTTAAACTAAACTTTAGTTTAAAAATATCAGCAGCATGCAGTTAATGTTTCCGCTTCGGAATTTGTCATTGATCACTAGAGACTCTTTTTTCATAACATTAACAATGACATCAATAGGCAAAATAAGAATGTTTGATAAAAACAAAGCATTAAAGATTTCCATTTTGCAAGTTAAACACTGAGCCGATCCGGCATTTTTATTGCGCTCCCCACTTTTTTTATCTTAACAATCAGAAAAAAATCGAACTATATATCTCACCCCTTAAATACGGTTCTCATATCTGATTTAGTGCAGAATGACTTTAGACGTAGGATTCTTATTTCGGCCTATTTACTTCCTTTGTGCAATTACTATGCGATTTGTTTTGTTTCGGAACTCAATTTCCGCTGAAAATTGCGTGTATTTTTTTCCGTGTGTGTGTGTGGGGGGGGACTGTAGAATATTCTTTTAATAAAATTAACTTTCAAATAGAAATTTAGGGTTAGGGTTATTGCGTGTTTTTTTCCCCTTGGTAATGCATTTAAGAAAGTTGCGTGTACTTAATTTGAGAAGAAAGTTGTTAACTTTCAAATATATGAAAATAAGTGATAATTGGGTTAGGGTTATTGCGTGTATTATTTTTTTCCTTTTTTTTTGTGTTACTTATGAATGAAGGTTAATTAAACTACACATGCCACTTATTTTCATATATTTGAAAATTTACTTTCTTAAAAAAAAATTCTATATTTTCATATAATTTAAATTTCGTCGTAAAAAATTAAGTAAAACTACAATTTAATTATCACTTAGTTTTATAAAGAAAGAAAACATGCAAATATATTTTCATATATTTGAAGGTTAAGTAAAACTACACTACAGTTATCACTTACTTTCATAAAGTTAACTTTCTTCTGAAATTTAAAAAAAAATGGAAAAAAAAACACACAAATACACGCAATGCATTTGAAGGTTCTACACTTATTTTCATAAATTTGAAAGTTAACTTTCTTAAAAAAATAATTCTACAGCCCACGCAACTTTCAGTGGAGTTCCGAAACAAAACAAATTGCGTATTAATTGCCCAAAGGAAGTAAATAGGCCAAAAAACAGCTTACTGCGCGTACAGTCATTCTGCAGTTAATAATATTTTTCAAACATGGTTACGGCGGGGGTAAAGCCCTTCGGGGAACAAATAAAAAATTTACCGAAAAAATTAAATTTATTATCAATATCGGCTTTTTAAAATGACTACGCCACTGATTTAGCACCGGAAGACCTTTACTCCTTCAAATTTTTCCAAAACATTTTTATTTCCGTGCAAATGTATATGCTGAACTCAAATCGATAATTGTTTAATGAAGAAACCTACCTTTATTGATGTTAACGACCATAATAAAATCGAACTTCTTCTAGCTCTTTATCTCACTCCTAACCACCATTCTCATATCTAATTCAGTGCTGAATGATTTTAGGTGTAGGAGGCTTATTTCGGCCTATTTACTTCCTTTGTGCAATTACCACGCGATTTGTTTTGTTTTGGAACTCAATTTCCGATGAAAGTTGTGTGTATTTGTGTTTTTTCTTCTTTCAAATATGAAAATAAGTAATAATTGTAGTTTTACTTAACCTTCAAATATATGAAAATATATTTGCGTGTTTTTTTTTCCCTTTTTTATGAAAATAAGTGATAATTGTAGTTTTACGTAATTTTTTAAAATAATTTTGTAAATAATTGTCGGTTAGATTATTTCAAGATAAGTAATCACATTAGATTTGTTGATAAACAGCAAATGTTCATAATAAAATATTAGACACTAAGTACATTTCCAAAATTCGAGTAGGTACCTCCACTAATACGTTGAAAAAAAAACAAAAAAAAAGAAATAGCATTATTTTTAACTTGATTTTTTTTGTTCTTAAAGTAAAGTCCATTGAGATTTTATCTTTATGGAATTTTCTCCTATTTTACATTTATGAGGAAAGTGAATGGATTACCTTGGGAAAGATATTAATCCATCTCTTCCCTCCAGTTATGGGTCAAATAATGGGGCGGATTGAGTTTTATAGCCTTGGTTGGCAACCAGCCTACCGCAGACAGTAATAGCAACCTACTGCGAGAAAATCTATCCAGTCAGTCATGTCTTTTTTAAGACATGATCACCCAAGCGGGTATCATTTATGGCACTTGACTGACTTATCTGAAAGCATAAAGGTTTGTATATTTCTAAATTTAGTATGGTAATTTTTGTAAAATATGAAGTTCATTTTAAGCTCATTACGATATTTTGTCAATTTTATTAACTACTTCTACATTTTACTCTTCTTTTAAATAATTTAGTATGTTCTTCCAGTTTGTTTTAAGGGTACATGAAAATTATCACCTATACATGATCATTCAAATGATATATTTAATGAGTTCAAATATAAAGAGCAATTTTAATGAAGAATTTATAAATGAATTTCATAAATAAATACTAAGTTTAAAAATCATATCAGAAAAATTAATATTTTATTTTGAGTTAGTTAAATTTGTGGTGATGATGTACAGTATAATTTTTTGTGATTCATCCAAACAATTAAAAAATACCTAATTATCTCCTGTTTATTCCATTTATTCCGACTGATTTCTTGTTATTTCTTTTCTAGTCATAAAAATTTAAATTTGAGATTTCTTTTTTGCAGAGCAGAAAAACATCATAATAAGAAAAAATGAAAAATTATAAAATGCTGAATAATTAAAGCCATTTATACTTCATATGTTGTTATAAAAAAATTTTGTAGAGAAATTTATATTTTATAAAATTTATTTCAGTTTTGCCTTTACAAACTTCAGTTCTTGGGAGTTGTTCCAGATTTACTCTTCAGTGCCGGTACCGTAGTCGGTGAGTGAAATTCTTCCCTATATTGGATAATTTAATAAGTTATAAACTCATTTCTGTGAATAACTTTGATCCCACTTTTTGTCTCAATTTCCATGTCTTATTATGTAGTGTATAGTGACAAGTCTGTTAGGATGACTAGAAGTGAAATAAATGGAAAATAAATTTGGACTGTTCTGTATAGACCAGAACAAATGAAAATTTGAAGAAGCCAAGTCAAGAGAATATAGTGGATGCTGAATGGTTTCCCATTTCAATTTTTCTGCAAGATCTGTTTTGCAACATATGGTCTTATTTTGTTGTGGTAGAAGATGACACTCTTTTGATTTGTCAAAAATCTGCCATTTTTCCTGAATCTGTGCATTAAGATTGGTCGCAATACTTGTTTACAGTTATTGTTTTGCTGGCTGAAAGAAGTGCAAAGTGAATTATTCCACTGCAACCCCACTAAATAGATAGCAACACCTTCAGTGAATGGAAGGTCATTTTAGTCGCTGCAGAAACACAATTGAACTTGTTCTGTTCCGTCAAAGGATGTGGCACCCGCATGTCAAAATTAATCCAAATCTCTCCAAATAGCAAAAGGAAATTGAGTTATTTCAAAATCTTCAGTTTCAGTCTTTTCATTGACATTGGAAGTTTGCTCGGAGTGTGATTGTTTTTACCATTCAAAGAGCTGGAGCACGATCCAAATAAACTTATCGAATGTGTTTTTAGTCGTAGTTCTGATACTTGCTCCTTTTCAAAATTCATCAAGTATAATATGGTAAAAGTGAAACTTTTTATTCTCTATCTTTAATGCATTCAAAACATCAACATTCAACAAAATTTAACTCCCAGCTGAATAAACAATGCAATGTTTCAATCTAGAACACCAGATATTGGCACCAAAACAAATACCATTATCAAGTTGCAGCTGTTATGTATTAACAATGAAAATTGAACATAAACTTTTGCAATGATTTGAAATTATCACCATCAATTTCAAACAATGTTGCAGTCAGCTTGTTCTGTAGCTTTTATTAAGTGAAAATTATATCTTTTAAATTTCATTCAATTTTTAAATAAAATATTAAATTTCAATCCAAGTAGATATGATACTTTAATACTTGTAATTTACTAAGTGTGGGTATTTGTGTCTTCTCAGAGTGTAGTTCGTAGACGAATTAATAACCACTGTGCCAGCTGCTACTCGTAGAACCCGGAACACTGCTTCACTAGGGACTCCGTTTCCTGCGCACCGTAAGCAAAATGCTGTCTCCCAAACACCGGTGTAGCCTTCTCGAGTCGTCGCTAGCCAAGTGACTCCAAAACAGAAGTAGGCTCTTTTTATGTGTTTTTTGGTCTCGCAATTTCCCACTCTCCGAGAGCCTCACTTTCACCAATGACGTATGCGCCGTGTCATTCGAAAAACTGCCTTGCATGAGCTCGCCTTGCGGTTCCATTACATCTACGAACGCACGTGCAAACAAACTGCCTTCTTTTGCTTCGGCAAGGTAAGTCTCCACCACACTTCCCCCTGATCTCATCATCACAAAAAGTGCATTCGGGAGCGGGTCTCTTCTGGCGGGTGCTCCTTCGGAGGGGTACGACACAAGGTTCGTCCTCAGATGGGCTGTCACCTGAGGTTTCGTCATGCACGTCAGCATCCGCTGTTAGTGGACCATCGGAGCCATCACTTGGTTGACCTGACCCCAAGTAAATAAATCGCTCACTCTCTTCTGTGTCGGTTTCATCGCCCGACGATGCATATGGTCCTGAAAATGGCCGTAGGTCTTTGACATGGCGTGGTACCCCATCAATTCGCACTGTCAGTGGGCTGACAATTTCGGTTACCCGCCTGGTCCTGAACTTGGTTGTGCATTTGCCGTGCGGATTTTTGACCCAGACAACGTCACCTTCTTCATATCTCCCTCCGATAATCTGTGGTTCTGGTGGGGGTTTGGCTTCAACGTGGTAATTATGCAGCACGTCAGCCGGTGCCGTGGAAGGTGAGACATCGTCCTTTGGCGTGACATTATACCAATAAACGGCCTCCAACGCGGAACAACCCTTCCTTGCTGCGATGGTCTTAATGCTCCTGTGGCTGCGCTCCACAATTCCATTACCAGCCGGTGAATATGCGCATCGGAATCTTAACTGCACACCCCAGCTGTTTGCAAACTCTTTAAAGTGTCTGCAAGTGAACGCAGGGTCATTGTCAGTCAATATCTCGGTTGGTGGGCCCCATTCAAAGAAAATCATCTTCAACTGGTGAATGACACTATGTGCATCTTGTCGACGCAATGTCCGCCAAATTGCAAACCTGGAGGGACCGCAATCAATGAGCGTTAAAAAATGCTCGCCATTGTAATGGTTTATGTCCATTGCTACTCTACTCCAGTTGTTTTCCACGCTCAATTTTCCCTTTTTCCAATGAACTGGCGCCGGATCTATAGACTGGCAGGCTTCGCAGGCTTTGATAACCGATCGCACGATTTCCTTCGACACTAGTGGGTCGATAAGTCTGGCGAAGTATAGGGTTCGTTTCACGCCCGCATGTCCACTTTCTCGGTGGACGTCAACCACCTGACTTTTATTCAGTCGGCACCTCATTGCAGCGCAACTCTCCGGGACTGGCTCTTTTCCCTCCTTATGTAGATTCAACCACTTGCGTGGCACTCTGGTGAGGCAATCTGCGCGATTTTGACAGGATTTCACCAGCGTGACATCCATGGTCAATCCATATTCTTCCATTAATGCCCGCAGTGTTCCTAAGCGTCGTCTCACTAGCATTTCACCAGCCGCCTTAGTGTTCACACGTGCCTTCCCAGTCAAGGTGTCGGATATCCACCGATGTACGCATGCCGAATCGGTGACCAGATGCAACACTGTAGCCTGCCATTGAAGGGCCAGGTTGATGCCTTTGACTGCTGCATCTAATTCAGCCAGATTGATATGCCTGGCATCATTGGTCGGGCGCAACCAACAAGCATCCTCAACGATGCTTCCATTCGCCTCTAACGCCACTCCTGTGGCCACAGAACTTGCATCCACCCAGACCTTCATCTCGTTGCCATTTATGCACCAGTCTCCTCCAACAGGGTCCATTTCACACACTCTGGTCATCGTCTCTTCCAGCATACGAAGCAGATTGGCATCTCTGATTTCCTCGTCCCATCTCTTGGTTACTGCACTTGCTCGGCGCTTGATGAATGCAGTCGCCACCCTCAGCCAGCCACACACGGGGAAGTGGCCCACGAGTTTCCCACAAATGGAAAACACACGTCGACGAGTCACCACGTCGGGAATTTCCGGGATCTGTCCACCCCGCTTCCATCGGAGAGTACCGTTCTCTCCCCACACCTGCAGACTGAGGACCCTAGTTCCGTCTCGTAGCCGTTTTGGGTCTTTACAGACTAGGCCGTAATCTGAGAGGTGCTGTTGAACGCGCGATGCAGAAATCAGGCTCTCATTGATAAAAATGTCGTCAACGTAAGCCGACGTGGCACTTTTGATCACACGATCTTGGGACATTATAGCGTCGACGACAGATTTCATGATGAGTGGTGCCACATTTAGGCCAAACCCCAATCGTGTAAGGCAGAACCGCTTGCCCTTGAAAATAACTGTTTGGAATGGCCACAGCTTCTTGTCAATGTGAATTTGTAGGTAGGCATGTCGCAGATCCAAGAGCGACACATCAACTCCTTGCTGTCGCCATTCTCTGAGCTTTTGTGCGCACACTTCGGCATCGGCAGTGAATGCTTCTACAAATCCGTTCAATTCTCGGTAGTCGAGTACCGGCCGGACCTTTTGCTTATGTTCCTGCACGACTGCCATCAAGGGAATTAGACCCTTGGGTGGACCAAGTTCCTCCTCGGGATATGGCAGCAACCATCCGTTACGTTGCCATAGCAAGAGTTCTTTCTCGTACGCATCCCGGGCATGGTCTGGCACAGTGTACTCTTGCACGTTATTTGTCAGCTCGCCGGGCGAGCAACCACTTGCCCATTTCCATGTTGCAGTCCACGCTCTTTGCCTTTCATCGAATGTCACACTGAAATCGGGCTCATCGATAGAAATGGCGGCACATCCATCCAGGTCTCCAAAGTATGCCTCACCAGATTCCGTCAGGCGAACACCTCCTAGTTGTTTGATCGCGTCGATGCCAATAAGCAGGTCAAAACCCAACAATTGTCCATCCACGACCAGGACCTCAATGTTCACGGGCCGAGACTGTTCAACTTCCAATTTTATTCTGCCGTGCCCCCGGCACTTCAAAGTCTTCCCGTCGGCCGTCAACACTCCTACTTCCTTCTGTCTCCAATGGCGACACACAGCTTTGCTCACCAGCGTCTGTGAGCAGCCGGAATCCACCAGAGCTGTGCACTCTCGCCCATCCACTTTTACGGCGGGCAATTTCTTGATTCTCACTTGCTCAGGGGAGGAGACTGGCGCTGACGTCTCCTCCCCTTGGGCGTTTCCCTGGCATCTTGATGATGTATGTCCAAGTTTATGGCATCTGAAGCATCGGGTTTCACGGTGAGACTTCCGCACTCGACCGTCCGACCTCACTTGGCGTCCCTGCATACAATCCTTTGCCATGTGGTTGGGTCCAGAACACTTGTAGCAAAAAAAGGTCTCACTGCGCGAGTTATCAGGGAGCAACTCTGAATTCGAATGTGTTTTGCCAGTGGATGCAGCGACCGATTCCTTACAGCTTCCGTTGTCGGTCATGATAGCCCGTGCTCGAGTCAAAAGCTGCTCCAATGTCATGGTCTCCATTCTGGACGAGGCACGCAGAAGCTGTCTAACATATTGTGGCAACCCCGAAACAAACGCACATATCATCCATCGTTCGGGCAACGATCCCTCAACCAGCCGAGCTAAACGATGTAGTTCGGCCAGAAACTCGTCCACTGTTTCTCCCGAGCGAAGTTGCCAAGTAACAAATTGATCGTATGCATCAAATGCATCTGTCGCATATGCGGTCATGAGGGCCCGTTTAATTTGCTCCGCATCCGCTTTCTGCTCCTTGCTGAGCTGCCTGTATACAGCAAGAGCACCGCCTCGGAGGCGTAATGGAAGAATCTGCTCAACTTTGTCCATAGCACAGAGTTCGCAGACCAACTCTGCATTTTTGATCCACTCGACGATTGGCATATCAGTTGCAGCGCCACTGAACTCGGGAATCAACCGGACATGAAAGACTTTGCCGTCCATAATGGAAATCGTAATAGATGCCGAAATATCTTGTGGGTACTTGTGTCTTCTCAGAGTGTAGTTCGTAGACGAATTAATAACCACTGTGCCAGCTGCTACTCGTAGAACCCGGAACACTGCTTCACTAGGGACTCCGTTTCCTGCGCGCCGTAAGCAAAACGCTGTCTCCCAAACACCGGTGTAGCCTTCTCGAGTCGTCGCTAGCCAAGTGACTCCGAAACAGAAGTAGGCTCTTTTTATGTGTTTTTTGGTCTCGCAATTTCCCACTCTCCGAGAGCCTCACTTTCACCAATGACGTATGCGCCATGTCATTCGAAAAACTGCCTCGCATGAGCTCGCCTCGCGGTTCCATTACATCTACGAACGCACGTGCAAACAAACCGCCTTCTTTTGCTTCGGCGAGGTAAGTCTCCACCACACTAAGTGTAGTTTAGATGTAACACAAAGCTCCAAGTAGGGAGCATCCAGTGAAAATTAAACTCATTACTCAGTCATAATCTAGCAAGACAGGCTTTTTCATCATTACACCATGTTAAAGATCTCACTCTAATATTTTAAGCTCATAGAGCTAGGACTATTCTTATATAATGATTTGCTTGGAGTCACATTGATTTCTCTACATCATCTGTTCTTGCAGTCACAGTATAATTTTACATGCTAGTAAACCATAAAAGCTGTTTAGTGTTTTAATTAAGGATTGAATGTCACAAAACTTCTATGGAATATTTAGACAACAGATCCTTTGTGGAGATATTGTAACTACAAGAAATGTGTAAAATGAAATGATTCCCAAAACATAGCTTAAAAATTCTTCCCGAGAAATTCATTTTGACAAAGTATTCTTCTGTCTTGAATATGACATTTTCTTACAAATGATTGATCAGTAAAAATATTCTATCGAAAGCAACATATCTTGGAACTTTACAGTTTTCTCAAAGTCTCATCTCATAATGTCTAAATTATACTATTCATGTTTGGGAGGGGGTTTTAAAGAAGGAAAGTAAATTTGTGTATTGCTTGGAAAATAAAGAAATTATAAATTTTTAAGTTCTTTTTTTTTGTATTGAAATGAACTATGTTTCTATCAGACAAAAAAATTACATTTTTTCTGGGAAAGCAGATTGTTGTAGGTTTTTATTTGGTGCATGTTACATTAGAGCTGCTTTTTCTTAAATTTCTAATATACACATAATTGAAACAATCAAATTCTATTTTCATATATATTAATCATAATTTCTTCAATGTTACATATTCTCAATTATGATTCACATTATAAGGCTTCTTAAAAATAAAAAAAACGCAGAATTAAAAAATGGATAATTTAAATATATTTTCAATTTTTTATTTTAAATGCAAAATGCAGTTTGGTGTTAAGTTATATGGATCTTGAAAAACTCTGAAATTTATAAAAGGCAAAATTTCCAAAAGAATCAAATAACTTGCAATATATGTATGAAGGATGATTCTATTTCTTTCCACAGCAACTAAAAGGGAGCACAATAACATTGTTGAATAGAGCAAGTTTTCAGTTACAATACCTGGTCATTCCACATATCACCACAATTGTTTATGTATTTCACCAACAATAGACAAGAGTCTACACCCTACACTCCTAAAAATCTGTTCCAACAGAGCTAACCCACTTGTTCACATAAATCATTGTTATTCCTGCTAAAACGCATTACTCACACCCACTTGTTGGTCTCTAAATGTTATTGGTATTGTACGAAGGTTCAATCTTTATTACTTTACTGCCAACTTCTGCTGTTGATGTGGGCCAACATATAATAGGAGGCATTAGTGTCAGTGCAATCTTTGAGTGTGTAATATCAATATACATTAATTTTGCCAAAGATCTTGTTGAGATTTAACCTTATACCATCTGTCCATCTTGAGATTTTGATGATTGGAAAGGTAACTTATTGAGAGTATTAAATAAAATATTCAAATAAAAACTGTTACCTTGTGGATGAAAAATAAAATTACATCTATTTCATTATTGTGAAACTATTTGATTTGTTATTTATTCTATTTGTTTATGATGATTTATTTTGAAAACTTTTTTGCAGAGGGTGGCAACTAGGCAAGATAAAACCATTGATAAACAAAGAAACACCCACAATTTTGAATGAAATTGAAAATGAAAGTAAGTAAATCATGCATCTTAATGGATTCATTGATTGCCTGTCAGCAATTGACTTACAAGCTTTTTACTTGGTAACCCTCTATTGAGTGGCTCTTGGGCCTTGTATTAGGTTAACTTTTTAGTAAAAAACAAAAAAATGAATGGATATATTTTCACTGGGTGTCTCACACTTATGGCTTTTTTATTACTAATAAAATTTGTATAGTGATGATCCACATATACTGTCTTAATATGTATAGGAAAGAATATTAAAATGTTTTGAGTTTAAAAATTTTTAAACTCAAAACGTTTTAATATTCTTTCCTAATAAAATTTGTAGAAATTTAAGTAGGAGAATACAAAATTAATTGTAGTTTTATCCATGCACTATTTTTAATTTTTAACAACTTTAATAAAAATACAATTGAAGAAAAATATTCTTTTTTTTCTATCTAGTCATTCTTCTCTACAGAGTTGTTTTAGACTTACAGTATATAATGTTCTGGCTGTAGAAAAAGAGTAACATAGATCTATAAATGTTTAAATAAGAATTGTTCTTATATTTTGATGATAATGTTATTGAAAGTTTGGCATTCAGTTTTATTTTCGATTCCACTAGAATCAAAATTAAAGTTGCAGAGTGAACATGTTTTAGGAAACTGGAAATTTTCATACATTATAGGTATAGAGAAAAATATAAACCCAAAATAAATTGGTGAATAGCATGGTAACTTATTTTGGGCAGGTAGTTTAAGTGATATGTATACTGTATATATGAGCAAGTGTATTATAGAAATTGTTTTTGTGTATGCTGTTACGTGTTAAGTGTAACAAAAGGAAAAAAAAATTATTGACCAAAACTCAGTTAAAAATCACATACAAATATTTAATTTACGATAAACACAAAATGATATATTTACAAAATTTACAATGTTTTGCATTCAAAACAGAAACGTAGAATTTACTACTGGCAGGCAAAGTGTTACGAAAGGGAAGGAAGGGTTACCCAGTTAAGTTGGCGAAGAAGTTAAGTGCTATACTTTTTGAAAATCCTTAAATGTGTACATAAAAAATAATTTCAAGTATGGTCAATGAAAAAGTCAAAAATATCTATTTACCCTTTTTCTTCCAGGAGGTTCTCTTTCAGGTTTTAGTAGGTTGGCAACTTTTCTTAGAGATTCCTTGAATCAAAACCGGAGTTCATAATGTCAGCAGATCCTTTTAACAACTAACTACTCTCTTCCAAAAATCTATTTTTATAGGGGCTAACACCTAATTTGCATATTTTTAGAACCTTTCGAATTCTCTTGAATCTACTGGAATTTTCTTGGACATTCTAGCATCTTCCAAACGTTTTATTTCTAATTTCCTTATTTTTATGACTACTTCATGAATTAAAACTTTTTTGTAATATTAAGTAGGACTCAATAGAATCCCTTACTACAGCTTTTTAGACATTATTATTATTTTTATATATAAATGCATCCTTGTAACAATACCAATAATTTTTTCTTCTGAACTAGAGCGAGATAGTGAAAAATAGTCATAGACAAAGAAATTAAGAAAAACAAAAAAAGTATGAAAATAATGATGGCAATTTCTCATTAAGGTTGCATTGCAAAACCTTAATAATTATATATTATTAGAGTTTTGTTTTTTGCTTTTTATTCTCTTATTTTGGTTAAGCTTTAATTGCAGACAATGTGCACTTTTATTAAGTATTCTAAAGTCTACTTCAATTCTGTATTTCTAATGTCTCTGATTATTCTATTTACTATTTTTTTCCCTTTTTTTTTTTGCCTAAAGGTTTATTCCTTGTTTCCTGCTTATGATTGGGTTTCTGGTTCCTACTAAAGTTTTCTCATTGTTCTTTCACTCCCAGTAATCCCTTGTGTCTTATCAGCATTATCACTTTGCTTAGGATGAATTTAAAAAAAAATAACATAAAACTTACAGGTTTATCCTTTTTTAATCTGTAAGTAGTTCATCAATGAATTAACATTTCTCACCATTAATTTACTTGCATAGAAATTTTAACGTCAAATCATAAAAATCATATATTTTTGCATTAACTAAAATAATAAGAGATGCTTAATCGTTAATAATAACAACACAGAAAATGGGATTAGTGAAATGAGTTCAGACTCCACCTGGATTAGTTTGCATTCACTTTACACTGTAACAGTTTTGGTGTTTAGTTGCATGAGAATGCAAAATAGTGATTTCAGGTGATTAAAAATTAGAAATCATGAAAACTCTCTAAGGAATATCTTAAATAATTAGGAGAAAAATTGAAAAAGAAACAGGATTAAAGTTCTATCAAATATATAAAATGAAGACAATGAGGAAATCAGAGTTGAACCCTAAATGAATTTGGTTAAAAGTTTTGAATTTCTCAAGGGTGATTGTTTCTTTATCTTTTTCTCATTAAGAAAAATGTTTGGATTTTTGAGCTGAAATCCAATCTGAAAGAATTAAATTTCTTTAATACTATCATGCTAAACCATAACATAATTCTCATTAAATGTTGGAGAAATGTTGCTTTGCTGGGGCCATGTGTTTTTTGGGACAATGGATTCTTCTATCAATGTCAAAATAGTAAGCAGTGCATCCAGGGGAAATCACTTATTACTGGTGAAGTATTTGGTTTCAAGACTTACTGGAAAAATGACATATTAAGAAAATACCTGCCACTTAAAGACAAGAGCACACATGCATCCTGTGAAGGGAATAGACACACAAACACAAAGGAATGCAATTGTTACAGAGTTGCTGTAAGGCAAGAACATCTACTACTACCACAATTTTCAATAGCAGACAGGGAGAAAATTGAAGCAACACCTCAAATTACTTAAATCATCATTCTCCTACCTAGATGTGCAGAAAACACATGTCTAGATAATATTTGCCCGGTTCACACTCCACCTACATTTATTGAACAGGTGTAGAGGCTCATCCCTTGTTCCCTGTTTAGGATGTGGTCTCCGGCTTTCTCTTTTCCAATCTTTTCACTCTTACGTAGCCCCCTGCACATCAGTGATGTTACCGCCTTGCTCGGGGTGATATGATTAAAAAAAAAAAAATATTCCCTGTCAATAAATTCTTAGATATTCTGAAGTGGTAGTTTATCATGAAGAGATCTGTCTAGCTTTAATGTGGAGGACTAGCATTAGGATCTCATGGGAAACAAGTTACTGGAAGAAGTTAATAAACATTATGTGGGTGACACAACAAATCACTAGGTGATCACTGTCGAATAAATGGATTCATTTCAGACAGCACGAGACAGACCAAACTGCTGACAGAGGCATATACCCATATTTTGCTTGCTGGGTACACTAGGTGAGAAAACAACTATGTACAACTGCTAAAACCCTCCTGCACTACATGGTTCACACCTGACATCCAGAGAGTGTTTGCTTGATGTCTGTTTATGTTTGATTTTGGTGACTGAAAGTGACCTGGTCACAATTGATTAGGCTTTAGGTCTGTTTATGAGGCCATTTATAGCACTGATACGATTGGGAAAGACATTAATTCATTTTTCCACCTGATCATCTCATCTATGGGTAAATAGCAGAGCAGTTGGAGCTCCGTGATTAATTTTGTCTGTAGTTCAGTTGTATTAGTACCAGATGCACCTGCTGCAGTCACTGTCATCCAGTATAGACTAATAAACATTTGCTAATTGTTAAGTTAATTGGCTAGACTGGCAACAGTAGTCAGCTGTGAGGTTGTTCGCTACCATGCTTATTCATTTTGTCAATCTGGAAACTTGTTTACCAGCTATATTGTAGTGTTACTCTTTTTTCTCTTTATTAGACCATTGCTATGCTAAAAGCTTACTCTCTTCTTTCCTTTGATTTGATTAATGTCTCTTGCAAAAGAATATTATTGGCAAAGTTCTCTCTGAATAAAATCAGTTTGTGACCACCTCACACCATAAATTAGCAAACACCATGGCTCTTATTGTTGGCAGACATCTCTACAACAATTCAGCCCCATGACTGATTAGAACCATAGTGTATGGGGTGTTTTCTTGACACTAGACCCAACTTTAAATAGCTAGTCAATCTCAGTTTTCAATACTTGCTAATAATAGGTTGAAAAGTCATATTTGTCGTTATGTTTACTGACTTTTCTTCCTTGAATATACAACCCTTTAACTTTGATTTTTTAAGTTGTCTTTACTCCCTATTAGAATTTTAGTTATTTTACTTTGTTTTATTTTTTTGTTTTAATTCCTAAAAACTTAAAACAGGATAGGAGATTTTTTTTATATCAAACCTTATTTCAATATAAACATTTCTCTGGGATGGGATGTTTAATGTTCTTTTAAATTGGTGAAGATGTTAAATATTTAAACATCCTTAATGTAAATGATTTTCTTTTAGCTAGCTTGGAGGGGAATGGAGTTTTTATGGGGACACAAGTTCTTTAGTCTTGTAAGACAATCCAACTGAGATGTTTACCCTGTTAGACCTACTGACTTTATCCTCTGCAGAGAAGTAAGTTGTCTTTTGCCACCAAAAAAAGCTGCCTACTGAGTAAATGCATACAGACTCCGGTTTAAATGACTAAATATTCACCTATAGACTCAAGTATAAATGATCACTATTTACCTATCTCTGAGCCAAACAAATGCTTGTAGACTCAGATATAAGAGAAAAAAGAAAAATACTGATTATGACCTTGAATCATCAAAAGTTGATGTCTTATAATGCACCAACTTGATCCAATTCATCTTAAATGTTGGGATAGAAATCTGACTCTAGAAATTCATGTGCTATTAATATGCAGCATAAGGAGTCTACAGAAATAAAAAAAATAATAAAATAAGGAAGAATGTTTAGTTTATTCAGAATGAAGCAATAAATGTTGATGGTGATAAAGAAGATATGGTATAATCATCAAATTTAGTAATCATGCTTTAATTTGGTAGTTTTTTTTTAGTTTTTTTTAAAGCTCTTGACAATTTCTACCTACCAGGTAGAACATTCTTTTACATTCTTTTAACATTCTTTTACCATTGTCCTGAAAAATAACTTTAATTGTTGCGAAAATCAAAATGTGTTTTTAACTTTATCATTAATAGTTGTTAGTAGGACAATAAAACACCATTAAAATGTTTGGAAAATAAAGTTAAAAAGTTGTAAAAATAGACACAAAAAATTTGGTTAAATCTTACTGTAATCCTTACTATAATATAAGAGCCCTCTGTCCGAAGTCAAGCGGAGATAATTAGGAATTGTTGGACTTAATCTGAAAATAATAATAAAAAATACATAATAGTGACAATTTCCCCGGCTCTTGACTTTGTCTTGAGTGACACTTAAGCTTCAAGGGACCTAACCCCAACAATTTCTAATAATTCTCTTCCTGAAATTGTCATCATAATACAATCGCCTGCCTTACAATTATATTTTTTTTATTTTTAGGATATTCAGTTTAATTAATAAATTTTTACTAAAGATTTACCCATGGAAGAAGAACGGTTCAATTATAGAAAAACTGCAAAAATGTTTGAGTCAGCATTTATGAAAATTGAGGCAAACTCAAGAAGAGAAGGAAGAGCAATGTAAAAGGAACAGAGAAATGGCATCAGCTTCATTTAGCGCAGTCACAGGAGCAAAGAAAGAAAATATTAGAACAAGATGCTGCTCAGCATACAAATGCAAGTCAACAACTGTCACAAGAACAACATGAGCAGATTTTAGAACAAAATGCAACACAACACAAAAAACATAATAGGATGACACTTAATATAGCTTGACAATATGATACAGATGGGCTTCTACAGGTTCCTGTTGATGTTGCTTGCCATAGTTGCAGCATTATGGAAGTGCATTGATGCCACTGCAATGCTTTGATGTTTCTTTGAGAGCATACAGGGGGAACAATGAATGATCCCAATTTTGGTATATACTGTAAATGAGGAGTGATACAAATTGAAAGGATCCTTGAGTTACCGAACAAACTTGCTGATCTCTTTATTTCTTTTTAATACTCCTGAAGCAAAATATTACAAATGTAATATAGTCTTAACAGCGCATTGGCAATATGTTCTATGAAAGTAGATGACACTACGATACTGAGAGGAATTATGAATTGCTGAATACCTGGAATTCTTTAAAGATTTATTAGAGCTCATAGGAATCATCCCATCATGCTTAAAAATGTATTCCTATGATTATGAGGAACAAATAAAAAGATGAATGGAATGAATGTCTCTTAATGATGCAAACCAAGCCTTTGATGTAAACATATTCCAAAAAATTCATTCTGCTATGACAACTGCTGGAAATACTTACTTACAATCTTTTCTATCCATGCAGGAGCAAATTGATACTAGAAATATTCCTACATATGTGTCAGTTGGCTGACATTTGGATAAAAAGCCTAACAGTAGACACTCCAGGAGATATAATCTACCGACTTCTAATGAGCTTGCTACTCTTATACCAAATAATCTTAATGAGGAAATGAATTGTTCAGAATGAATAGTCATAACAAAATTCGGGGCAGAGAATAATCAAAATTGTTTACAAATATTAAGTGACTTGCATCGATCATATGACCTAATGATGTACCCAGGTTTTCTTCTTATGGCTTAGATGGTTGGCACTTTGGATTAATGAATCAAAATGGCAACTGTCAAATTTCAATAGTTCAATTTTATTGTCATCACATCATGAAAACACCAAGATCTACAAATATAATGCAATTAGGTCAGCGTTTATTTCAGCAATACTGCGTAGATTAGGTGGGGGGGAGCAAATTGTGGGCTGCATGTGGCCTGCCAAACGTTAGTAAATTTGAAAGAAAAATTATTTTTCTTCTTTAATTTGAGTTATTTTATTTTCAAACAAATGTGTTTCATATGAAGTGTCTACTTTAAAATATAAATTATTGTCTTTAAGTTCAGTTATTTGATGTGCTTCATTTGAACTATCCACTTTAAAATACTAATAAAAATTTTTTATTTCTTCAAACAATTACATTGCTTTTCAAATAAATATTGTTTTGGTTAATATACAATGTGGCCCTTGCACTGAAAAGCTTGAACACCCCTGGTGTAGATCAATTTACCAAAGTACAATCAAGCTGTCTATATGTTTGTAATAATTAAGCAACCTTAACAGCAGATTTATATAATGGTTTAGCAGATGCTATATTTGCAGGTGATACAGAAAGTCATTGATATATGGCCAAACACTACCAGAATGCAATGGCCATAGTTAAAAAATTTGGCAAACCTACTTTATTTGTTACTTTTACATGCAACCCCAAATGGCATGAAATAGTTAACAAGCTTTCTTTTGTTGACTGCAGTTGACTGACCAGATATTACTGCAAGAATATTTAAATTAAAGCAACAATAACTATTGCATGATATAAAATCAGGAGTTCTTGGGAAACTAATTGCCCATGTGAACACTGAAATTTAAAAAAAGGATTACCTCATTGCTAATTTTTATTCATAATACAAAATCATCACAACACATGGCAAAAGATTGATAAAGTTGTTACAGCTAAACTTCTTAATTCCAAAAATCCATTAATGTCATGTTTTTATTCTTTGGTAAAAAAAATACATAATTCATGAACACTGTGAAGAAAATAATTTAAATTCTTCCTGGTTGGTGAATGGATTTTACAGTAAAAGATATCCGAAAGATTACAGATCACAAACATTAATTGGAAATGATTCTTATCCACAATATTGTCACCAAAACCCTTTGAGATGGTGGCTTCACCACTTCGATACATATTAGAAACAAGAAATTGTTGATAACCATCATGTAGTTCCTTATAATGTTTGGTTGTTTCAGAAGTATGAAATGCATATTAATCTTGAATGGTGTGCATCTATTAAGGCTGTAAAATACCTTTACATGTACATTTTCAAAAGTGTTGACAATTCCACAATTTCTTTAGACAGAGATGTTGTGTGTCTTAATGTTGGCAATGAAAATCAAAGGCATGAAATTTTGAATTCTGAAAATTACCACTATATGGAGCTTATTTGAGCTTCAATTTCAGCAAAGGCTGTTGGATGCTTGCTGATACACTTGCCAGATCAACAGATAATTGTGTTTAATCCGAATCATGCACAAGAGGCTTTAGCACAAAATAGATTGACCAAACTGATAGCATGTTTCAAGATGAATGAAGAAGATACCCTAGCAAAAGATATCCTCTATTGTAACTTTCTACAACATTATACTTGGCGTGGCAATAATAAAAGTTGGCAGAGAAGAGTTAGACAAAGTGAAACTATTCCAAAAGCTATTGGTAGAATGTGCACTGTACATGCATCACAAGGGAAGCTATTTTATCTTAGATTATGACTTCAACATAAAACGAGAGTAACAAGCTTTGAAAATTTACTCACAATTAAGTGTTGTTTGCAAAGATTTTAAGCACGCATGTCAAATGATGTATCTATTAGAAAATGATCAAATTGGGAACTTTGTCTAAATGAAGCAAGAACATGTTCAATGAATGAGTTTCAAAATTTGTTTGTCAGCATTTTTCAGTTTTGCTCTTCTTCCAGACCATTAGAATTATGAAACATGTTTTGTGAAGAGCACTTTAATCAAATGAGATAACACAATTTCTCTCATAAAGCAACTTTGGAAATTGCCCTCAATGATATGAATTGGATCATTGCTTGTGTCAGCATGATGTCGTACAATATATTTTGGATTACCTACTGCTAATCATGGTCTCAGAATGAATAATGTTCTACTTCATGAAGATGAAATGGATCCAAATGCTGAAGAATTTTTCACTGCAAACATCCTTGTACTATACTCATGGCCATTATGCAAAATGTCAATGCGGAAATAGTGTAAATATTGATATGCTGCCAATGTAAAAAGTACAAATTTGCTTAATATTTTTTTTTTAATTATTTTGTAACATAGTGTTGGTTTTTCCTTATTGTTGGATCATGTATGAGTTTATATAAAAATCACAACTATATTTTTATCTAAACATTTTGAGTAATCAGCTTCAGTAATGATAATTTGTATTATAGTTTAAGAATTATGGTTTATGCATTAATTTTCTCTATGAGGAATATTAGTGCATTCCAACTATTCATAATAAAAAATTCAAAAGATATTATCAGAAAAAATTTATCTAAAATTCCCTACCATATATTACAACAAAATTATTTGTTTATTATTTTTAAAATTCTTTGTTTCCAATTTAGTTTATGATAAGCATAAAACAGCATATAAATGTTGTCAATTGTTTAAATCAAAACTTGACAGAAGAAATATTCTTTGTATTTTCTTTGTTTCTTAAAGCAAAATTATTTCTTACATTTAAATTTGCATGGTTTTTACATTTAAAGATAATACAAATATCTGAATTTAATTCTTTTAGTTTTTCAGTTTTCATTTGGGTTTTACTCACTAGTTTGAAAAAAGTACTTTAACAAACACTCAGTAAATCCTGGACCTAACTAATAAAACAACTTTTAAGCAAAATCAACTTATTCACAAACATAGTCTCCTTCTAGGGTGATAGACTGATTCCAACGCTTCTCTAACAATTCAATGCCTTTTTGTAGAACGATTTGTCTTTGGTCTCTTCTGATATCACTTCTTCATTGGAGCCAAATCTTTATCCTTGGAGCATTCTTTTGAGGTCTGCAAACAGCCAGTAGTCGCTGGGGGCCAGATCTGGAGAATAGGGTGGATGTGGAAGATATTTGAAGTGCAATTCATGTAGTTTTGCCATTTTTGCAATTGACTTGTGACATAGTGCATTGTCTTTGTGAAAGATCACTATTTTCTTCTTCATTTGTGGCTATTTTTTGGTGATTTCTTCCTTCAACTCACTAATAATGATTTGAAGGAAGAATTCGCTATTGATGAACAATCGATGACAATCGATGAACAAAATACCTTGCACATCCTAAAAGATGGAGGTCAACATCTTGCCTGCTGATGTTTGCATCTTTGGTCACTTGAGATGGCTTTCATCTGCTGTTGTCCACTCAGCTTCCTGTTGATTTGGCTCTGGAGTAAAGTGGTGGATCCATGTTTCATCCATTGTCACATATTTATACAAAAACTCCTTGTTGCTTTGAAACAGTTGGCACGTTGTTTTTGATCGACTGTGAGCAAACACATCACCTACTTTGAACACAGCTTTCTCATTGACAAATGTTCAAGAAAAATTGTGAATACACTGCCATTTGATATGTTCAACTCTGCTATCTCATGCAACTTCAGTTTACGATTGGCCACAATGAGTTTGTGGACTCTTTTGGTGTTTTCCGGGACAACTGCTGATTTTGGGCAGCTTGAGCATTCAGCATCATTTGTGTCAGTACGACCACATTTAAAGTCAACATACCACCTCTTAACTGTTGTTTCCAACGGAGTAGAGTCTGAATAACACTTTGTTATCCATTGTTTTGCTTGAACAGTATTTTTTTTCCATCAGAAAGCAATGCTTTATCAACACACGAAATTCAGACTTTTGCATTGTTTTGAAAATTTGCAACAGTAGTTTTATTTAAAAAAATTGTAATTTTAAACTAATAATCCAATTGGGGTCCAAATTTTGTCATATGTCATTTGAAGGTTAGTACTTCATAAAAATCATATGGATCTTTTTATTAGTGGTGCCTCTATATATCAGGCTCAGGATTTATTGAGTGATGTGTTACTTTTTTGATTTGTGCACATGTACTACATTTATTGGTAAGAAATTATTATTTTTTATTTTTAAGAAAATACTTAAATGTTAAAGTATCAACAAAATTTTGTTTATTGATTACATAGAAGTTTCTGGTTTTTGTTCAAAGATAAAACAAATGAAAAATGGATTTGTAAATCAAGAAGAATTAGGATGTTAAAAGGATCTCTTATTAGCTTAGATATTGTATATGTAATCCAATTAAATATAAGGAATACTTAACAATCATGGTTTTATTTTTCATTTCTTGTAATTAAAATCAAAACAGAATTTTTAAAAATGCACAAATTACAATTTGACTCCAAAGAAACAAGCATTTAAAAATCTTTTTTAGAAATATTTAATAAATTTTTTGAGGATGTTTTTTTAAAAAAAGTATTTCAAAAGGAGATGCTAAAAACAGAATTTTTGTTTGTCAAAATATTATTTTATCTTATTCTCTTTTTAATATTTTTAATTTTAGAGCTAATATCTCAAGTGTCAGAAGAAATGATGAAAGGAGATATTGGTCGACTTTTTGCTGTGGTATATATCAGAGGTTTGCAGAGAAAAGTCACAACAGAGGATTTAGTCATTGTTCATGGGATTTTTCCTCCAAACATAGGTGAAAGAATACGATTAGAAAAGGTAAAGATTTCATTGCTCTTCACCTTTTTATATATTGTTTGTGTGTGTGTTGGGATCTCTTAATGATATATAGTCTGCCAGTCTAGCTTGCTCATAACTTTCTGAACAATTGGCTATGCACTTTCAAATTTGTTTTAGCTATTGACCGATTGTTAAAAGTACAAATGTTTCAAATGTTGGTTACAAGAATATTGGCTTTGAAAAGAAAATGGAAACATTCTATTTTTTGTAATACATGGCAAAATGAATATTGAGAAATGGCTTTTGGACAATGTGGATAAAACCTTCACATTTGATCATTTTTTTTTCTGTAAATGAACATCAATAAAACTAATCAATAAAACTTAGATTCATACCCATAATAGGGATAAATAATATTACATGTCAGATAAGTCAACAAATAATGGAGGTTAATAATATTATGTTGTTGTCATCAGTTAATGAAGGTAAATAATAGCATGTTATGTCAGGTTAGCCCAGATGTTGTTTGTGCTATAGAAGATAGGTTTATTTTCCCACTTGTATTTCCCTAATTATTGGCATTATTATATCCATGATCCAAGAACACTCTTGGAACAGAATGGCTGAATGACAAAGAAATGACAAACTTGTTTTGTTCTCAGAGAGTTTTATGCCACTCATGCAAAAATTATATATACATACTTTCACATATCTGGCACAGAAAATAGCAAAGTAAAAGAACGAAAAGATACATGTGTGACACGATAACTGGACATATATGTATTTTATTATAATAGATTAAAATAGAAAAGAGATTAGAATAGAAAATAGTTTAAAAACATATTTAACAAAAGTGAAAAAGAAGAGGAAAAAAATAAACGCTTTTTCTTTTATGAGGAAAATTGTCCTCCGATAAATATTTGACTCAGCGAGAGGTCAGCGGGTAGGTTTGTGATGACCGGTCAAAGGCTGTCCTTTATTGTATCTTGACCACACATTAAGCCTTTTCCGGCGGAAGCCTTATTAAGATAAAAAAAAAAAGATAACTGAAATTTCAGACTTACAGTCGCCGGTGTTTGTCACCGGTGGTCTAAAGCATTTCCGGATTTCCGCATTTCCGGATTCATATTAAATAAATAGAGCCAGTTAAGTTAAGACGAGTAGAAGTGAAAGGAGTCAGCCGGGTGCGAACTTGAAGTAAGGATCTCCGTTCGTCTTGGTTCGTTCAGTTCGGGTTTGTTGATCTCCATTAGAGTTAGAACTGTGTGTCACATTCGCCTGCCCCAACAGACAAGGCTAACTCTAAACGAATAAAGCTTCCTTTTCAACTCATCCAAATTTTGGAAGTTCGTTCCTTACAGTCAATCTTGTACCCCCAGCTGTTCGTCCGACGGTTTCTACAAAAATCCGGCAACATCACAGCGTGGAGAACGGCCGCCCGGAGAAATTCCTAGGACGACTGTTGGGGTGGTACATTTGGTGCCGTGACTGCAGGATTTGGAACCCACGGAAGTGCCACTGGATGCTGAGTTTGAAATTTCAACCAACCGACGCGACTAGACAGAAAACGAAACAGGACGAACGGAAAAAAATTGAAGGAAGAACCACTAATAACCAAATAAAGAAGTACTCAAGGGATCTCAGCAGATAGAAGAGTTTCCTTTAAACTTTTCACACCTACTAAAAAGAAAGAAAGAAGAGGGAACCCGGAATCAACAAGCGCCGATCCACTTAAGGTAAGCCGAATTCTTTTACTCCCTTATTTTGTCTATTCAGAATTCTTGCTGGCATATTCTTGGTATTGGTTTTGAATTTTTTTTTCTCCTTCTTTTGCCACTTGTTAGAATTGTAATAGTTTAGTATGGATAAAATTCATGTTATCGGATCAAATGGGTCGAGAATACCAGTATTTAAAGGTAGATCTTCCGAATTCCAGGTTTGGGTTGAGGCCATAAAAAAAAAAGAGTAGAATACACAAGCTTTCGCAGGCAGAGATAGTTAATGTGGCCTAGGACTACTCAGATGGAGTAGTATCAGAATATATAGGGCTGTATTTAGAGGATCATCCAGAATGTAGTTGGGATGAACTTTTGAAACAGCTAACTCATCAATATGGTGATTGTACTAGTGCAGCTAATGCTGCAAGGGCTTTAATTAAGGTTAGACAGAAAGAAGGAGAAACTCTGCCAGAACTAACGAGCAGGATTTTAGGACTGGCTAAGATAGCATATAAGGACGCAGTTCAACGAGAGGGCGAGGTAATTCAGATGCAGCTGGCTGAGTTTTTCACGGATGCAATCGAAAACCCGTTCGTGAGAGAGGACACAGCCAGGGCATACCCAACCACTCTGACAGAGGCATTCAATGCAGCACAGCAGAGCCTCAGGCTGCACGAAAGGCTGGCAACCTCTCGGGAACAAATGTGGGGGGCGAGGGGGCAAGATGATGGAAGATATGTGGGACCTCCTCAGAACAATGGGGGACGGTGGAGGTATGGCGAGACGAATCACCATTGGGGAAACTATACTCCACAAAGAAGCTGGACCAAATCGCGTCCAGTTCCTGGCAGACCGGGATGCTGGGGATGTGGGCGGCTGGGACACCTGGTGAGGGAATGTCCTCGTCAGGAGGGGCCCTTACGTGCCAGAAGAGAACCCGAACGACAACCGGGAAACGCAGAAGGGCCACCCCGAGAGATGTAAGGGTGGCCCGAAGTTATGCGTTGCTCGGCCAAGGTACTGAAGCAACTTGTAATGTGCTGTTGAGCGGCAAATACATACAGGCCTTATTAGATATGGGAGCATGCATATCAATTTTGAGGTTAAAAGATTTTAAGGCATTAGAACAAAAAAATAGGAGACTCGAAGCTGCAGATGTAAAGATAATTCAGGCAGACAGACGAGAAATAAGAATAACCGGTGCGATATGCCTGCCTATAAGTGTGGGAGGGGTATCCACTAGGCAGAAATTCTATGTAGCCCCAACCCTCTGTAGGGCAATGATATTAGGCCGAGACTGGTTGTAGAGCAATAAGGCCCAAATCAGCTTTAATCCAACCCTCTTAAAGTTAGGTGGGAAGGAGATTCCTCTTGGAGCTCCGATGGATGAAGAAGTGGTCGTTCTTACTGCTAAGGACATTGTTTTGCCGCCGCGCACGGCTATTGCATGTAACGGAAGGCTGTCACCAGCAGTAAACCTAAAGCAAGGAATATATCAGGTAACTCCAACTGATAAAGGTTACTTCGAAGAAGGGGAAATTACGCTACACGAATCTGTGGTCGAATATAGTGACACTAATGACATCCCAATAATGCTAGGAAATACCACTAACACAAGGATAAAAATAGAGAAAGGGGATGAGATAGGAAGAGCAACACCCACGACTATCATAAGGCAACAGGTGAGCAGGAGAAATGTAGCTCATGTTCAGGTAAACTCGATAGTAAATGAGGAGGAAATACTGGCACCGCCTGAACACATGGGGAACATAAGGCGACTAATACTTAAGAATAAGGACGTGGTGGCTAACTCCGATAAGGACTTGGGTCGGACACAAACAGTGCAGATGAAGATTGACACAGGGGATCACCCACCAATAAAATTAAAACCGTATCGGACACCAATACACAAACGTCAACTGGTGGAGGATGCAGTCAATGATATGCTGGAATCAGGGGTGATCGAACGCTCTAAATCCCCTTGGAGTTTTCCAATAGTAGTAGTCAGTAAGAAAGATGGAGGACATAGGTTTTGTGTCGATTTTAGGGCCTTAAATAAAATCACGAAGCCCATGGCCTACCCCTTGCCGATGATTGATGATATATTGGCTTTGTTGGGAAAATCTAACTACTTTTCTAAACTTGATCTAAGATCAAGATATTGGCAGGTAGCTTTAGACAGAAGTGACCGAGAAAAGACAGCATTTGCGTGCCATGCGGGTCTGTATCAGTTTAGAGTAATGCCATTCGGATTCGCTAATGCCCCAGGAGTTTTTCAGCAACTTATGTCAGTAGTTTTGGGAGGGTTAGAGCAAATTGCAATGGCTTACTTGGACGACATATTAGTTTTCTCAGCCAGTGCAAGTGAACACCTGCAGCACTTGCAGATTGTTTTTTCCCAATTGCGAAAACATGGGTTGAAGATCAAGCTATCTAAGTGCCAATTCATGAGTAAAGAAACAAGGTACTTGGGATTCATAATCAACGAACAGGGGGTTAAACCAGATATGGATAAGGTTGAGGTGATCAGGGCAATGCCTGCACCAAAAACGATTAGGCAGGTTAGGGGCTTTATAGGGGCAATAGGGTACTACTGAAGGTTTATTCCGGGATTCTCTAGGATTGCCACACCACTTATAGCATTGACAAAAAAATATGCCAGGTTCAAATGGACGGAAGATTGCCAAAGATCCTTTGATGCCCTGAAGGAACAGCTGACTGCTGTCCCCCTATTGGCTTATCCAGATCTGAATAGGCCAATGATATTGTACACTGATGCGAGTGATCAGTGCATTGGGGCATGTCTGACCCAGCCCTGTCCAGACAAGGATGGCCTCGTTCCAGGGATACCAGAAGAGGTACCCATCTACTTTTTATCTCACCGGCTTTCCCCTACTCAGCAGAGGTGGCCGGTGATTGAGAAAGAAGCCTATGCCATAGTTTATGCATTACAAAAACTAGACTATTACCTGAGCGGAGCGAAGTTTATAATCAAGACTGACCATAAACCTCTACAGTATTTATTTGAAGCGGAACTTACCAACAGAAAAATACAACAGTGGGCCATTACATTGAGCGGGTATAATTGTAGAATAGAATATTTGGCGGGGAGGAACAATACATGTGCCGATCTGCTGTCTCGAATCCCTCGGGCGTTAGAAGAGGAATCTGTAAACATTATACCGGAGGTGGATGACAGGGCGTACCAGATAAACGTGATTAACTCTCAGCGAATTGGGAGACAAACCGGCTTAGGGGAACAGGAAAACTCAAGTGACAGTGAAGAGGACCGGCCCTCCGAAATATTCTGCGAGTACGAAATGGATGATGAAATTAAGAATCTAAAGGAAGCGATAGAGGCGGGGCGGGTAACGGAAGCATGTGAACGAAAATACCTAATACAAGAAGGTAGACTATATTATCTCTCCGACAAAGATGGGGAAGTGAGGCCCCGGCTGTACGTAGCTAGGTCACTCCGAAGTAGGATACTATCGCAGCATCACGACACCCTAGGGCACATGGGCATAGATAAAACGTACGAACTTATCAGTAGGAAATATTACTGGCCGGCTCTGTACAAAGAAGTGACTGCATATGTGAATAGCTGCATCACATGTCAGGTCAGAGCCGATAACCATACGATAGGGCCTCTTGTGGAAACAGACACTCCAGCCTATCCATTTCAGAAAGTTAGCTTAGATATTTCAGGGCCATATGGCGAAACCCCTCGCGGAAACAATTACATAGTCAGCTTTGTCGACTGGCTTACCAACTGGCCAGAAGCATATGCCGTAAAAGATAAAAAGGCTCAGACGGTAGCCAATTTAGTTCTGACAGAGATATTCCCAAGATATGGGGCCCCCTTAGAATTAGTGACAGATAATGGAACCGAAAACGTCAATGAGATAATGAGGGAGACTCTCAACAGTTTGAATATAAAGCACATAACCACATCTCCATACCACCCGCAGAGCAACGCGAAGGTAGAACGCTTCCACCGATCCTTAGGTAATATTTTAGCTAAATTAGCCATGGGGGAGAATGAGAACTGGGATCTGTATTTAAGTCAAGCATTAGCAGCAGTGAGATTTTCTATGTGCGAGACAACAGAATACTCGCCATATTATATGCTATTTGGACGCGACGTGATTCTGCCGGTAGATAATCTGTTGAAGCCTTGTAGAAGGTACATGGGCGAAGATCACCATCGTCTTATAATCGAACAACAACACAAAATCTTCGTCCAAGCTCAACGGAGGATTAAACGGGCTCAAAAGAGGAGGAACCACACTGTTAACAAAAACCGCCGAGAAGTAAAATTAAGAGTCGGAGACCCAGTGTATTACAAGAAGCATGTTAGACAAGGCAAATTAGATCTGAAATGGAAGCCTTACTATAGAATAATTGAACAAACAGGGCCAGTTACATTCGTAATTTGGGACCAGCTTGGTGGAAAAATCAAGAGGGCGCATGCCAATGATTTAAAGTTGACTGAACTCCGAAGCTGGGAAACACCCACGATGGAGAGTGGTGAAAGACCAATGAGACCATCAACATTGGCGGCTCCCACCTCAGATCGAGAATCCGATATCGAGGACTCGGAGTCGGAGAGAACCTTCATAAAATTTACTGAAGGTTATTGCCACTCCGGGGAGAACCCTTATTCGCCTCAACAGGACCACGAAGAGTGGGATTCGGAGGACGACATACCTTTGGCAGAACTAAGGTCAAACAATAAGCAATCCTCTCATACGGAGGAGAATGGGGGTGATGACGACGAGGAAGATGTGCCCTTGAGTAGGATACAGTCTAGGTTACGAGACGAGATTGGACTAGGAAAAAGCACTAGCTAGACTATTTCTTCAGCCAAGAACGGAGAACCTTTCTCTCTCTCTCTCTCTCTCTGGGATCGATAGAAACCTTCAGGAGGTTAATAGACAGAAGGGGAAGGTAGAATGGGGTTTAAGATATATTGGTTTTAGCCTAGCCAAAAATTTTTGGGGGGGATGGGTGCTATTATTCATATTCATTTTCACTACCGTAACCGGGCTCCCCATTGTGTTTCAGGATGGACAGCATTAGGATTCTGTTGCTGCTCGTCCTTGTTGCGTCAACCGTTGCCTTGCGACATAGCGAGAACACCCTTTTCAAAAAGACTGCGGAAGTTGTCGTTACCAGATCAAAATGGGTCATCACGTTGATGATCGACCTGAAGCCATATAACGGATTATTGGACGGGTTGGGTTTGGAGATACAGAAAGCAAAAACAATAGGTGAACACATAGCTGTAAATTATTACTCTGATAAGGGGAACTATCATAACCTCATGTATTCGCTTAGGCAGGAAATAATTGCATTGGAGTTGCACTGGGGCACTATGAGAGACTATCTGGGGGGACTGAAGTTACTTGAATCTAGAAAAAAAAGGTCAGTCTTACCAATTTTTGGAACGGTAACCGGAGCCGACTTGGAAACTATCAGAAGGAAATTAGCAGCAATAGGGGAAGGTCAAAGAAACCTTGAGAAACAGACAAGGAATAGTTTATCGATTTTAAATGTTACCAGGATAGACTTGGCAAAAAATAGGCAGACCATCAATCGGCTGATAAAGAACGTACTAGACATACAGAATGAATTGGGCCAAGTGACCCATTCCATGTCGGCCGAGCTGCAGGAACTCGGGGGCTTTGTGGCACAATTTCTACAATTGCTCATGGCCATCAACAGATTGCGACAGGCCTTGCAGTCCTTGCAGTTGTCTCTCGAGCATGTTGGTGCTCAATTAGACATGCTCTCCCTAGGACATCTGTCACCTAGTATTGTAACTCCCGGTCACCTCAGAGATATCTTGCTGGGGATTCAAACTGCACTTCCTCATCAGTTTCGGTTGCCCGCTGATCCCAACATGGAATTATGGCGCTACTATAGCTCCCTGGGTTGTGTTACGCTAATAGAAAACGGTAAGTTGTTAGCCCTAGTACCAATACCGCTATTAAACAGAGGGAGTATATTTGAAGTTTTCCAGGCAATTAATTTACCCATCCCCTATCCTGGAACAAAACAGGAGCTAGGAGTAATTGCTAAATATAAGATAGAAGCAGAATATATAGCCTCGAACCTAGCTAGGACCAAGTTCATGCTGCTCACTGCAGTGGAAGCAGAGAAATGCAGAATAGACATGCTGGGAACATGCTCCTCAAGGAGTCCTATATATGGCACTGGAGAGCATCAAACTTGTTTGCTTGGGTTATTTAATGGGAACAAGGAAGAGATTAAACAAACCTGCAACATAGAGGTATCAAAAAGCAAATTGATGCCACAAGCAATAGGCTTGTCAGATGGGGTGTGGGCGATAGCGTTGGAGACAAAGTTAGATTTGTCCCAGGTATGCAAAGGGAGGCCAACACTAACCATCACAGCCACTCCGCCCCTATCTATCATAAGCTTACCTATGGGGTGCACAGCTTTTGGTACGTCTATCACACTTCCGCCTTTTTACCAAGCGGAAGAGAAATTTGAATCTAGAGATTCTTTCCTCGCTCTCTCGAACATCACATCGGCTCGTTGGACAGGCTTGTGGAAACCTCTCGTTAGAACGTCGTTGAATGTTACTGCAAGGAATCTCCCACAACTATTAGAAAAAATAGAACGAATTAATTTACAAGACTTAGTTGATCAACTAAAGACAATAGACGGGGAAGTTACCCCCCAGGGGAGTTGGACCACTAAATCCGTAGCCTTGTTATCAGTTGGGGGATGTGTTTTGGTGGGGATAATAATAATAATAATTCGAGTAGTTTGGGGAAGGCAGTGGTTAAAAAGATGTAGGAAAATTATGCTGGCGAGAGGACTGAATAGCAAAAAGGGTGGATCGCCTGTTGAAACCACGGAGACCCAAGGGACAGAGAACCCTGAAAAAACTGGTCCTGAGAAAGGGACCCAGGCAGAGGAACGGTTGCAACTATCGACCGTACGATTGGAGATTTAAAAAAAAAAAAAAAGAAAAAAAAAATGAAAAAAAAGAACTGATATTCCATATTCCTCTTCCTTCTGGACAGGGTGTTCCAGAAGCATGCACATAAAGAAAAATGAGAGTGCTTGAAAAAAAAAGTACTATATAGGAAAAAAAGTGAGAGAGAGAAAAACTAAGTGAGTGTGTACAACAACGACAAAAATATGTTTTGAAAAAGAAAAAAATGATGATGATTGAAAAAAAAATATTTTTGAGAAAAACAAAAAGAAGTGTTTTAGAAACATTTATTGACTTTTTTAGTTGTTTTGTTCAAAAGAAAAAAAAAAGAAAAGAAAATGGAATATGTTTGGTTGAAAAAGAGATTGATAATGAGAAAAAGATGTGTACGAAAAAAAAAAAGAAAAAAAATTAAAAAAAAAAATGAGAGAGAGAGAGCAAGAAACAACTGTGTGTGCCAAAAAAAAAATATGGATTGGAAAAAATGTGTGACTATTTTGCGATAAAAAGGTATGAATTTTGAAAAGAAAAAGAGAGATCAACGCAAACGGTGTGAAAAAAAAAAGAGAAGAATGAAAAAGGACTGTTAAAAAAAAAAGTGGGGGGGTAAAAAGAATAGTGTGTGTACGTTAAAAAAAAAATGAGAGAGAGAAAAACTAAGTACAACAAGGACAAAAAAATGTTTTGGAAGAAAAAAGAAAAAAGGATGATGGTGTGAAAAAAAAAATTTTTTTGAGAAAAACAAACATTTTAAAGACATTTAATTACGTTTTTTTTTGTTGTTTTGTTTGAAAGAAGAAAAAAAAGGATGATGATGATGAAAAAAAAATTTTTTTGAGAAAAAACAGAAAGAAATTTCATGATTTCTTTTATGAGGAAAATTGTCCTCCGATAAATATTTGACTCAGCGAGAGGTCAGCGGGTAGGTTTGCGATGACCGGTCAAAGGCTGTCCTTTATTGTATCTTGACCACACATTAAGCCTTTTCCGGCGGAAGCCTTATTAAGATAAAAAAAAAAAGATAACTGAAATTTCAGACTTACAGTCGCCGGTGTTTGTCACCGGTGGTCTAAAGCATTTCCGGATTTCCGCATTTCCGGATTCATATTAAATAAATAGAGCCAGTTAAGTTAAGACGAGTAGAAGTGAAAGGAGTCAGCCGGGTGCGAACTTGAAGTAAGGATCTCCGTTCGTCTTGGTTCGTTCAGTTCGGGTTTGTTGATCTCCATTAGAGTTAGAACTGTGTGTCACATTCGCCTGCCCCAACAGACAAGGCTAACTCTAAACGAATAAAGCTTCCTTTTCAACTCATCCAAATTTTGGAAGTTCGTTCCTTACAGTCAATCTTGTACCCCCAGCTGTTCGTCCGACGGTTTCTACAAAAATCCGGCAACATCACAGCGTGGAGAACGGCCACCCGGAGAAATTCCTAGGACGACCGTTGGGGTGGTACACATGTAACAGTTCTTAATAGGAATTGAGTCTGACAGATTTTTCTGTATTTTTGGAGAAACCATATTTAGGGTTCCAGATTCATATGGGCTGAATGTCCTTAGTGAGGATATATTCTGCAAATGGGAAAGAAGGAGTCTTGGAGTTTTTCCAATATGAACACTGCTGGAAATATTTCTGTATCTGATGAAGATGTATTTCCATAGGAAAATGGAGCTATAAGCTTGTAAGTTACTCGATGTGGCTGAAGCAGATTTAACCTTAGAAGCCCTAAGAAAGCCGTTATTTTGTTTGACTCCTTGAAGTTAACTGACTGACTGCCATTTTCTTCTTTGTTTGAAGTTATGTCAGTAAGCAGCTGTCATGTGGCCCATATGACTTCATCTCCATTAAAGGGAGATAATAATCTTTTGTATCTCTATACCCAGGTTAACAAAGTTGATCCTTCAACTTGATTTTTATTATTTCAAATTTATGAGTGTCCGTCAAAAGATAATTCCTGTTCTTTAAATATAACACTTAATAGTAGAAGCACACAAAGCATGTCAAAATGAGTCCAAATATTTCAGGATTCCAAATCTACTCCTTAGTATAGTTTTTTTTCCTTCTCAATCAAGATATTCATCTTTGAATGAAGGTATGTATACACACCTTGCAGAAAGCTCTTGCCTGCTTTCTTAGTCATTACTTTTTTCACTTCATCATCAGTGGAGAGCTACTGTCCTTTTTCAAGAAAATGAAAGCGTCAGGTCAGGACTCTAGAATCAACAAACACTTTTTGCTTCTTTAGGAAGTTTAACATCCTGGGAACCCACTTTATGCAGGTTTTATTTAGCTAGTTTAGTTTTCACACTTATATAATAATGATTCTTTTGTCATGTGCAATGAAAATATTAGCCTGTTTGGCCTTATCCACATTGACAGCAGCAGCTGCCCTGCCACTGTGGAAACTCTCACTAAGTTTGTCATTTCTTCCTCTAGGTTTACCATTATTGTGTTTAAATCAAGTTCAGCTTTTTAATAAATATTCACTAACCTCCCATAAATATTTAATGTACTTTTTTCTTTAAAAAAAAAAAAAATTCTATGAAAATATTGCTTTTAATGTATATCCACAGGGGCAGTCATGTTAAAAATGGATTATGTTTGCAAAATTGGAAAATAACTTCCTAAATATTTTTCTTGGGATTCTAGGCACTTTATATTTCATAGTTAAGAAACTGTTTTCTAATACTTTTAAAATTAAAACAGGTATTCATTTTGATTGACTTTTTTGTTTAACATTATTTTTCAATATTTTAACGTATCTTATAATTATTTCAACAGGTTCTTTTAGTTGGTAGTAAAGATTTCACATTAATTGGAAAACCACTTTTAAGGTGAGTAAAGACAAATAAAATTTTGGATGGTTATTATGAACTAGGCAATTTTGGCTTAATCTAATTGACAAAAATGAGGTAGTAAAAAAAGTCATTTGATAAAATTTGAAGTTTGTTCGTTTTTAAAGATAATATTAAATTGATTATAAGGTTGTATTTATTATACTGCATACAGTTTTCAACTATCTTTAATTTTTATTTTTTGATCAAGGTTAGGCATAATTATTCATTTTTATTTCATAGTTTATTCATAGAAATACAGAATGTTTAATTATGTAGGTTAAAATCAATAGTCTGTTTCCTGTGAATTTAGTAGCCAAAAAACTTTTTAAAATGGAAATAAAGTAAAAGCAAATAAGTCTGTTATTGTGTTGAATTTTCAATATTTCTTTGAGGAAACTAAGTGTAACAGCGATGGATTCTTAAAGGAGTACATGAGCCCTTCAGTCTCCTCTGCCCACTTTTTTTATGAAGAACTTTATCCAATAATGGAAAAATTATAATGAAATTAAAATGAAATGTTGAAGAAAACATCTTAATTGAGAAATTAGAACGGGATTATGAAAATAGTTGGGGTGGGGTGAAGTTTTATAGAGGCCTCACAACAACATCCTTAATTAAAAAACTTTTGTAATTATTAAAAAAAATAAAATTGTTAGAAAGAAATACTTAAGAAAATTATGCGATTTATTAAAAATTAATAAAATTCCACTTAGGTGCTTTTACTTTATCCTTCCTATTATAATAAAGACCATTGTGTATTTGTGCATATGTGTGTGTATATGCATATATGTTTATATATGTCTGTTTTTATATATATATGTGTGTGTGTGTGTGTGTATATGTGTTTATATACTTACATGTTTATAGGTGTGTGTGTGTGTGTCTGTTTATATGTGCTTATATATATTTATGTTTATATATATATGTGTGTTTTTATATATATATATATATATCTTTAGACAAAGATCCTTCCCCTCTTATCAGCAATATATCTTAAGTTTGTTTATTTCTATTTATGTATATTTGGTACCTTCACTCATGTTCGATAACTAACTTTTAAATTGAATTTTTAAAAATAAAAAAAGTTTTCTTGAAACTTTTATTTTAGTTTTAATTGAAAGCTTATTGATTAAATTTACTATTTCCTGTAAGCAAAATACTCTGGTGAATTTCAAACAGATTATATTGATTAGAATTTAAAATTTTGAAATTTAAAAAATTTTTTTTTCAATTTTTGGCTCATTTTTTAACAAAGAAAAGTTAAATCTCTGATTTCAAAATCTTGCAGAAATAAAATTTCCGTCTGTAACATGTTATTTTTGGAAAATTATCAAATTTAATGTTAAATTAAATGTGCCATGGAAAATGAGGGGAAAAAAATTATGAATGCAAGGAGCTAGAGGCTAATAAAATTGAGCCCCAACAATTCACAGTGTTTGCACAGTGAAGGTTTGCGGGACCCAATATATAAATCTTCTATCACCTTAAGATGGAATAATGAGCGAGATTGGGACACAACAGTGAACCAATCTTCACTAAAATTAGCTGCACACTTTTTATTTTTTAAAAGGTGCTCACAAATTGTGAAACCGTAAGTATTTGGGACAAGTCCATTTTGAGGTAAGGTGTGGTTTCTTATTTTAGTGTGGACATGTTGCTTTATTCTCATGTCAAGATGCTGAGTTGTTCTTCCTATGTAGTCAGCTCTGCAACTACAATTATATTTATAAATGATGGAATTAATTTGGTGGGGAGAAAGAACATCCTTGTGTCCAGAACATAACATGGGTTGGGTTTGAAATACTATATGTACCTCAACCGAGAAAAAACAACAATGAACTTCAATTGAAATCTGTCTAACCATGCTTTCACACTTTGATCCAATCCAGGGCAGTCTCAGATAAACGGGGCATTTTTTAGCAGTAATGAGCTTATCCTTTCTGCATTATGAAATCTTGTTACGTTTAACCGAATGAACAGTGTTGGGAGATACCCTAAACTGCATAAGGTTTCCTTCACAAAACTAATTTCATAATCCAGGAAAGACTCAGAACAAATCATTAATGACCTTTGAACTAGGGTTTTAATAATGTTTATCTTACGTTCTTTAGGACAAAAGGAATCCCAACGTGTATATAACCTCGCAAATGTTGGTTTCTCATAAACTGAGGTGAGAAAAGTTGTAGGTGTCTGATGTACTAGAACATCTAAAAAAGCTAGTTGAGAATTTGATTCTTTCTCAACAGTAAACCTCAGTGCTGGATGGATATTATTAAGAAAAGAGAGAAACTGGTCCGACTCAACTTCATTATCAAATCAACAAAAAGTGTTGTCCACATATTGACAATACAGTTGAGGGCAAAGTAAACTACTACGTATTCTCTCCTCGTGAAAGCCCACAATAATATTGGCAAGTGCTGAACCCAAAGGAGAGCCCATCGCGACCCCATCAATCTGTTGGTACATAGTATTATTGAAGCTAAATTCCACAGATGACTTAGCAAATTTCATCAACTCCACAAAAACCGATTCAGGTGGAGACAGAGAACTACGATAAAGTAAATTGCAGCAGATATCTATTGTCTCCAATAGAGGGACACAAGTATATAATGAAGAAACATCAAAGGAACACATGAACTTACCTGAAGAAGACAAATTTTAGATGTGGTCAACACAGGAAAAGGAATCCTTCAAACAAAATCCACTTAAGTGTTGCAACACTGGTTCCAAAAGAGAAGACCGCCATTTGGCTATTTTGTGTTGTGCTGATCCAACCATTGATAGAATAGGTCTCAATGGTACACCATCCTTATGGACTTTTGGAAGTCCATATAACCTGGAACAAATGGATTCAGATGGACGAATCTCATTGGAAGTTTCCTTAGTGGGATTCTTTATTCTCCTCCCATCTTTCTTCCTTATTTTTTTCCTTCTCTGTAAGTGAAATTCCAGTGTATTAAAAACTTTTAAATTTTTTCATAATAAAAAAAGATTGCTGATGAAGTAAATTTATTTCTCCAAAACGATCATCCAATATATGTAATTTTCAAGTTTCATTTGGTTTCATGGGAATGGTGAGGCAATGTTGACGCAGTTCATTCTTTTTACTACTGGTTATGAAAGCTCTTGCCATGTGTTTGCTCATTAACAGAGACTTATATTTAACTTTTTTGCAATAATTATGTCATCAAGTAGTGAAGAATATATATATATATATATATATATATATATATATATATATATATATATATATATATATAGTAGAGTTTTGTAATTTGCTTGAAGCATTGTGTATATTAGGTGTAACGTTAGGTCTTGAAGGCTGTCACAATGCGTTTAGTAAAATAAAGGAAGGTAAAGAAGTTTTTGGGTATTACCTATTTATTATACATTAGTATTTTGAGATCAAAATCTCATCTTCAGAATGGCTGAGGAGCATGTGTCTGTCCGAGCAAGTCCTTGCCTTTCAAGGAATGGTCATTCCTAGTTGCTGCTGTTGTCATTAATTGTAGTGTGTATGTAAGTGTGTTAGAGCATGTGTGTGTGTGTGTGTAAAAGTGTGTCAGAGCATGTATGTGTGTGTTTATGGTATATATATATATATATATATATATATATATATATATGTGTGTGTGTGTGTGATTTACAGTTGGGACCTTTTTCTGGTCTGATGATATCAGTCTGCTTTAATGTGAAGTATGTGTGACCTGACCATTAGTTTTACTTTTGCCTAAGTTGAAGAGGATTTATTTTATTACTGTTGTTTTGACTGCTTTATCTCATGGTGTGTGCGTGTCCATGACTGTGTCATGTGTGCATGTTTATGTACGTATACTTGTAATTTATTTTACTTTATTTTGTATGTATGTATGTATGTATGTGTTCCAGTGTATAGTGTGTTATAGGCACCTCCACTGCTTTGCGGGGAAAAACAGCATAGCGCAATGAAAACAACCACAAGCTTAATGAAAACAAAGTTCTATTGTTGATGTTATTATTAAGATGAAAGACCAAATTATTTTTTTTTATTATTTTTTTATTGAATTGTTAAATTCTTTCTAACAAACAGCATAGCATAATGAAAATGGCCACAAACTTAATGAAAATTAATTTTTTTTTATCGAATTATTATTATTTTGTTTTTTTTACTTTTTTATATTAATTTTTTATAATCCTTTCTAACAAGCAGCATAGCATAATGAAAAAAAAAAAAAAAAAAAATATATATATATATATATATATATATATATATATGAAGTACACTCCTGATCAAAAATTTAAGACCACTTAAAAATCTTTAAAAAGAAATTTTTTTTATGGATAGATTTTAAACTCTTCCCACTTAAGGTTATCAATACTACAATCTAAAAGGTTATGGAAACAAAAAGCTACATTCCAAACATTTTATTTAGAAATTTACATTTTTATAAAATGAGGCGATTTAACCATGATCAAAATTATAAGACCAGAGAGAAAAATTCTACGAAATTGTACAAAAAGTGTATGAAAACATTCAACAACCAAATTTAATGAGTTCTACCTCCACTGCTTTTGATGACTTCAAAAATTGTCGGGCATGCTAGAAATAAGCGTTTCCATTAAGGTGCGGAGGATGTTGCTCCAGCTTCTGAAGATGGCTTCATGAAGTTCATTTTTTGTTGAATATTGTTTGCCATTTCAATAAACATCTCTTGTCATCCATCCTCAAACATTTTCAATTGGGTTCAAGTCTGGTGAGCATGCAGGATGTCCCAAGAGATGGACACCATTTTCTTGTAGAAAAGTCAAGGTCTGTCTTGCATCATTATCCTGTTGGAATAACCATCCATCCCCACACAAACAATGGCCCTCCATCATCAAAGATGCTTTTTGTAGCATGCTAACATAACCAGCCACTGTCTGACGACCCTGCACCACCTGGAGCTCCATCGTCCCTCTGTAAGAAAAGGCACCCCATACATTTAGGGACCCTCCACCACTATGACGTGTAGAGAAAATTTCAGGAGGCATGTTTTTGTTATGCCAATATCGTTGGAAGCCATCAGGACCATCTAGATTGAATTTTTTCTCATCAGAAAACAGGACTTTCTTCCACTTCTCAACGTCCCATGTTTGGTATTCACAACCAAACTTTAAGTGGTCCACCTTGTGACGTGGAAGCAGCCGAGAAATTTGTTTATGCTTTTCATTTACCATGCCTTTTTGTTGTAAGTGTCGTTTGATGGTTTACAGGACTGCAATCAGCTTCTGTGACTGCCTTAATTTGACTAGAAGAAAGTCTCTCGTCTTTCATAATAACCTGTCTTATTCTCCTACTCAATGCAGGAGAAATTTTTTGGGGCCTACCAGAGGATTTTGCTTTTACATAATTCTCACTGTTCTTTAGAAAGTTGCAAATCACAGTTTTACTGCGATTTACCTTAGCTGCGATCACCTGCTGTGACAAATGTTGCTTATGGAATTCTAGAATTCGAGAACGTGCAACTTCGGTAAGTTTGCTCGCTTTAGGCATAGTAACACCTTTACACAATGATTGCTAATCTCTAACTGAACTAAAAACATTGGAATTACCATAGATCTAACAATTTATACCCCTGGTCTTATAATTTTGATTATGTGTAAATTGCCTCATTTTATAAAAATGTAAATTTCTGAATAAAATGTTTGGAATATAGCTTTTTGTTTCCATAACCTTTTAGATTGTAGTATTGGTAACCTTAAGTTGGAGGAGTTTAAAATCTATCCATAAAAAAAAATTTCTTTTTTAAGATTTTTAAGTGGTCTTAAATTTTTGATCGGGAGTGTAAATCCAAAGATATACAAAAAAAAGATAAATGAAGAAATCACTAAATCTTACAAAAAAGCTTCAGATTCTTATATTGAAAATATCAACAAGGAAGATAAAATTATTATACAAAAGCTGGATTTAAGCAACAAGATATAAATTTTGACTGGTAAGCAAGCTTTTCTAACACTAAAAGACCACAAAGAAAATTTTCCCAATGGCCCTTGTACTGGCTCATAAAATTGCTGCTCAAGCCAACCAGTGGAAAAACACAGGTGATTGTATTTCCTGGTTTAAAAAAATTCAAAACAAAAATAAATATACTTTCATAAAATAGAACATTAAAAACTTTTACTCATCAATATCTGAAAAAGACTTAATGGAAGTGTTAAATTTTGCTAAACAGTAGATAGATTTACCATCAGAACATATAAATATAATTCTACATTGCTGAAAATCCATACTATTCTACAATGGTGAAACATGGATTAACAAATCAAAAAAAGGCACATTTGATGTACTGCAAGGCTCGTTTGATGGAGATGAAATTTAAGAATTGATAGTATTACACATTCTAAGTAAAATTAATGAAATTATCCACATAGACAACCATGGATGACGGATTAATGATAGCACCAGACAACAAAATAGAGAATGATAGAATAAGAAAAATGCTTTAGTAGTTGAAACAAATAAGAAGGTAGTCCAATAATTAGATGTAAAATTCGGTCGGGTTTCAATCCCGGGTAAAAGCAATCAGATGTCTAACCGTACTGATGAGCTGTGATACAGCGAAACGGATGACTATATATAATTATTCAGTTTTTGGTCATAATTAAATTAGATCAGCACACAGTTGTATTAAAAAGTATTCCATACAATTATATTGTAAAACTTTTGAATGTTTTTCATTTGGAAATGAGTTATTTCCACAACCTAGATTTCAACCTTTCAGTATCTACAGGTAATTTAAAATAACTGATTTTACTTTATTTTCATACAGTCAAACAGGGATTTTTTTTACTAATGCGCAATTGGACTTTTCAAACAACTGAAAAATTTTCAAAATTAGGAGTTATTTAAAGATCTTAGAACACTTTCATCCATGATTGTATGATTCTAGTATGATTATACTTGGACATAATTTCTGTTCTTTCATTTAGTAATTTCTTTCTGGGAACAACATAATAGCCAATTTTTTCTCCTGGCGTAATCTGCATATTTTACCACCTTTGTAAGGTTTGACTATTTTTACTATGCTCCAAGTTATATTGGAGTCTTTTCCAAATTTCAGTTTTAATTTCCACATGTGGCTAGTCAGTTTGGTACAATATTTGAGGTTTTCCAGTTTAAATGTGCACTTATGATTATTTCATCTAATTTTAAAACCATCCTGTGAAGATATGAGTTGTCCCCCTTAGACAGGCCCTCTCCAATAAAAAGAAAAAGATAGGGACTTCCTTTTCCTCACAGTTTCCTGAATAAACGGCCCAGCTACATGGCTGTGTTTAATCCAGCTCCCGTGTTCTGTGTTTTCGGTATCTTTATAAAAGACAACATCTTACATTATTAAATGGTGGCAGCAGTAAAACCAACAATGGAACACGCAACACGACTATAAACTGACACAAGAAGAAATTTATTAATGAGAGCCCAAAAAACAAAAAAAAAACAAAAACGCACATGTGCACACTAGAAGACGCCATCTTGGATGTTCCTGAGAAAACCGTAAGTTGTCGAATTCATTCTCTCATTCTCTTTCACTCCCATATATTGTTGCAAAATGACGTCCAGTCACTCAATGGAACCGCACATGCACTGGGAAACAAATAATTTGGTGGAATCCTTCAAATTTTTTAAGCAGCAATGCGAGTTATTTTTCTCCGTAAGAGCCATTGAGGAAAGTAAACAAGTGGACCACATTCTGCTGCTGGCAGGCACGGAAGGCCTGAGAAGATACAACTCTTGGTTATTCGCTAACGAAGCGGACAAACGAAATCCGGCGGTGATTTGGAAAAAATTCTTAGAACAAATAGAGCCCCAAACTAATTTCCGAATTGCCCGCTTCACCCTACAAAAATACGCACAGTCCGACACTGAGAGTATCGATGACTTTCTGGCAAGGTGCAGGCTTCAGGCGCAGAAATGCAAGTTCAGAGACGAGCTCGAGATGAGGAAAGAATTACCGAACAAATAATTATAGGAACCCGTTTCCCAGAATTACAAAAGAAACTACTGAGCAAGAACGAGCCCGTACCACTACCAGATGTGCTCAACACGTGTAGAAGCTATGAAGCTTCAATCAGCCATATGGAGAAGATGAATGAGCTAAAAAAAGAGGAAAGCCACATAAGCGCCATAAAACACAAGACTGTAAGTTTCGACGTCTGTGGTAGATGTGGTCGTCAACACAAGCCAGGAAATTGTCCTGCACGAGGCAGTACTTGTTCTGCATGTGGTCGGAAGAACCATTGGGCCAAAGTGTGTCAGACACAGACATACAGAAAGAACCTGAACAGGCAGCAAACCAAGCGCAAAAAAGCTGAAACAGCACGGGACACAGGAAGAAGCCAACAGAGCTGCATTAATGTGCAAAATGAAATAGAGATCGCAAGTGATTTCGAGAGTATGGCATTTTATTCAGTGCATGAGCACGAAGAAAAAACACCTGAAACAGAAGCCTTCGCGAATCTCGACGTTGCACTCCCAAACAGGCAAGGCACAGACCGGCTAAAAATCAAAATAGACACCGGAGCTGAAGGAAACGCCCTCCCATTACGTACATTCCGTCAAATGTTCCCCAAATGTGTGGACCAAAATGGACATCCACGTCCTGGAACGACGCAAGAAGAAACAGCTGTTCTAACAGCTTACAACGGCTCCAAGATCCCACAGCACGGATCCATCGTAATAAAATGCGCTTACAAGGGTCTATGGCGACACATAAAATTTTATGTGGTGACATCAAATGGACCTGCCATAATTGGACTACCCTCACTCAGAAGCCTAAAATTAGTAAGCCTCCACTGCACCACCAGAGAAATAAAAGATCCGATTGAATCGATCAAGGATTTAAAAAAGGTTTATCCCGACCAGTTTGACCGCATAGGACACTTCAAGGGCGACTATCACATAGTACTAAAACCCGACAATCACCCAGTGATCCATGCACCCAGGAAGTGCCCCATCCACCTAAGAGATGAAATAGAAAAGGAACTCAAGTCCATGGAATCCCAAGGCATCATCCGAAAGGTGACAGAACCAACCGAATGGGTCAGCAGTATAGTTTACGTTCGAAAAAAGAACGGAAAACTTCGCCTCTGCCTGGACCCCAAAGACCTCAACCGAGCCATCATGAGATGCCACTACAAAACCCCTACGATGGAGGAGCTAACGCACAAGCTATCGGGTGCTCAATATTTTTCAAAACTGGATGCCAAAAATGGATATTGGTCCATACCGCTTGATACTGAATCCCAACGACTAACAACGTTTCACTCACCATTTGGAAGATTCTGCTTTCAAAGAATGCCATTTGGGCTAGTGATGTCCCAAGACGTATTTATGCAGAGAATGGACATGATACTGGAAAAATGCCCAGGGACAATCGGCCTAATAGATGACGTCATTGTCTATGGAAAGACCAAGGAGGAACATGATCTCAACCTCCGCAAGCTTATGAAGGTGGCGCAAACCGAAGGGTTGTGCTTCAATAGTGAAAAATGCGAAATTGACAAGAAACACATAGCTTTCTTTGGAGCCATATATGACAAAGATGGTATCAAACCCGATCCGAACAAAGTAGAGGCAATAAAACAACTACTCAGCCCCACCAATGTAACAGAACTACAAAAGGTGTTAGGCATAATCACCTACTTAGCGCCCTTCATTCCGCATTTATCTGATTTGACGGCACCCATGAGGGATCTTCTCAAGAAAGAATCAGAATATCAATGGACAGCCAGTCACCAGAAAGCACTGCAGAAAATAAAGGATCTGATATGCCAGGAAATGTCTCTCGCATATTTCAACCCATCAAAGGAAACAAGCCTGCAGGTGGACGCCTCCAACAAAGGATTAGGCGCAGTACTCATGCAGGAGGGAAAACCAATCGCCTTTGCGTCGAAAGCACTCACAGAGACAGAACAAAGATATGCGAACATAGAGAGAGAGCTGCTAGCTGTCGTCTTTGGCTGTGAGCGATTTAAAACCTACTTATATGGATGTCAATTCAAGGTAGAAAGTGACCACAAGCCATTAGAGATGATCAGTTTAAAAAACCTAATCTCAGCTCCCCCTCGTTTGCAACGCATGCTTCTACGCCTGCAGGAGTATGACCTGAGCATCACATATCGTCCAGGCAAGGAGATGACCCTGGCAGATGGATTCTCCCGACTACCAAAAAGAAAAAACAAAGAAGAGATCAACCTCAATATAAGAGTGGATTTCGTTCAGTTTTCCACTGAAAAATTAGCACAGATCAAGCACGCAACCACAGCTGACTCCATCCTCTGTGAACTCAGAGAAACCATTCTACAAGGTTGGCCTAACACTTCCCGAGAAGTCAACAAAAATTTGCGGCCATATTGGTCCTACCGGGATGAGCTCTCCATTGAAAATGGCATAATACTCAAAGGTGACAGAATTCTGATCCCTACATCAATGCAACCAGAGATATTGGAAAAGATACACTATGGGCACCAGGGGCGCGAAAAATGCAAACTGAGAGCCAGAACATGTGTTTTCTGGAGCGGCATCAATAATGACATTGACAGAATAACACAGAAATGCACCATATGCCAAGAGCTGCAAAAATCTCAAACCGCAGAAACCCTCATGCCACACGAGATCCCTGTGCGACCATGGCAAATCCTAGCGACTGACATTTTCAACCTCAATGGAGTTAATTATCTTCTACTTGTGGATTACTATTCGAAGTACCCCTTCATCCGCAAACTCAAAGAATTCTCTAGCAAGGAAGTTATCGGTTTTATCAAGCAAATATTTACTGAGCAAGGAGTCCCAGAAAGGCTTATCAGCGATAACGGTTCTCATTATAACTCCCAGCATTTCAAAGACTTCGTAAGAGCATGGGACTTTGAGCACATCACCTCCTCTCCCAGATACCCACAATCCAACGGCATGGCAGAACGCTGTGTTCAAACCGTCAAAGCGGCTATGAAAACATCCATGCTGAGCAACCGGGACATAAACATGAGCCTGTTGTGTCTCCGATCCACCCCAATAGACCACATTATTCCATCCCCGGGAGAATTGCTGTTCAATCACAAACTAGTCAGCAACCTCCCCGCCAAATGCACCAACCAAAACGTCCGGAGGGAGGAAATCCAGAATCAACTACTCCAAAGACAGTTGTCACAGAAAAGGCACCATGACATACACGCCAAGGACCTCCCTGATCTTAGCACAAGACAACAAGTGCGCATTCAAGACCAAGACTCAAGAAGATGGACCCCAGCCATCGTCAAACAGGCCTGTGCTGAACCGCGTTCATACATCGTCGAAACGCCGTCAGGGCAGAGTCTCCGCAGAAACCGCAGGCACCTCAAGGAAGTTGCCCACACACCCAACACCACATCAATACCAGACGTGCACCCTGAGGAAACTCCCAGCACCAACACAAGCATCTGCGCACCGCCTATGGAAGCGCAGAGCCCTGCACATGCAACACAAACCAATACGAGTAGACTAGAAACTACTACAAAATCAGGTCGTGTTATCAAACCACCCAAAAGATACGACTTGTAAGAAACTGTTAGAAAAAACTCCTTATGGTAAAAGAGGGATGTGAAGATATGAGTTGTCCCCCTTAGACAGGCCCTCTCCAATAAAAAGAAAAAGAAGATAGGGACTTCCTTTTCCCCACAGTTTCCTGAATAAACGGCCCAGCTACATGGCTGTGTTTAATCCAGCTCCCGTGTTCTGTGTTTTCGGTATCTTTATAAAAGACAACATCTTACATTATTAAACATCCTTTGACCATTTATATCATGTACTTTTGCTTTATAAATAGCCCCTTCTGTATTACACAGTGTGTTAAGTGGGCATTTATTTTTGTCCCTACAGTTACATTCCTTATTAATGATATTATTTTATACATTGTTATTTAGGTTTCTGGCATTTTTTTATGTAATTTTCTAAATTACTAGTACAGCTATAACTTAATTTGGTTGACTTCCTATTGAAAATTCTGTTTAATTCTGGGAGCATCGAGAAATAAATAATAACAACATCTGTCAACATTACTGCTCATTTCTGACATCTTTCAATTATAATACATCAAAGATTATCTGTGGGTATGAACGGATTTTATTAAAAATAAGCAAACACAATGTTTGCAATTTATTTAATCTGACATATATATATATATATATATCCTCTCTATCATAATAAAGGCTATTGTGTATTTGTGTGTATGTATGTATGTATATATATATATATATATATATATATATATATATATATGTAAGCATGCAGTGTGGGCATAGAAGAATCCAAAGGAGTATCCTTTACATATAGTGGTAGGATAACTTTCTAAGAGAGCTCTAAATATATATACATATAAATACATATAGAGCAAATATAAGAAAAATTAAGACAGACGTGTTATTTCATGGTGAATTTAAATAGAGTAATTAGGTTTCTTTTAAGTCAAAATGTAAAGCTCTACCTCTCTCTCTCTCTCTCTCTTTTTCCCTCTAGTGTTTTCTTTTCAATGAAATGTTTAAAAAATTCTTAGAAAATGAAAGTATAAAAACTTACTTAACTTTTCTATACTTGCAACTTTATGAATCATTTTTAAACATGAAAAAATATTCCTGGATTAATTTTTTTATTATTTTTCTTGTATTAACAAAAACTACAAAATTTATTTTTTAGTCAATTTTAAAAGAATTTGTTTTATTTTTAAGGTTTTTTATTTGAAAACTCTGTGAAATTATTTGTTACAAAAATCAAGTCACTATTTTAAATTTAAACTTGAAAATGATGATTTAAACTTTGTTTAAACCTATTATTTCTGAATAAGTTTTGAATTTATTTGAAACATAAAGGGCTTTAAGAAAAAATTACCTGCAATACATTTCTGTGGAAAGATTTTACTGGCAATACACTTTTGAAAAAAAAAATATTATCAGCAATACATTTTTTGTCGGAAAAAATATTACAAACAATATATTTTTGAAGGAAAAATATTACCAGCAATACGTTTTTGATGATAAATAATTCCAGCTATACATTATTGTTAAATATTACCAGTAATACATTTTTAGAGAAAAAATATTACGAGCACTATATTTTTAAACAGAAAATATTACCATTAATACATTTTTAAAAAAGAAAAAAATACAAGTTTAAACAAATAAATTTAAATAGAATAATTAGGTTTCCTTTAAATTAAAAGTGTAAAGCTCTATCTCTCTCTTTCTTTTTCTCTATCACTCTCTCTTTCTCACCTAACCCACTCTCTTTACATCCCAAATCCCCGTTAAAAGAATGTATCTTCAAACTTTTGTTGACATTGGCCGCTACATGTGGCATCTGCTTTGTTTCAGTTGTTGTGACTCATCGACTTTGTGTGTCATCTGTTTTGTGTCATATGTGGTGTATATATGATTGTGTAGGAATATGTGTATGTGTTCGCCAAACGGATGTATTGTTCTTAATTTTCTCTTTTAAGGGAGCGACCTTTATTTTTTTTATTCGTTTTCTTAGGTTTTTGTGAATCCCATTCGTGTAGAATACTTCATTAAATAAAGACGGAAGCTGACGATGGGTTGCCTGAAATAGGCCTATACTTCCGATTCACCATGAAATAACATGCCTGTCTTAATTTTTCTTATATATATATATATATATATATATATATTGTCATATGCCTGTCTCGATGATAACCATCTAGATGATTACACGTTGATTCGGGAATATTTACATTTCCACATCTATGGACAGCTCTCCTAGATCATGACAAATGGACAATGATAAACAGAAATAATAAAATAAGATTGCTGTTCGATTGATATAATCGAATTGCAATCTTCCTAGGTCTGCTTCAATATCAACACATGCGCTGACCAACAATTCAAGAATGAACGACAAGACAAGATGATTTTGATATAAAATTTTAATAAGTAATGAAATATTAAAATAAAAAAAAATATATTTAAGTATGAATAAGAATGTTCAATAACCTGAACCTCAAAACTTATCTTTGAATACCCAACGTAGTTGAAATAACAATTTACAACATATATAAAAAAATATGAATGACTACAGGCGAATATGAATGCAAGAGATTAACACAAAATAAAAATGGGGAGAACCATATAATTCATAAACACGTGGTATGGTGTATGTGGTAACATAATATTTGTGGAAGTGTATGCGTGTTCTAACATTTTTTTTTTTTTAATTTTTTTATAAGCGTTTCACCCTGAGCAAGGCATGTCACTGCCACTACTGCGCAGGGGTCTATGTAGAGTGGAGAAAGGATGATTAAATATAGGAAATGTCAGAGGGTGGGTGATAGGCGGGTAAGGATACCGAGAATGAGGGTTGGGTAGATGAGAGTGTTCTGAGAGTAGTTGGGAGTTAGTGTGATAGGAGGTGTCTATTGACCCTACTTTTAAACACCTGGAGATTGTAACTGTCAGGAAAGCAGACTTGTGGAAGGGAGTTCCACATGGGTCTAAGAATATAATAACTTATCTTTATATCAGTTCCCTTTCTCTTATTTTACTGTCTTTTCTTTTCTCTCTTCCTCCTTTTTCTTTATATAACTTCAGACTCAAACACTTGAAATATATGTAGTTACGGCTGTCTCTATTTTCTTTCACTTGACTGTTGTACTTTCAGCATACAAATGTTCTGAAATATCCGCATTCTTCTTTATTTTTTTATTCAAACCAGCGTCGTAGTTTCTACACTCAAACAATTCTGCTTTTTTTCTTATCTTCAAAATCTCTTCCTTTGTATGTTAACTTCTCTGCATTGCTATCTCTCTTTCTTTTCTTTTCTTGATAAATAACTTGGCTTCGCTTTCTGTCTCTTCTTTGAACAAACAGGAATCAGCATACAAATAACATTACAGCTTCTTCTCTTATCTTCGTCGCTATCTTTCTTTCTTTTCTTTGAAAAATAATTCAGCCTCGTCGTCTTCTTGTTTTAACAAATAAGAATTTATAAGTTTGTTTGTTCTTATTCAGAGTTTCTTAAGATGAATTAGTCAAATTACGCTATTATCTCAAATGCGTTTTTCCTTTCATTCATTATTTATCAGCGCCCAGCAAATGTGTCTTGCTCATTCAAGATTTGATCTGCAACTAACTTCCAAACTTTGCTTTCCATGTGGTTTGTTTTTGGCATGAATTCTAGCTCCTGCTGTTTCACGACTTCATGTCTAGCTTCTGTCTATTTCCTGTCTAGACATTTGTTACTAAGGGTATCTGGGTCAACCAACCTTGACCTGCTATCCCAAAACTGACTAGGCTCCCATGTGAGCATCTCCTTGTTGCAGAGACCAATCTCAATATATGTGTGTAGGTGTGTGTGTGTCTATATCTGTAACAATATATATATATATATAATTTTCAATATTTTGCTGTCATTTTTTATGGTAGAGGTACACTCGCTTTAAAAATAGTTTTTAACATTTTAAAAATATTGTAAAAAGCGCTTTTGAAAATTGAAATGTTAAATTATGTCTGTGCAGTAATGTAAAGTATGTTTTCAATATTTCTGAGAATATATTCTCATTCATGATGCTAAATTTATTTTTTTTGATATGTCAACTTTTAAAAAATTATTTATAGCTTGTTTGACCTTATTTTTAACCTTCATGGTTGACTCTGTCTACTTTAAATAGTCTCAGGCATATCAAGTTTGGTTTAAATTCATATTTTTGGGTTCTGAATCCATAGTGGACAGATAGACACTTTCATTTTATTATATTAAATTGGATACGTTGGTGTTTATCCAATCCCACTTTTAATGCCAAATGTTTGATGACTTCGGTTGTTCAAATAAATTGGATTGTTTTGAATTATTATATAAGGTTTTTAAATGATTTACAAAAAATGGATGATATTGGCTTGGAATGGAGAATTGGAAATCCAAGTTCAAATTTCAGTTGAATTTGTGGAATTCCAGTATGCACAAATACCCTTGGGAAAGGTATGAATCCGTCTCTTCTCCTTCCAGCTATGGATTGAATAGCAGGACAGATTGTGTTCTATAACCTTGGTTGGCAAACAGTCTTCCACAGAAAGAAATGACAATCTACTATGTGAAAATCTTCTGCCTAGTCAGTCAATGATCGAAAGAGACATGATCATCCAGGCATGTATCACATATGACACTTAACTGACTGACAAAAAAACGTATTTTCATTATATTTAGCTTCTTTTATATATATATATATATAGTTTTAAAAAATTCTCATATTGAGCATAACTTTTGCCAACTGATCTTTTCAAAAACTAATTTTTTTTCTTTTTTAGAATATATTCTGTAAACAAACAAAAGAAATAATGTTAAAGATATTTATTGTGACACCTTTAAAAATATACCCTTTTTACATTCTATATCTGTATCTCAAGGTAATATTTTCTATAAATTTTATTTTCTGATAGAAAATCTAAGTAGTTATATTTTTTGATTGTTAATATTTGCCATCTGATCAAATTCTACATATAAATTTGCTTTTTTTAAATAGGTTTTTAGTATTTGATAATGAATAATAAAGCATGAAGACATTTTGAAAACCCCAACACCTTATGGCTTGCCAAATACATACATATATATATATATATATATATATATATATATATATGGTTAAATAAAATAAAGGTAAGAGGAAAACTATTTTAAATTGCCTACGCATTTCGTCCTGTGATGGACTTTATCAAGGCAAAAAGATGAAATGAGCTTTATTCTAAAATTACGTATCTATAAACAGTGTTGGCAACCACAAGAATGCTCACAAATCATTTCGAAAGATTAACAGAATATTTTAGTTTTTAGAATTCCTTCATGTGTAGTGCAAAGTCATGAGATATTAAAATGAAGGGAATTCAAACCGTTTTCTTTGAAACTTTTTATTATGTATGTTAGTCTGTTTTAGAATTCTTTCATGTGTAGTGCAAAATCACGAGATGTTTAAATGAAGGGAATTCAACCGTTTTCTTTGAATTTTTCATTATGTATGTTAGTCTGTTTTAGTATAATTTCCATAAGTAAAGGTGAGATTTGGAAAAATCCGGGGCACAATATATATATAAAACAGGTATTTTGATGAGGCCCATGTCAGGAATAGGTAGCAACCCACATAAACTTGCTGGCATATAAGCAAAAATTTGAACCTCACTATTTAGTATAATTAATTCCTTACTCATAAAAATCTTAGGAAATATTAATAGATTAAAAAGTATAGATATAAAAAACAAATGTATGGCCAGTTTAGATATAAAATGTTTGTATACAAATGTTCCTATTTACTTAAAACATGCTTAACAAAAAAAAAAAAAATTAATTTCTCCATACATATTTCAAAAATATGTGTATCAGTATTTTTTTTTTACATTCAACAGCACCTTCATAAACAAAAATTTGGTTTACTAGTGGCATTTTATCTTCTTTCTTTTTAGAGTTTATGAAAAGTGGCACTTTCAGAAATATTTTATTTATGGACTTAACATTGTTAAACCCATGATAGATTTCACTTTTGAATACAAAATTTATAACACATTATCCTTCCTAGATATGCAAAACAGAACCAATGATTGCCTCTAACTAAAAGTTTACATATCACTGTGTATAACCATTAAAGTGAAGTTTTGTCAAAATTTAAAGTTTTATCTACCTTTTTTTGTAGTCGAACATTAGTCAATGTTGAAGCAACAGTGATAGAGAAAACATTAACCCACTCAAAGCCATTTTTGACTTACAAACCTCGTAAAAACAACAGAAAATTCAAATGTAAGTTGCTCAATTCTTTTTTACTGTGATTGTTTATACATTTTAGTGTTGAAATATGAAAATCTGTTCAAATTTTCTGCTGATTCTGTGGTCATAAAGTAAAAAAAATAATTTTACTATTTATTTTGAAACTAACCTGATTAACAAGAATAAAAAAAAACTTGTCATTCTAAATTTGTTGGAAATTTTGTCAATATTTTCGTTGAATTAATCTGAATTCAAACTGACTTCTATATCTAGAAAATATATAAATCACAGCCTATGTTTTATATTACAATTTATTAATAATGTAGGTTATTTTAAATATGTGGTTTAGATCATTGCAATGTCATTAATATTTACAGCACTTTTGACAGCATCTTTTCTTTCAAAAACCCATTTTAGTAAAATAAGCAATTCTAAAGGAAAAAAGATTATGCAAAGTTTTTGTAATTCTTTCTTAATTTTTTAAATTTTTTCATCAAACATTTATTAGATTCCAGAAATATTTTCATGTTCAGTCATTTGGCCAGATTTTAGGGAGTGGGTCAGTTTTATAATTTTCAGCATCCACCTCATAAAAATGTTCATTATAGTTTTTGGACACTCTCCTCACAGATGACGAATAGACTTGCTGACATATATATGATTCTACTGATGAATGCTGAGAATACCAGGGACTGAACTAATGAAGAAGTACAACCAAATTGCTGCTACCAGAAAGAGTTAAAATTTTTGGTACACAATGAGAAAAGAAGGCTTGAAGAATATAACTTTCACAAGGTATATTAAAGACAAGAGAAGCAAGAAAAATTGGTAAACCTCTTCATGAATTTGAATGGATGGCAGAACAGTCAAATGATAGGGGATTATAGAGACGCATGATTGTTCACATATGACCTATAAAAGAATGTATTTGTAGATTCCTCAACTTTTTGGAGAAACTTATTGTGAAAAGTAAGATGAAAAATATATCCTGTTATAATGCAAAATTCCTAAAAGCATCAATGTTGGTTTTAACCCAAGAAGAAACCTCTGTGGCACAGTTATCAATAGGAAGTTTGAGAATATCAATTCAAGGGGCATCTTAAATAAAGTCAAGAAATGGATCCCAATCAATATGCTGGTAACAAGAAGATTTGTGAATAGGAGGTTCCTTTCTAATAGACAATGTAAGAGAAATATCAATGTATACTACAGCATGATCCAAATTGTGGAGAGGACAGTTATGATGTTCAACAAGAGCTTGGAGAGAAAGTAAGGAACAAATCAAATAAAGAAGAATGTTGAACAGATTTATTGGGTAAATGAGTAGGAAAATTTACTATTTGACTGAGAAATGGAGCAATGGAAAAATTGAAAGTCTGTATATGAGCAACATTAGTAACATTAGAATGCTTAAGCTACTTGATGTGATGAGCATTAAAATCACCAAACAAAAATATTTGTAGATGGATGTAGAAGAAATCCATCACTATATTATCTAACATTTTGTTTAATATATTAATTCTGAGAAGAAAATACAAAAATATTTGTAGATGGATGTAGAGAAAGCCATCTCTATATTATCAGAAAATTTCTTAAATATATTGAGAAGAAAAGGAATGATAAATGAAAAACGATAGCTAACAGTAATAATGAAAGAATTATCTGGGGGCTCAAGACAATTACCTTGCAGTTGGAAGATTTTCCAAAACATAAATACTGAGGTTATGCATATGTATGCTAGAATCTTTCTAGCAAAATGTAAGATAGCATGTAACAGAGAATTCATTGGTAGCAATAAGAGAATTTAAATTAGTTTCACTAAGTGTGAAAACTTCTGGAGACTGTTTCAAGAGACTATAGAATTTTTTTTTTTTTAACTGGTTTCCGCATATTTCATTTTATTGTATTGGTCAAATGAAGATTTGTTTCAAGAAAAAAAGGCCAAAATAATTATCAATATCATCTATGTTAATACAAACTGGCCAGGTGGCTGCATATAAAGCATAATATGGCTTTGGGGTTGCCCACTGGGAATACATGCAGGGACATCAAACTATACATGACATGGCACTACAACTACCTCGATATCATGTGACTGTTGATCAGAACAGCCTCTCTCAGCGCTACCAGAATTTGGGCTTCTTACTACCTGTCAGTAGCAGCAACCAGAAAACTACTAACCCAGCATCCTCATAATCAAAAGTCACAGCTACTGATCAGTCAAATCAACAAAGGTTAAGACAGTTAAATCATTATGGCATAGAAGAAAGAATTGGTAAACCATATCTAAAACAAAAAACAAACGATAAACCACCACTCCTATTCAATAATTTATGGGAGGAGTACTGACTGGGCAGTAGGTGAACCTATCTACACCTATTAACCTGTTTACAACACAGGAGGCTTTTACTGAGACACCATCTCTAGGAAGGTTGCTGAATAAAGTTCTGGACTACTTCTAGACCAATAGGAATTACTAAATTTTAAACCTTCTCTTAAGGTTATCCCAATAGTTGAAATTTAAGTAATAAAGTAGCAGTAGCAGTGGAGAGTGACAAGAAGGGACTACAAATAAACTAAGAAAACTGAGTGCATGGTCATCAGCAAAAGATACAATCCAAAATGCCAAATACAGGTGGAGAATAACAGAATCAAACAAGTACAAGAATTTAAGTACCTAGGAAGTGTTCTAACAGGAGATGGAAAGTGCAACACGGAGATCCGAAGGCGAATTGGCATGGCAAAGGACGCGTTCCAGAAGATGAGCAAATTACTAACACACAGGAAAATCTCAATAGAAACGAAGAAAAGAGTTCTAGACTGCTACGTGATGTCAGTTCTTCAATACAGCTGTGAATGCTGGACAATATCATCGAAAATGAGGACAAAACTGGAAGTGGCCGAAATGTGGTTCTACAGAAGGATGCTACGGATATCGTGGACTGAGCATACAAGCAACGACGAGGTGTTAGAAAGAATGGCAACAAAAAGGAAATTGATGCTGAGCATCAGGAAGAGACAACTGAAGTTCCTGGGACATGCAATGAGGAAGGAGAGCCTGGAGAACCTGATACTGACTGGACAGATAGAAGGAAGGAGAGACAGAGGAAGGCAGCGGATAACATATTTGCAGGGACTGATCGGGTGGATGACGGAATGAGGGTTGCCAGGAGCAACAGGAGCAAACATACTAAGAGCCACAAGGGATAGGGAGACGTGGAGAGCCATGATCGCCTACGTCCTGAAGGGACAGGGCACATAGAAGAAGAAGAAGAACATAAATTAGATCACCTAATCTAATTAAAATTAATAAAAATAAACAATTTAGATATATATGATCTGCTGCATGATGATTGCCTAATCATATTCACTCCTCATTTTGTATCTCTTGCATGGATGACCCCAAAGGTCACTTGCCAGGTTGACTGGATTTGCATGATTTGTCACACAAGTGACAGATGAACAATGTGATGGATTAACATTGCTGTGTCTGATTCCTGTGTAACATCATGTCTTTTCTCTTGTCCTTCATGGTTTGGGGTAAAAATTGGCCCTTTCTCATCAAAAAATACTGAATGTTTTCATGTAATACCTACCAGATAAAAAAAACTTTGACACACCTGTGTCCTTAGCTATGAACCTGATAGACTTGGAAGGATTGTTTTTTATCAGAATGATCAGAGTGGGTTTTCTGAGTTGCCATACCTTCATAATCACCATTAGACTCCTCCAACTCTTTCTGAATCCTCTGCACTGTCTTCAGATTGACATCCAAACACTCTAAAATGGTACTCTTTTCCTCACAGATGGTGCCCAATTGACCCCACTATACTGTGTAGTCAACAAAATCAGAAACAAATAACATGAGTGAAATTAAAAATATAAAATGATGACACTATATAGTTTACATTTGCTGTCAGAATAAACAGTTCATTGTTAAATGTACCACTTATTGTGATTAATTACTGTTATAATTTCTGTTTAAATGATAAATAATAGAAATCAATCAATAAAATAAGAAAACAATAAAATTATCAAATATATGTGACCATTTCTTTTTAATTGTTGTTGATGAAATGTTTGAAAGATAAATAATAGAGGAAGAAACTAATTATACTGAATCAACAGAAAAAAGTAAACAAAAAATAAATAATGTAACCTCTCAAAATGCTTTCTCTACAAATTTGAAAATGAATGTTATTATTTTGGCATTATTCCACAGGGGTTGGAGACTATTCATTTCCTTTATAGGGTTATGGGAAATGCTTAATTTCCCCAACACTATATTTTTTAGGCACACAAATGAATGACGAAACTTCCTTTTAGAACAACAACAAAGGATGGTTTATTATATAGTAAACGTACAAGATTGATAGTATGTAAGTGTCCATGGTGAAGCTAGCAGCAGCGTCTTCAGCGAAAGTATTCCAAGGGGAATCAGTGGCAGCGATGTGAGAGAGACGTCCGTTACTCCCGCTGGCTCATGGCTCTCTGCCTTTCCTCCGTTCTGCCAACAAGGACTAGGAAAAATAGTTCTAGAGAGGAATCAATGCGCTCTGCCCGTTGATTGGTCAGTGAGTGACCGAATCTCCCGTCGGGGGCACTGATTCGCGAAAGGAAATAGATCTGTGGCTGCTACATCTTCCTTATATATAAAGATCAGCCATACTTGAATTTTGTGTCCCTCCCTGGAAAAAAGACTGTCAATGTACCTCTGCTCTCATGGCTGGTCTCTCCTTTGTATTCCCTGTCCTCAATTGCATGGAATGGAATACCCACAATTTTTTTTAATTACTTTTGTTGTCTGAGTAAGGTTGATTTGGGAGAATATAGATATTTGGCATAAGGCTCCAAAATGATACCACTGGACAAATGAACTAGCGTTGGTTAAATTATTTACCATTCTTTGACAGCTGTCAGTCTGGTAATGCTGAAAAATCAATATTTCAAGTCCAATGGAAGAAATGGAATTGAACACTTTATTCAATCTACAATAGTAGTCTGTTATTTTTCCACTTTCCATGCTTAGGGATAGATGACATGAGTGATTTTGCTTAAACCTAGCTGTAGCGTGTGTAGAAATTGGAAAACAACACAAAAGGAAATAAACTGGTGAGTTTTAACTGTTATAAGTTATCTCCCCTAAGCTTGGAAAGTTGAATGAGAATCTCTGTGGATTGAATGACGGGTTTGGTTCAAAGTTCCAAGAATGTTTCCAGTTATGACAACAGGTATCTGGTACAATAGCTGAAATATGAGTATAGCAAACAAATTGAATATGTTGGCGAAAAATAGCATATATAAAATAATTCATCTAAAAAATTCCAACATAAATGACCTGTATTTGACTTAGAAGAATCAATAAAATAAGTATTTTTCTTTTTATAAACTTAGTAAACACATGATAATCATTGTGCCTATCAGAATTTTTTACTGACATTATCCATGATAAGATTAGCAATTTATTAATTGCATAATTAATAATCAAGTATAATTAATTTACCTGTATATTGAGATACAAATGAGTAGCATATAAGTAATTTCATAGCCATGCTGCTCGCTTTATCTTATTACCAAAATGAGAAAATTTGGAGGTGGAATAGATTTCAATCTTTTTAATATTTGGATACTTTTGTAAAAGATCATGATTTTTAAAAGTGTGCTTACATTTGAATATTTATTAATATATACAATATCAATATTGTACAAGTCTATTCATTTCTTTCTCTCTCTCTCTCTCACACACACATACACACTTTCCATGGAGTAATAGTACTGTAATGTGTGATATCTTCTCACTCACAGGCTATCTTGTGTCAGAATCAAGCTACCTTTTGTAAATACTTTGTGTGTGTGTGTGTATATATATATATATGAATCTGTATGTATTTTTAATTTTGTAATTTTTTTATTTTTCAGTATTTAAGGGAGAACAAACTATCATTATAATCAATAAAATTGCAGTAAATCCAAATGGTTTGACTCTTGACAATTCAGATATCATATCTGGTTGATATTGACCTAAAAATACATATACTGGCTCTATCTGGAACATCCTAGAGAATGGATAAGATCCTTTTACAACCCTTACATAAAGATGTGAAGAATTTGGTTTCTGAATAATATGTAAAGTTTTTGTAAAAAGTTAATGAAATTTATTTAAAAAAATCATTGGTTTTGTTTTCTTTTTTTATTTGAATTCATTTTTGTATGTGAGTGTGATTTAACATTCAAGTACATCTATCCAATAATACTTATTAGATTTAGTCGATGCAAATGTAGCAACTATTATAGGGCTGAAGTAATATAATTTTTTATCTCTTACTTTCTCCAGTTTGTTGAGAACTAATTTTCAGTTTTTCATTTATGTATATAAACAGGTGTTGTTTCTCAGTGTCTCAATCATAATATCACCATTATAATATCCCACTGCTATTGTTGCTTGTTTTCATTTTGTTTTGCTGTTCTGTTGTTCACTGTTCACTGAGCTACCAAAAATGTAGTATTTCTTTTGTCTTCAGTCATCACATGTTGACATAAGCAAGTTGAGAGATAATCAGATTCCATTGGGATCTTGCCCAGCAATTGTGATACTGCAGAGATTTCTGGTGTGAAATCCTCGCAGATGTAACTTTGCTGAAAATTAATTTCAGTGTACGAACCTACAAACTCTATTGATATATTATAATTGGTTTAATGTTATAAACTTGAAAAATTTAAAAGTATATAAAGAATGAATTATTACACTTTCTATGTAACATTGTTGATGGCCTTTCAGCATAAAAATTATTATAGCAGTAATTTGTGATAATTTGAGAGACCTCTTGTCTGTGATGCTGTTGGTAGAAGAAACCAGAGGAGCAAAAGAAAGGATTAAAACTGGACTTCATCTATTTTATTATCTGGTATCCCTCTGTGTCTCAGAACAAATCTTATAATACTGTTTCAGAGACAACTGGGATGTTGGGGAAGATCCAGCCTTAATAAATCTTAATGAATTCTACTTAGTTTATTTCAGAGTCAAATCTTCGAAGAGCTTTATTCAAACCCATTTTATGGCTTTTGATGTTTAACCTTTGTATCCACAAAAACATTGTGTATACATATTTATATAATCTTGTAAACATTTCTAGGAAGTAAAAACTATATACAGTAATAGCAGTGTCAAAGGAATAACCTTTTTTTTGCAGGCACGAAGGTTAAACATTGCCTTATTTTTAATTCTTTCTTTGCTTTTTGACATTTCATTAGATTCATTAAGTTTATTCACAGTTTAATCTTTCTTATTTTGTGCTACAAATCCTCATTAGACATTCTCATGCATTAAAAGGATGAACCAGGGTTACTATCCCATTATAAAAGTGTGCATGGCTGTGAGCTGATTTTTTTTTTTAATATATATTGGTGTATGCCTTTTGTATGGATGTGTGTTGTGTTGCAGTGGATATTGGCTTGGAATGAGAAATCGGTGAGCAAAGTTAATATTTCAGTTGAATTCCTTTTATTCATTTACAAACAAATGCCCTTGAGAAAGGTATTAATTCAACACTTCTCTCTCCAGCTATGGATTAAATTGCAGGATAGATAGGGTTCTATAGCCTTGGTTGGCAACCAGTCTACTGTAGAAAGTAATGGCAACCTACTGTGAGTAAACCTGTCCAGTCAGTCATGTCTCTTCAAGACATCGTTGCCCAAATGTGTATCATGTACGGCACTTAACTAATGGACTGTATGCCTTTGACATTCTTATTCGCTTCTTCATGGTCACATCCATTTAAAATTGTTGTATCTAGTGGAATCATAATTTAGCTAACAAGACTAAGAATCTTGTTAAGCCATGATGTTTGCTGCTTTGCAAGGTAGTAGATATAACAAATGATAATAAAATGGCTACATCCTTTCTCCACCTGTCTGAATGAAGTCCAGGTTGAATAACTACTCTAACAAACCTGTAAATTGAGAACAGCTATTTTACTTTTCAAAGAATGTTTGCAATCCAGTTCTGTTCATCGCTTCTTTATGGTAACACAGGATGGAGTGCTGCAGCTTTGACTAACACTGGTATGTGTTGATTATTGCATAAGCCTTCATATGATAGTAGTACATTTTGGCTATGAAATAAAATGGTATACATTTATTTATTGTAGAAATTTTATTTTGGCTTTTCTTAACAAGAATTAACCTTACACCTCAAAGATGTAAGAAAGTTAAAAAAAAAATTTAGTTATTATTCTTAATTTAGAAAAGAGCAAGGTTTTCACAATTTATTTTTAGAATAACTTATCACAGAAAGTGTTTTGAGTTTTAAGTAAAATAAAATGGATTTAAACATTAACAAGAAAAATGCAAACAAAAGAATGGTGTAAAAGTTGAAATAGTTTAATGGAAATTACAATTATGAATTATGATAGCATTGTTCCTATTAAAAAAAAATGTAGCAGCAAAAATGAAAGGACATATAAAGTTCTTTTTTTATTATGAATCAGTTACATTATATGTAATTTTGTTAGTACAATGGTTTATAAAAGTATTATATCACAACACAAAAATTTTCATGTTTCAAACAATACTGTTCTTCTTCAGGTGATCTGTTAAAATAAATAGTGAAAATGATTTATTTTGAAAATATAGGATGAATTCATGTTTATTTAAAAAATTAGGGAGTAATAGTTGGAGAATGTTTCATTTATAACTTATGCTCTAATATAACTTAAAAATTATTTTACTAAAATAAATGACCCACACAATACTTAATTAGTTTTCTTAACTATAATATACCTTAGTTTACCATAATTATTTAATCCTAATTCTAACTTAAACATTTCAGCCCCCATTACTCATGAGGTAGTACTAAATCTAATTTAAAAAAAAAATCCAACCTGCTGTTAAAAATTGTTTACCCATTTAAATAATGTATTTTTTTTTTAATCATATCACTCTGAGCAAGGCGGTAACGCCACTGATGAGCAGGGGGCTACGTAAGAGTGAAAAGATTGGAAAGGAGAAAGTCGAAAACCACATCCTAAACAGGAAACAAGGGATGAGCCTCTTCACCCGTTCAATAAACGTGGGTGGAGTGTAAACCGGGCGATAATTTAGTCTATCTAATCCAATTAAGAAGAAGAAAAAAAAAAGAAGAAAAGATTGGAAAAGAGAAAGCTGGAAACCACATCTTAAACAGGGAACAAGGGATGAGCCTCTTCACCTGTTCAGTAGACATGGGTGGAGTAAATGCTAAAGATCCCACTATGTATCAGACAAAATAATTTTCTTTAAAATTTAATTAATTACAATGTTTCATTTATAACTTATGTTCCAATATAACTTAAAGATTAAAAATTATTTTACTAAAATAAATGATGCACACAACACTTAATTAGTTTTCTTAACTATAATATACCTTAGTATACCATAATTCAGTTAAGTGCCATATGTGATACATGTTTTGGGTGATCATGTCTCAAAAGAGACATGACTGACTGGGCAGAAGATTATCCCGCAACTGGTTGCCAGCCAAGGCTATAGAACCCAATCTGTCCTATTATTTAACTCATAACTGGAGGGAAGAGACGGATTAATACCTTTCCCAAGGGTATTTGTGCGTAAGTTAATGCAAGGAATTCAATTGGAATTCGAACTCGGCTCCCCAATTTGTCATTCAGAGTCAATATCCATTGCACCACAACACACTTCCAACCACAATGCATTACTCATGAGGTAATACTAAATCTAATTTAAAAATAAAAAAAAATCCAACCTACTGTTAAAAATTGTTTATCCATTTAATTAATGTAGGGTCTATGTATCTTAGTCAGACAAAATAATGTTTTTAAAAATTTAATTACAATGTTTCATTTATAACTTATGCTCCAATATAACTTAAAAATTATTTTACTAAAATAAATGACCCACACAATACTTGTTTTTGTTACTACAATATACCTAAGTATACCATAATTATTTAATCCTAATTCTCACCTAAGCTTTCCAGCTCCTTTACTCATGAGGTAGTAAGAAAATCTTATTTAAAAAAAAAGAACTTATATTCCAACCTGCTGTTAAAAATTGTCTATCCATTTAAATAATCTATAGTTCCGCTATGTATCTTATCCAGACAAAATTAAGAAGTGTCATGTCTAGACACTAGGCCATGTTGCTTCTTTTAGCTACCTAAATCTTCAACTCCATATTTATCTAATTCTCATTTTTGAATGAACAATATTGACACACCTAAAAGCATTTTCTCCATCTTATATTTTAAAAACAAATCATTTTCACCATTTATTTTAACATGTCAGTATTGTTCTGAAACATGAAAATTTTTGTTTAGTGATATATAAACCATTATTTTTATAAACCATTTTAATAACATTAGAATATTAAACTCTATGTATTGAGCACTCTTTATTAAAGTAAATACTTGAACAGTGGGTTTTAATCTACTTGTTTTTACACTTTCTTATATTTATATACACCACCAACAAGCTGCATAAAACAATGTGGCTGGACATATATAAATTTGACCAATTATAACCCAATCTGCACCACAGTCTCCAGCTTGTGTGTTGTGTGCCTTAACTGGCCATAGGTTAGTTCCACCTGAGTTTGCTTCTGTTCCATCCCCAGGAGATCAGAGATGTTGATCCGTTGAAATCCCTCACTTCCCCATTGTGATTTCTGATCTCAAGGTAAGTTAAGGACTTGGTTGGGGGTCCTTGTGCTGCACTCCTCGACATGAAATCAAGAGACAGTTGTGTGCATAATGTAGAAATAAGGGAAATAGATAAGAACAAAAAATGAGATAACAAGACAGTAGTGAAGGCCAGCCTATGTGGACTAATGATTATATTTGTAACTCTTTGTACAGCAAAAGAGAAAGAGAGAAAAAAATTAATAAGAAAATTACAATCCAACTTCTTTCATTGTTCACAAGTTACTTGCTGCTATTATGTCTATTTGTTGTCAGAGATAATACAGTCTTTATGCTCCCCTTCCCTTGGGTTTTTGCTTGGGGGGATGGACAGAGAAGCTAACATGAGAGTGTTGTCTTAACTGTCTGCCGAACCACTTTCTAGCGTGGTGAGTGTCTCTTCCCTCTCGTTTTTCAAATCCGTTTTCCTTTTTGTTAAAAAAACGTTTGATATGGCGCAGGTTGCTAAGTGATCAGAATGTTTTTCCTTAAAAGTCTAATGTTAATTTCATGTGTCTGGCTTAAATCACCCACTTATGGTATCTATGTTTGATTATCGTCATATCGGTCGATGTCATTTCGTGAATGCCTTGTGTTTTGCCTCTCTCTTATCTCTCTTGGCCACCCCCAGCACCTATTCCTTTCTTCTTCTGTTTCTTACCTCTTCCAAAGAAAAAGAAAAACATATGCAGAGATATTCTCCAAATATCTATTCCAGGGTTCAAATCCATGGTCTGTCGATACTATTTTAACGTGTGTGCATAAGGAACACTTAAGTGTTACACAATCTGACAAAATGATTATTAAATCGGCCAAGACAACTCAGCCTTATTATATTAATGCGAAGTCATACCACAAAGCCTTACTCCATGAAATCAATGAAAATTATAAAAAGGCGCCTAGTAACTGGGAAACCAACATAAATAGGGAAGCCAAGAAAATAACTAAAGAACTAAAAATAGATGACAGGGTACCAATTTTACATAAACAACAGGCATTCATCACAATCAATGACCACAAACATAATTTCATAAACAACCCACAATATTAAACCCTTCAAAAAAATCTACATAGGTAGAATTAGCAAATTTATCTTCGAAAGAGCTTTCACCTTCACTAAGAATGCCTTGAACATGAACCAATGGAAGAATACAGTCAAGGTAATTGATTCACAAAAATAAAAAATAAAATGGATTTCACTTTCATCCAGTTTGATATTTGCGACTTCTACCCATCCATATCTGAAAAACTTTTAACTGCAGCCTTAAATTTGGCTAAAAATTACTGCTCCATCAGTGACCAAGACATCAACATCATCAAACAGGCCCCCAAATCTAGAAAAGCAACACTGATTTCTGCATCTCTATGGGGGCATATGATTCTGCAGAGGCCTGCAAATTGGTCAGACTCTTTTTGCTCTGGAATCTTAGGCACATCTTCAATTTATGTAACACTGGACTTTACCAAGACTGAAAATCCTCCACAAAACTAGTCCACAAAAAAAGGAAAAACTCAGAAAGGGTCTAATAAAATTTTTCAAAGACCATGATCTTAATATTACCACTATTCCTAATGCTAAAGTCGTAAATTTCTTAGATGTTACCTTCAACCTGAGCAATGGTCTGTACAAACCATACACTAAGGACTCACATAACCATACATGCATCAACAGGGAAACAAATCATCCTCATAGAATCACGAACAACCTACACAAATCCATCCAATTTTGTTCAAGTACCAACTCAAGCAATAAGAAAATTTTTGACAATTCCAAAATTAATGCTTTAGAATACTCTGTTAAAAACAAAGTAGGCAGAAATAAGCAGAAGTCACATAAGCGTAACATTATTTGGTTTAACTCGCCCTTCAGTTGTAATGTTCAAACAAACATTGGTAAATTCTTCTTAAACTTAATTCACAAACATTTCTACCATTCACCCACACTAAAAAAATGTACATCAAAAACAATGTTAAAGTCAGTTATAGTTGTGTTAAGAACATAGATAAATATATTTCGCAATATAATACTATGATATCAAATAAATACTTGGCCACCTAAATAACACCAGTCACCCTACTAATAACAACCATGACCCTTCAAAAAGTAATTGCAATAGCTAAAAAAATAAAACTGGCTCATTGAATGGTAAATGTATGTTCGAAAGTATTGTTTATAGAGCGCGAATTCATTCAGAAGATAATGATATTAAATTTTACTTTGGAAACACTTCTAAACATGTGAAAGATAAGATTTAACAATCACATGTCTTTAAACAACAGTAAATACAGCAAAAGCACTGCTTTATTCATATATTATTAGAAATTAAAAAACAATAACAAGAACCCAATTATTACATGGAATTATTTAGTTACAATATTCCACTGGAATATTGTAACTAAATCCAAATCTTACAACAGAAAAGGAGATAGAGGTAATCTATGCCTTTTAGAAAAACTTATTATCTTAAGCAATATTAATAATCCTAATTTACTTAACAAAAAAGTGATTTAATGACCACATGCTGCCATAAATAAAATAGTTAAATTCTTAGACCCTGATTGATATAGATTCCTCTTTACATTTGCCTATTTCTTTCTTTCTTCTTCATTTTCTTACTTTCCCCCTTTCTTTCTTCCTCTGCAAATATTACTATTAATAATTATGAATTATGCCTATTTAATTTTTGCTCCCTGCATTCTAATATTTTTTATTTTGTAACTTTTATTTTTAATTTTATTTTTAAATTGTATATTTTAGTTTTTAATTTAAAATTTTAATTTTTTATCTACATGTAATCTTAGAATATTTAAATTTTTGTTTTATGAATTATGCCCCTTTGATTTCTTCTCCCTGCATTTTTATATTCTTTAATATTTTTTATTTTAATTTTAAATCTTAATTTTATATCTACACTAGAAGTATAGCCTGGAGTTGCTTGGGTGTAATGAAAGCTTTAAAACTAGTCCATGGTCCTGGAGCTCAGACTCAGCCTAGAGAATATTTGTGTGAAGTTTGGTGAGAATCAGATAAAAATTGTGGATTTGTATAAAGAAACAGACAGATAAATAGACACACACACAAACATCTTGCCTTTTATATATATATATTATCGATTTTCTGCACTATTGTAAGAACTGCAACCTTGAAACTTCTGAATATCATTTCTTATGTCTTTGTCTTTGAGTGTATCAAATTTGATTAAAATCAGACCACTCCTTCTGTACCCTGATTTTTTCGATTATCAATTTTCAATATTTATCGGGGGTACCTTGACACAAAACATAGCTAAGAACACTCGCAGACGCTTATAGTACAACTGTGTAAATTTTCAAGAAAATCAGTTCAGCTGTTTGGGAGTCTATAGGTAACGGACACACAGACACACACACAAAGTTCCATTTATAAATAAGTTTAGATGTAATCTTAGAATATTTAAATTTTGTTATGAAAAAGCAGTAAGTAACTTAACTTTATAAGATTTAATTCCCATAAACATCTGTTAAACAGTCAGTTTGAAAAATGCACCTGATGATTGCATAACACATGAAACTCTGAGTTGTGCCATTGACGTAGGACAATATGTATACTTATTAATATATTAACACACACACACATTATCTTTCATCAAAAGCACAACTCAAGAGTTTCATGTACAATGCAATCTTCAGGTGCTGAGTATAAACTGACTCTTACTTTCATGCACACCTGCTGGTACACTTTGTTTGATTATCATCTTCCTACACCTCCTCAGCATCAATAGGTACTAAATGTTCCCAGTATAGCTAGCCAGTTTATTATCTTGCAGAATTATCTTCCAAAACTGAGTTTATCTATTCTATTTTATTTATTTTTCATCTGCTCAGAAATTGAATTTCTCCGCAGGCTTTAATAACTCTGGCATTTTCTTTAATGCTACTCAGGGAATTTTGTTACTATAGGCTTCCATAATTCTGCCCAATTTGTCTCAAACAAATTCATGACTTCTTCTCTTCAAACTTTTCTTCAGCCTGATAATATGATGTGAGAGTGATGGATACTCCAAATGCTGTGTATCCTAAAGGAAATTCTATCATGGACAATTGGGGTATTACCTTTATTGTCTCACTGGACTTCCTTTCACATACTTTTGAATCTCACCCTGAGTGGCAACTACCCAGATTCCACCAGATATATTAATAGCTTGTTCTTGTCAAATTCAGAGCTATGAATTTTATTTCAATTTTATGGTTAGCAATCACTCCCAACCTCTGTTCTGCCTAAGGGCAGGGAATGGGTAAATTTACCATTTGATATACCTCAAAAGTATTTTCTCTATCTAACATTACAACAAACATTAACAGCAATAACTTGTTATCTTCTAACAATGTAATATAGCCCAAAGCATAATATTTCTATAACTCTCCTGTAAGATTTACTGGCAGTGGTGAAATAATTTTGGTTTGTATTTTTAATAATAATCCTCTCAGATGACCTGAGACATGTCACTATACTTGGTGATAAATGTCTTAATGATAACATCTCTAATTTCGCCCTGAGATGTTCTAACAAGGTTATTAGAGACTGGCTGATCTGATGTACCTTATCAGTAATTGTTATCAATTGAAAATATTGCTGAATGAAATTAATGAATTTCTGGAATTCAGTCTTCATAATCTCAGACACATTTGTTACCTCTTCTCTCAATGTATGTTTGCATATTACCCATTAATCAGTTTATATTTTTCCTGTTCTTGGCTATACGGATACACTCTCCTTAGCCACCTGTGCTAAGACTCTTTGATTCTTTTCTACCTCTTTCAATTTCCTTATAGCTTTCACATTTTTTCAGACACTATCCAAATAAAATACTTAACACTTTCCCTACTATGGGAACTACAGCTCTTTTCTGCCTTGTTTCAACTCTCTTTAAATAGTTTTTCATATTCTTCCACTGAAGTTCTCTTATTGTCATTTCATATTCTAGAGAATACAATAATCTGAGGTGTGTTTCATTGTTCATTTTTGTTTAGAATCCACAAAAGGTGCTATATACATTATTATTTAACTTTTACCATGTAAAACTGCACAAATCTACTCTAATCTCTGTAGATTTCAACCCTTGTAGAGAGAAATAGCAAAATGTGCTGAATTTTCAAATTTTTCAGCTGTTTTTCATTTTAATTTACATTTTAAGTTTAAACAAAACTTTTCTAGGCAGATTTGAACATGTTTTCAAAGAAATCAAAAGTGTGTTACATTGTCACATTTTCAGCATATTTAAAAAATCTACAAATAATTTTTATTCTATGTAGATTTCTACAATTTAAATGAGAAATAAAATGTGTTATATTTTATTATTTGTTGGCATTTGTAATAAAAATTAAACAAATATCCTCAATTCTCTATTGGTTCATTTATTTTTCATGTGAAATAAGCTAAAGCATTCATAAATCTAGCATATTGCTTTATTTCATTTTATTACATATTCTCTATTTTTTGCAGATTTTTACAAACTTAAGAAAAGGACCTATATATTCTCATTATTTAGCTTTTTACATTAAAAATATAAAATTTTCTTGAATCTATAGATTATTTAATTTCTACATTTTTGTCCGTAATTCTGAAAAGATGCTATATATTCTCATTATTTATCTTTTACCATGTGAAATATACAGAATTCAACCATTGTAGTGAGAGATAAATTGTGTAGTGTTTTTCATAAAAATGTATTTGATTTATTTGATGTCATTTATTCAATCTCTAAAGTCATTGGGAAAAGTGTATACACAGTTTTCTTATGCATTTTTGAGATAGTCAATGTTTGGTTGACAATACTATTGGCCAAAGCTATTTGAGTCTTTGTAAAATATACATATTTTACTGAAAATAAAATGTGCTGCATTTTTTCATTTTCTAGCTTCTTTCATTTCAAAACTTATCTATTCTATGTAAACTTTAGCCCTGTTGGCGGCACTTCAGAATGAGTCAACTGCACCTCTGCAGAGAGTAAAAGTCCCTCAATGGGGCCACCTGGTGGCCGTGGGTGATGACCTGTGATGTCTGGGGACGGGATCTTGGTGGTTGAGCAGGTCATGATCCGGGTGCAGAAAGGCCATGTTCCTGCAAACACATCACTTTGGCCCTTACCTGGGCTAGACGGGTGGTCGGAGAGGCCTGATCCGATCGTCACGTCAAGCCCTAATACTTACTCGCATAAAATCATCTAACTCAAACAAAATAACTCAATAGATGTGTCACTAAAACGGACTGATTCTCAGCTACAAACAAGAGATAGACCACGTGTAAGTATTAGAAGGCGGTGGCAAGGGTCAATCTACTAGTAAGGAAAAGCTGTTACACAAAAGGTTTTCAATCTGAATTTTTCATCAAAAATGGGTCTGAAAAACAAAGAGAAACCCGAAATGCTAACTGCCTTTTACTAGTGTGAGTATACCTTTCTTGTATCCCTGGAATAATAGGGCAAATGGGTTTCCCCCTAATATCTCCTGCTGTTGGGCTCCAAGGAGGGTGAAATTTAAAAAATAAAACTCATGGCAACAAATAAAAATAAAAGACCCCATATTGAATACAGCTTGGAGAGCCTAGTCTCCGAACCTGAGTCAGACAATGAATTTGATCAAAAGCAGTTTCCGAGATTCATTGTCTTGGAGTCAATGGAGAACACTCCAATCACCAATTTGTCCCCTTTCATTGTTGAAAAAACAATGAGATCCTTAACAATAGCATCTACAATTAAAAAATTAAGGAATAATACTTTGTTAGTAGAGGTTACAAATAAAACTTCAGCAAATAAGTTATTGAAACAAAACCTGTTTCCAATTTAAAGATAAAAGCCTACCCACACAACTCCTTGAACTCCTCAAAGGGTATGGTGAGAAGCTCAGATCTCTCTCTATGCACGCTAGAGGAAATAAAGAACAATCTAAGAAAACAAGGGGTCACAGATGCGCAAAGAATAATGATAAAAAAAAAACAATCAAATGACTCCAACAAACGCTTACATTCTCAATTTTAACACTCCAAAACCTCCTACTGAAATAAAAATTGGATATTTAATAGAAAAAAGTAGAGGTATACATACCAAACCCTCTGAGATGTCACAATTGTCAAAAGTTCGGACACCACAAGGAGAAATGTTTCAGATCACCAAGATGTAAAGTTTGTGGAGAAATTGGGGATCACATTAGCTGTGAACTCCCTTTAAAATGTGCAGACTGTACATTAAACCATGCCGCAGACTCAAAAGAATGTGAAGTCTGGAAAAAAGAAAAAAAAGTATCCGAAATTAAACATACCAATAATATACCATACCTGGAGGCAAGAAGGATAGAAGAGCACTCACTGAGTGCATCAACATATGCAAATATAGCCAGAACATCAAACAACATAATGCAAGGACAAGAAACAACATGAGACAATCTATCAGAAGTGGTGAAAGAACTAAGATCTCTATTGGAGATACTAAAGAAAAATTTGCTCATTTCGACATCTAGATCCGATATAGAACCAGATCTAAAGGAAAAACCCCAATTCCAGATCAAGGAAACCGAAGGTGATACAATCGAAAGAAAGTTGCAATTCAAACAACAGCAAACATCAATCCTCCCCATTACCACTACCAAAGTTAATAACTCTTTACCTCCAAAAACAAATCCTTCCTCAAAAAATCAACATCACAAACTGAAAACTGAAATTGTTCTAACAGAAAAAGAAAACAAATATAAACTGATGGAAATAGAGAGACAGGAAAAACAATCAAGACAGAGAAGCTCGAAAAGTCCAGACAAAACTAAACCAAGAATAACCAGTTCATCTCAAACATGGGAACGGTCTGCTCCCAGACAAAGAACAACAAATGAACCAAAGGATAAAACCAAAGGAACATCCCCTAATAAACAAGCAGAACCAAAAGAAATTCAAGGAACAAAACATAAGAATCAAAATGCAAATAAGAGAGAAAGCACCTCTACTACAAAATGTTATATAGACAAGTAAACTCTCTTAAAAATTTCAGTATATAAGCATGGATCAAAAATCTTACAATGGAACTGTCGGGGTTTAAAACCAAACATAAATGAGCTACTTCTTCTTATAATGAATTATCATCCCACTATTATCTGTCTACAAGAAAACTTTTTAAAAGTTGAAGATAAAATAAAAAAAAAAATTATACACAATATAATTATATACATAACCTCAATCAGAAGGCATCGGTGGGTGTATCGATTCTAATTAGAAACGATATCCCCCAAAGTAAAATACAATTAAAGTCAGATATACAAGCTGTTGCTGCAAAAGCCACTATACATAGAACCATTAACATTTACTCCATTTACATCCCTCCTCAAGATCCCATAAATGAATCTGAACTAAATAATCTAATTGAACAAGACCTTTTTTATTACTAGGTGACTTTAATTGTCACAGTGTTATATGGGGATCTATATACTCAGATAAAAAAGGCAAAAATCTAGAGAAAATCATTAATCTCAATGACGTATGCCTACTAAATAACAAGTCCAACACCTATTTACATCCAGCATCAGGCACTTACTCAGTGCTGGACCTATCCCTTTGTGATCCATCTACACTTATGGACTATGATTAGAAAGTTCCCAGTTGTTCTGATATGCTCAAAAGAAATTGAAAACCACCCGGCTCGATGGAAGCTAAATAAAGCAAATTAGAAGGAATACAAAAAAAATGCTACCAAAAGCTTTCAGTCAAAGAAGACAACAGTAAATCCATCGAATACTTCACAGAAACCTTAATAGCCATTGCAAAGGTATGCATACCAAAAAGCAATGAACCAGACAAACAACAAAGACCATGGTTCAACGACGAACGCAAAAAAGCTATCAGATTAAGAAAAGCAGCACTACAGAAATTTAATGCTCAACCCACAACTCATAATCTAGATCTTTTCAAGCAAAAAAGAGCAGTAGCACATCAGTATTTGGCCTTTGCTATTTAAAAATATAGAAATTTCTTCTAATCTCTATAGCTTTCATGATTTTAATGAAAAATAACAAAATGTGCTTTTTTCAGTTTTCAGCTTTTTTTCATTTTACTGTATTCAAAGCTATTCTAATCAATGTAAATTTCAACATATTTTTAAATAAATAAAAACTGTGCTACATTTACAGCACACTCATTTTAAATCTGTAGAAAAATTACTATTCCATGTAGATTTCTACAATTTTGATGAGAAATAAGAAAATGAGATATGTTTTCATTCTCCAGCTTTAATCTTTAACAATAAGTAAATATTTTCAAATCTTTTTAGATTTCTATATCTTTCAGTTGAAAAAAAAAAAAGTTATATTTTTAGATTTATTGCCTATTTCATTTCAAATTATAAAAATCTTAATTCTCAAAATATTTCTACAATTTTCATTTGAAACAATACAACACTATATTTATATATTTTTTAATTTATTTTATTTAAAAATATGTTTAAATATTCTCTTTTATTTATGCATTCCTACATTTTTGTTAAGAATCCTCAAAAGTGAAATATATTTTCATTATTTGGTCTTTGCCATTAAAAAATATGGAAATTTCCGCTAAACATAATTCAGTAAAAAATAATATATGCTGGATCTTTTCAGTTTTAAGTTTTTTTCATTTCACCTTCAGTATTTTATGTAAGTTTCAACATATTTTTAAAGAAAAAAAAAGTTCTACATTTTAGCACATTTATTATAAACCTGTACAAAAAATTACTATTCCCTGTAGGTTTCTATAATTTTGATAAGAAATAAGAAAATATGACATGTATTTTCATTTTTGAGCTTTAATCTTTAATAATATGCAAATATTTTTAATTCTCTTGAGATATCTACATTTTCCATTTGAAAATTGTGCTGTTTTTTAATTTATTAGCTTATTTAATTGAAAATTATAGAAATTTTCTAAATTCTCTAAAAAGTTCTACAATTTTCATTTGAAACAATAAAATATGCTATATTTATACATTTTTTAGCTTAGTTCATTTAAAAATGTTTAAATACTGTCTGTTCTTTCTAGATTTCTACAGTTTTGTTAATATATTTCACATTTGAGGATTCTTATCATTATTTGGCCTTTGCTATTTAAGAATATAAAAATTTCCTCTAGCTTAAATGATTTCAGTGAAAAATAAAATGTGCTAGATTTTTTGAGTTTTCAGTTTTTTTCATTTCACCTTATTCACAGATTCTCTATTTGATATAGTTTCAACATTTTTTTAAAGAAATAGATAAAAAATTTGCTACATTTTCAGCATATTCATTTTAAACCTGTAAAAAATTACTATTCTCTTTAGATTACTAAAATTTTCATGTGAAATAAGAAAATATGAGGTATATTTCCATTTTTCAGTTTTATTCTTCAATAATATGCAAATGTTTTCAATTCTTTTGAGATTTCTACATGTTATTTGAAAAACAAAACAAAATGCAATGTTTTTTGAATTTATTAGCTTATTTAATTTAAAATTATAAACCGTCTCAATTCTTCTACAATTTTCATTTGAAATAATAAAATATGCTATCTAAGCTGCTATTTATATACATTTTCTTTAGCTTATTTCATTTAAAAATATGTTTAAATATTCTTTTTTCTTTATATTTTTGTTAAGAATCGTCAAAAAAGTGTAATATATTTATTTTGGCATTTGCCATTAGAAAATATAGAAAATTTAATCTCATTTTCATGATTTCATTGAAAAATAAAATGTATTGTACTTGTATTTTTTCATTTGTCAGGTGTTTTCATTTCACCTTTTTCAAAGCTTCTCTGTTCAATGTAAATTTGAACATTTTTTAAAGAAATAAATACGAAAAGTCACAAGTGCTACATTTTCAGCACATTCATTTTAAAACTGTACAAAAAATTACTATTCCTGTAAGATATACAAATAACAAATTGATGAGAAATAAGAAAATATGATATATATCTGTGAATAAATAAAAAATGTGCTACATTTTCAGCACATTCATAGATCTGTAGAAAAATTACTATTCCCTAGATTTGTATAATTTTTTTGTTTGATGAGGAGAAAATATGAGATATTTTTTAAAATCTTTGATGTCTCAATTCTCTTGGGATTTCTACATTTTTCATTTGAAAAAATAAACATGGTATGTTTTTGAATTAATTAACTTATTTCAATTAAAATTATACATGTGACACTAGTTGGTAATTAATGATAAAGTTTAATAATTTGAATATAAGGAAGAAAAAGTGATACACTTCTCATGAAAAGGGTTTTTGCTACGAACAGCAAGTGATGAATTTGATTTTAATTTTAAAAAAATCGTTCTGAAAAATTACAAGTAAACTTTTTAAAAAATAAATATTCAATATCTGAAAGATAATAATGATTTATTAAAAGTAAAAATTATGTAAGTACCAAACAACAACATTCAACAAACACACATAAAAAAAATGTTTCGGTAAAAAAAGGCTAGAAACAGGGACATAATTCGCGAGTTAAAATTATCGTATTTTTAATATTTTCAAATACATTTTTCCGAAATATAGGCTTATTCACATTCGTGTGACAGTGTGAATGCTTCTTGTTTCTTAAAAAAAAAAAAATTATTTTCATGAATTTAACTTTGTGATTGTAACCAACAAATAATTTTTTAGCTCAGTAAGCGGACCAAACATCACCAATGACTAGAGAGAGAATCTTGTACAATTCATAATACGTTTTTAGATGACTGCTCGAACTATCAGGAACACATTACAAAGTTTGAAAGTAATTAAATTCTTCAGAATTACTTTCAAATCTGTCAAAAAAAAAAAGCAATTGTTGATGAATCACTGGCTCGCGTGTTTTTCTTTTTTGTGACAATGTTTCAACAATATTCACTTTGTTTTTATGATCTCCTATTTTATCACCAGTTTTTTCTTAGTGGAACAGCGGCACACATCTCGACAAAAGCTGAACGTGTTACCGGTGTTTGCGTCTAGCAACTGTAAATCACTTATTTTAAAAATCAACTACTCTTTTTTTTAGCCCATAATGTGTATTAACAAAATTACTTTTCATTTTTAATGCGCATGCGAATTATGTCCCCAAATTCTAGACTTGTTTTTAAATGTTTCTTATTGAATATGTTATTGTTATCCAAGGGTTATGTGCTAAGACTCAACAAATTGTCACTTCTTAGCAACTGACATTAAGCCGAATTTGTTACATGTTGGGCGGTGATTAAAATAGAAATAGCAGTTCAGATTGTGTAGTCACCTTCTTGGCTTTCGGACTAGGATTTATATTTCTTTATTTATGTCCGTATGTCTTAGACTCTTGGTGTTATTTGTTATTATTACGCAGTATGTCCTAACACTGCAGCAGAACATCTTTTATTGGAAAAAAAAAAAAAAAAAATAGACGGAATATTTTAATGTCTGCGTAAAACTGGTCGTGGAAATTGGGCAATAAAAGTAAACCAACCTGATATGTGCCACAGTTTAGGTAGGTACCTACAATAATTAACTGAAAAGAAAAAAAGCTATAGCAGCTTCTTAAAAAATTTGGACCCAAACTTTTACCGTCAAAATGTTTCTTTCAAAGGAAAGACCAGAGTATTTTTAACTTTTTTTATTTTAATCCTTATACAATCAGAACGTAGTACCTAGGCGACATGTGCAAATATATGAATACACAGATGAGAAGATTAAAAAAAACTTTCATTAAAATCTGATTATTTGTACGTGAAAGGGACATAATCGCTTGTTTTACGCGGGAAATTTGATAAAACACACAGAATTGAAACGGCATGTCTTTAACTGAAAGATTTGTACATATTTTTTCTTTTCTCAAAATTGATTAATATATTTGTCATTTTTTTTCTATCGCTAGCTTGCAACTGGTTTTAAACCAAACTCATTGACTCTGACGATTTCGTTTTCCAGTGTACAGCGAAATTAATTCAGCAGCTTAAAAAACGAAACAAACTGGCAAGCCACATTTATTTCAAACTACTCTATACGGGTTTGCATTTGCAATATTAATGATAGGTTTAAAAGAAAACTAAAGAATATTTTTATTTTTGGAACTACTAAGTCTTAAAAGCCTAAAATGAGCAAATTGTATGATAAAAAGTGGGTGGACTGGAGAATCAGTCGTTAAAAAAATTATTGCTGCAACAACACTCACTAAATTTTTTAAAACTTAGTTTTTTCACTTAAAAAAAAATTCTCCTCTGTATTTCTGCTCGTTCAAAAACAAAACAAAAAATTAAGTGTGCTTCGTTTTTTTTATTGAAATTTATTTATTTTTTTGGTAAATGAGTTAAAAAACGCTCATGATCATTAGGACGTTATTTCAACAATTTAATAAACTTTAAATGATTGCTTCCGTTTAATAAAAAATGTTGGTTAACTTTCGTTCTCATTAAAGAGCATATTTTAAAAAATGTTTTTGGCGCTGGAATTGTCTGCGTTTTAGTCTTTAAAATTCTGTTAGTGTTATTTTATATATAATCTCTTCCTGTTTTGAATGTATTGTTGCTGTTATTTTTTTTTGTTTTTGTAGGAAAAGAAATAAGGGAATTTAATTTAGACCTATTATTTTTTTAGATTTATTTTTTTAGGAAAAAAAAAACTTGATTACAAAACCTGAATTTATGTGTTGGGTTTTTAACACTTTTTTATGGTTTTAAAAAGAATTGTAATGTTAAATATTCTGAAAATCAAGTTAACTTAAAGTTCAAGTGAATTGTGAAAGAAAAGAAGTAGGTAAGTAAGTAGTAAGTAGTTTGATTAAAAATATTTTTCACTACTAGGGAACGTCCAGTTGGCAAAATGAACAGTAACACTACTAAGTCACTACACTACAGTAACAACACTAACAGAGATCATTCAAAATGTATTCTTTTGTTTAGTTTTTTTTAAATACTATGAGTGACCCTGCTGAAAAATGCTTACCCTCCAGTGATGAAAATATTGTTCTAAAAGAAAAAAAAAATTTTTTTTTTTTTTTTTTTTTTTTTTACAATGCAAGAATGAAATGTTTTTAAATGTCCACAATGAATTTTTTCCTAATGTTAATCAACTTAAAGTGAAAATTCGCATCCCTTTTTATGAAAGGGAAAATGAGTAATTCCAGATAACAAAAAAAGAAGGAAAACGATCCTTGTGAATATTATTAGCACATATAATTTTAAAAATGATCTACCCTTGTATCTGCTGAACTTTTCTGGCATTGTTATCTCTCAATGTCCTTGGAGTTCTAAGTTTAAAAGTAAAACTTTCTTTCCTGGACATTGAGAGACAACAATTATTTGAAACTGGTATGTGTGGAGTGTGGATTCCTTCAACCTTCTTATTCTTCTTGAGTGTTACCTTTCCATTAGTAGCTATGATAGCTTGACTTCCTTTCATGACTATTAGTGTGCACTGTGCATTGTTTTTTTTCCTATAATTTGTGTCTTAGTAAGATTGTGTATGTGTGTGTCTTCATGCCTTAGTGGATATTTTGTGAGTTTATTTTTGGGAAATAGGTTTAATGTTCTAAAATTTTATTAATGCTAGGTTGTTTTTGAGTGATATACATACAGAATACCATAGAAAGAAATGGCAATCTACTGCAGGAAAATTTGCCTAGTCAGTCATGGATTGAAAGAGACATGATCGCCCAAGTGTGTATCATGTACAGCAATTAATTGACTGACTGATTATACATAACTCTATCTCAGGTCCTGGACATCATTTCTAAACTTGACTCCCATAAGGAAAGTGGAGGTGATGGAATTTCAGCCATCTTCTTAAAGAAATGAATGTGCCCATGAGCTATCCTCTTCAGTTGCCTCACTGCTACCTGCTTTCCTGCTTGTTGGAAGTCCTCATCTGTAGTTCCTGTTTTAAGACTTCTGGGGAATTCTCTGTCCCCTCTATTGTCATATTAGCCCCCACAACTTTTCAGCAAAGTGTTTGAGGCTCTTATCAATGCTGAAGTAGTTAAGCATTTCACAACCTACTCTCTGACACTCAACAGTATGTCTTCTGCTTTGTCAGGTCTACTACTAATGTACTGTCATCATTGAATATGTATACCAGAATGGCAAAGCTCAAACTGTTGCTCTAAATGTCTTGAAAGTGTTTGACTGGGTTTGGCTTGCTGGCCTTCTTTGAAAGCTTCAGTGTTAGAGTATTTCTGGATGATTTTTTTGATTTAATCCAATTATTTCTATCAAATTGTGAAATGAGGGTTGTTTGGAATGGATAAACTTCCATATCTTTTTATACAAATGCAGGAGTCACTCAAGGCTCTTTCCTAGGTTCTAGCTTTTTCTGATCTTCATCAATGATCTTATTGATGTAATCAGTTCCTAAATAGGTATCTATGCAGATGACACCACCATTTACTCCTGCTTCAATAGTAAGTCTGTCAAGGCTGACAAAGTAAACCTGGTTGTTGCTCTTGAAAAAGACCTCCAATCAGTGATGTACTGGGGTAGGAAATAACTTGTAAATTTTAATGTTTCCAAAACAAAACTGCTCTCTAGCCATCATAGAAAATCTTTTCTTATAGTCGTCAGAATGGATGATGCTCATCTGAAAAGTACTGTGCCTCCTTGGCCTCACTCTCTTGACTGACCTGAAGTGAAATGACTATTTCGAATCTATAGCTGCATCTATTGCTAGGAAGGTTGGGTCACTGTGTTGGGCCAAAAAGTTTTTCTCATCAGACTCCATCTTGCACATTTATAAATCTACCATTTGTCTGTGCATTAAATACTGTAGCCATATCTAGATAGGTGCTCCTGTTATTCACCCTAGGTTCTTGACAAAATCCAAAGAAGGATCTGCAATGTAATCAGTCCTGACTTGGCATATTGACTTCAGTCACTTTTTCACTGACGTGATGTGGCTAACTTCTGTCTTTGCTACAAATATTTTCATGGCAAATGCTCTGATGTGCTTTTTTTTCCCCTTGGTGCCCCGATCACATGAATTTACACGTGCTAGTAGATTGGCATCTAGATCCTACTCTTTTACCATTGAAATAGTTAAATGTAACTGCCTCTTCTACTCTCAGTTTCTTTTTTTGCACTTCTACAGGTGGAACACCCTTCCCCGATAGCTACAATTTCCAAAAATTTAAATGCAATGTTAATTACCATCTTCTATCTCCTTGCATTTTTTATCCTTTCTTTGACATCCCCTGTACCCTGTTTTTTTCTCTCACTGTAATCCACTGCACACTTGTGGTGGTCCTGCCTTGTTTGTGAGTGAAATTATTTTTTTTTTTTTAAATTTTAAGAAATTTATGTATTATCAATATTGTCAGATTTGTGTTTTATTGTGTCTGTTGATTTAATTGAACTAATTTAAGTTTTTAATTTTTTTTTTCTATTCACAATGATTGTGTTTTATTTTTATTTAGTAAGTGATGAATTTAATTTTCTTTTGTTAGGAGGTGATAAATGGTTTCTTGTTAGGTTTCTTATTTTTTCTTCTGGCTTGGCTTTTGTTGGTTTCACTGACCAACAACAAAAAATTGATTTGTACTTAAATGTTGAAATTCCTTTGTAAACTCTTCATAGTTCAGTACAGTAAAAAAAAACGTTGATTTTGATAAGATTAAAGGTAAAAACGAGATTACACTGACATTTTATCTTCTATTTATATATGAGGCACTAGGCTATTACTGGTGTGATAATAATATTAGATAAAGAGTATTAACATTTATAATTTGTTATATCTTTAAATTTCTTATAAGTTGCAACAGTAGTAAAACATTACATTAATCTATTCTTGTTTTTCATGTAACAGCTTGTAAAAATGAAACGTTCGATTATAACTACCCAAGAACAAAAAAACTGTGAAGAATGGTTGTCCACAAGAAACAGGAAAAAAGTGAGGAATTTTCGGGTTCTTATTTTTTTATTTTTTTTTAGTTAAATAATTTAATTCAGTGTACCATTTGATACCTCTTTTAGGTTGTGGTAATCATACACATATATTAATCAGTAATTTTCTTGAAAATTCATGTTTTGTAATTATCTTTTTGGGTGGCTTCATCTGTAACATTTCTTTTGTTGGAAAAACCAAGAAAGCAGAAGTATTTATATTAAACAATACTGCTAATTTATTTGGAACAGATTGGATTACACTATTTGATCTTTGGGACCTTCCAATTAACTCTTTTTGCAACAAAATAAATATTGCTACCGCTGAATACAACAACTGAAAAATTAAAGAATGAATTGAAAACAAGTTTTCCAGAAGTTTTTGCAGAAGGTCTAGGGACATGCACAAAAACTAAAGCTAAATTTGAAATAAAAGAGAATGTAACACCAACATCTAAGCCAAAAAGAAGTATATATTTTGCAGTGTTGGAACCAATTAATAAAGAATTGGACAGACTAGAAAAATTAGGTGTAATCTCAAAAACAGACTATTTCGAATGGGCAGCATGTCTATGTTAAGAAAAAATAAAATCTGTATATGTGCTGATTTTTCTACAAGATTAAATGAAAGTTTAAAACAACATAACTACCTGTCACTGAGTCCAGAAAGTTTTTTGGTAAGTTAATTGGTGGTAAACTTTTTCTAAATTGGACCCATCAGACTCTCTACAAGTACTAGAAGACAAAGAATACTAAAAATTATTAACAATAGACTCCAGAGGAAGTCATCTCAAAGGGCAGGTGTCATATAGGAATAATGTGTCACTGCTGACACTTGTGTTTGAACACAGATCACCAGGGAGTAAAGATGTAAACACAATCGACCTTGTTTTTAAGTAATAGTGGTATTGTGCTGCTGGAATCATGTGGCACATAGAATATATATATATGTATACATATATATTCGGAGAAGAGTAAGTGTCTGATGCACTCTTGTTCAAAGATACTTGTATCTGTGATGAAAGAAAGTGACTTTACTAAAGTAGAAGTTATAAATCTAACGTCAAGTTTTGTTGAACCTAATAAGGTGACAACAGGAACTGACAACGTGAATTTGTTACCCTAACAGTGTTAGAAAAGGCATTTAATTGTGAAATATACAATTTAAATGTAATAATTATCTGTAATATTAAAATAAAGATAAAAATTGGTATTTTTTTTTCTATACTTTATTAAAATTAATGCTTGACAAACCAAAGAATATAATTGTTTAGGTTTAGTTTGTTTTAGAATATGATTTAAAAGAACACATAAATATTTTTGGGCCAATAATTTCTGAACTGACATCAAAAATAATATTGATGATCATTTAATGATCTATGTTAGTTGATATTTAACTTTTGAAAACTATGGTTGTCCTTTTGATTAAGAAGATTGTATAGTTTTTAATTTTAGACAGTTGTTTACTAGAAATCCAGCATTAAATAATTGAAATGTAAACCTGACTAAATATGACAGTTTGAAAAATTGTAATTCCACTCTTAATCTTTTCTCCCTTTCAGATTTGCCCTCCTGTTTCAAGCAAAACTTTGAATGCTCATAAACTTGCAGCTTTCCCATTTACTTCAAAGCATAAGTTGATACAGAATTCATCACCTTCCAGACAGCTGATTATACCTCAGCACCAGACAAGCATTCTTAATTTTGTTAAGAAAGATAAAATATCTCAGCATCAAGGTAAATTGAAATTACAATTATCTGTTCTGTATTTTATTTTCTCTCAGGTAATAATTTATTTTGCTCAAGCATCCAGACTATAATATTGTAACATGGATTTTAGTATAATACAAAAATTTATATATGTAACAATATTATTCTATTTTTGAGTTCCGAGGATAAGTGATGAAATTTCATATCTCATTAGAAACTTATAAATATTTCCTATTTTTGCTGATTATCAAGTCATTTAAGAAATGCCAATTTTCAGAATTTCATTAACCCTTATAAATTGTTTTGAACATGTGTCCTAAAAGTCCTTGTTTTTATTTTTTAGCCATTTTTATTAAAATAAACTAGTTTTTTATGTTAGATGTAACAGTTTTATATAATTATTTAGCTTAATTTTCTCAAAAATGTCAGAGGGGCCAACTTTGTGATAAAGAATCAGACACACAAAAATGGATCATCATTATCATCAGAGCTGTTTTGATGTGAAAAGCACACTGTCAGTCAGTGATTTCTCATCTTTGACAGCTTTGTAAATAACTTTCATCAGTCCTATCAAAATCTCTTAGTATTGTTTTATTTGGAGGAGATTGCCCATAAAATTGCAGTGTATGTCCCAAAAACTTCCATTGTAATCAGAGGAAAAAGTGATAGTGATCTTTTGTATAAATTGTAATTGTCATGACCAAATCTTTTGCCAATTTTCTTTATATATATATATATATATATATATATATATATATAAATTGTTTCACCCCAAGCAAGGCTTTACTATCACTGGTGCATAGGGGATTACATAAGAGGAGAGTAAAGAAAGAGGATACAGGGGATATCGGGGAAAGGATGGTAGTCAAGGAGATAAGAGATGGCAATTGATGTTGCATTTAAACTCTTGGAGATTGTAGCTATCAGGGAAGCAAGTATATGGAAGGGAATTCTACAGGCAGGAAGTGCAAGAAAAGAATCTGTGGTTACATTTGATTCCCCACCCCCACTTGCCAGTCGAGTAGCTTGAGTAAGTTTGTGCAGAGGGGGCATGGGTGGAAGGTAGATGGATTCAAATGAGAAAAACTTCCTGGACTGACACAGTGACCCAAACTTCTTAGCAGTAGATGTAGCTATTGATTCAATGTAGTTATTCCACTTAAGATCAGTTGTGAGAATTAGATTGAGGAGGTGCAGTGTATTGCTTTTTGGTAGACTCACCTGATCCATGTTGATGTTGGGTAAAAGCTATTGTGTATGGTGGTTAAAGGATAGCAGCTTCGTTTTGGAAGCATTAAAATTTACGAGCCATTTTATACCCCAGTCCATGACAGATTGGAGGTCTTTTTCAAGATAGCAGTGAGGTTTGCTTTGTCAACCTTGGCAGTTTTTTTATTGTGGCAGGAGTATTGAAAGCATGGTATATATACTGTGATGGTCATTAGCATATCAGTGGTAGACTTGGCGAAGTGGAAGCAAGACTGTTTGTCAGAATAGGTTGTGGGCTGTTGAACACTTTGCCAAAAATTGGTGGGGGGCTAATAGCATGATAATTAGAGGGGTCTGAGGGTTCTCTAGAGTTCTTAAAAACTGGACTCGCAGAGTAGAACTTCTAGCAGGTAGGAAAGCAAGAAGCATAGAGGTAGTAGTTGTAGTTTTGAGAGGACAGAAGAGAGTTCAGGGGTATATTTCTTTATGACGATGACTGGGATTCTGTCACCTCCACTCGCATTATGGGGATCAAGCTTTAAAATTGTTAGAGACCAATGAGGGGGTAATGTAAATGTCACTCAGTTGAGCCTCAGTTCTAGGTTGGAAGTTGGATTTGAATACTTCAGACGAATCAAATGTGGAGTTGGTGGAGAATCTGTGAGCAAATCACCCAGCCTTGTTCACTGAAGCTGAGAGGATCTCAAATTCATTGATTAAAGGAGGGATTGAAAGTTTACTGTTGTTTAGCATACTTTTGCCGAACCGCTAGTAGTCTTTAGAGCCAAACTTGCGAGATGCCATGCACTGCTTCATTCTATTAGCAAACAACAGCTTAGCATCATTTAGGACTTGCTTACATTCATTTCATGCAGAGACGAAAAGGCACGATTATGGTCAGACGCATCACTCTGGTAAAGCCGGAAGATGTTTCTTTGAGCAATAATGGCTAAGCAAGCATGAGAGAACCAAGGAGAAGAATGAGGTTTGAGTCAGAATTTCCTTGATGGGATGAAAGCATCAGTGCCGGCTTTTACCCAAGAGGAGACCTCAGATGCAGTCTTTGACAGGGTGACTAAAAACTTTGTTCTAAAGGACATCGCAAAGGAAGTCATGGTCCACTCTTTGATAGCAGTAGGATATTCTGCAGGTAGGAGGTTCCTGGAAAGAGTGGGATTGGAAGTAGATATTAATGGAAACCATGGCATGATCAGAGTTGCCAAGAGGGAAGAGCTGTATGGCAAGAGTCAGGGATAGTAGTGAAACAGATCTAGCAGTGAGCCAAGTCCATGAGGGAAGAAATGTGTGGGAAAATCTACCACTTTCATGAGATATTGAGTGATTGGAAAGTTCATGGTATGGACACCAGCAAGATCTGCGACAGTTTTTGAGCCACTTGGCATGGTGGGCATTAAGTCACCAAATACAAATATATTTGCAAATGGATGATGAGAGGAAATGGCCTTGTCTATATTGTTTAAAATGCTGTCAAATATGGAACAGTCAGGAGAGGAAGAGGAGTGGTAGACAAAGAAAAGATAGCTAACCGAGTTTAGTAGAGAGAGAGAGACACACAGAGACAAGTGTAAGAATAATCTGGAGATTCAAGAGAAATCATCCTGGCTAGAGGGAGATGTTCTCTGGCATAAATGCCAAGACCATGCATATGGACATTAAAATCCTTCCTTAAGAGGAGAAGATAAATCAGAGGAAGAGACAGAAGGGTCAAGGTTAGTTTCACAGAGAGCTAAGATGTCAGGGGAGTTTTTGTGGAGGAAGGATTCAATGCTGCAAGAGTTGATATGGATACCACGGACATTCAAGAAAGACTTGTTGATGGGATTAGGTGTTGTTTGTTTAGCTGAAACTCAAAATTCATCATGGTAATTTTTTATTTCACTTATTTTTTTCAGTTCTTAGAATTCTGTTGCCAAGAAGCTAACACACATATATATATATACACACAAAAAAAGAAAGTGGAGGGGAAATATGCTGAAAAATTTACCCTGACAAGAATCAGTACCTACAACTTAAAGGAAAATAAATTGCACTAACCATGATCAAAATGTTGACAATCAAAAAACGTCAAGGGATGAGTGCGAAATATTAAATTTCAAAATTTACACAAACGCTTTACATGAAAGTTTTAAAAATTCTTCTAATTTTGATATTCAGACTTTTACAATGAAAAATAATACAAAATTTAATACGGATTTGCGTTTTAAAGGGGAGATGACTTAAAAGAAGTTACTTCCCATTGACTACGAGTATTTTTTTTTTTTTTTTTTTTTATAAGCGTTTCACCCCGAGCAAGGCATGTCACTGCCACTACTGTGCAGGGGGCTACGTAGAGTGGAGAAAGGCTGATTAAATATAGGAAATGACAGAGGGTAGGTGATAGGCGGGTGTGGATACCGAGAATGAGGGTTGGGTAGATGAGAGTGTTGTGAGAATAGTTGGGAGTTAGTGTGATAGGAGGTGTCTATTGACCCTACATTTAAACACCTGGAGATTGTAACTGTCGGGAAAGCAGACTTGTGGAAGGGAGTTCCACAGGCGGGAAGCGCGAGAAAAGAAGCTGTTGGAGTAGAATTTACGGTTACATCTTATTTGTTTAACTGTAAAAGGGTGGGACCTAGTTGCTAATCTAGTATCTCGTGTAAATTCCTGCTTAGGCGGCACCAGTGATCTAAGCTCATCAGAACAGAAGCCATGAAAATACTTGTAGAAGAGGCACAGGGAAGCTACATCACGCCGGTGTGAGAGCAGCTGCAGCCGGTCTGCTAAGTCAGTATCAACCACGTTACAGATCCTCCTTTGTATTTTGTCAAGAAGTCCAAGGAGAGCAGCAGGGGCACCCGACCAGATATGGCAGCAATATTCAATACACGGGCGGATGGTAGATTTGTATATGTGCAGAATAGTTTCAGGTGGGAAAAATTTCCGGGCCCTGCACAGGGAGCCCACTTTCATAGCAGCAGATTTGGCAATGGATTCAATATAGTCATTCCATTTGAGGTCCGCCGAGAGTGTAAGGCCAAGGAGGCGTAGTATTTTACTCTCTGGGAGGCTAGCCTGTCCCATGCTAATGGGAGATAGATGCGATTGTCTATGGTGGTTAGTTGATAACAGCTTTGTTTTGGAGGCATTGAAATTTACCAACCATTTCCTACCCCAGGTCACTACGGAGTGGAGGTCCCTTTCAAGTACGGCAGCGAGGTTCACTTTGTCATCCAGACCTGGTTTCTGATCGATGCGGGAGTAGATTGTTGTGTTGTCGGCATACATGCCAACTTGGGATCTAATGGTGTCGGGGAGATCATTAATGTAGATCAGAAAGAGCGTGGGACTTAGGATAGAACCTTGAGGGACACCCGCGTTCGTCTGGTAGTTTTGGGAGGCATGCCCATTTAATACCACCTTTAATGTGCGGTTAGAGAGGAAGGACTGGATGAGGTCAAACAGATGTCCAGTTATCCCATAGCTCCGCAGTTTGCACAAGAGGCCAGCATGCCAGACCCTGTCGAATGCTTTGGAGATATCCAAGGCAACGGTTCGGGCTTCACCATTCTTGTCGAGTGCCTGGTATATGTACTCGGTAATGGTCGTTAGCATATCAGCAGTAGACCTGGTGAAGCGAAACCCATACTGTTTGTCAGAGAGAAGCCCGTTGGTCATAAGATGCTGAATCATCTCGGCGTTGATAATGGCTTCGAAAACTTTGCCAAAGATTGGAAGGAGACTAATAGGACGGTAATTGGTGGGGTCTGAGGGTTCGCCAGAATTCTTAAATATAGGTACTACGCAGGAGGACTTCCAACAGGCAGGAAAGCAGGAAGCAGATAGGCAGAGGTTATAGAGTTTAGAGAGGACAGAGGAGAGTTCTGGGGCACATTTCTTCAGTACTATGACTGGGATTCCGTCACCGCCGCTCGCTTTGTGTGGGTCAAGTTGCGCAATTATCTTGGCGATCAGCGAGGGTGAAATGTGGACGTTATTTAGTTGAGCCTTAGTTCTGGGTGGGAAGTCTGGTGTAGGTATTCCTAACGAGTCCAGTGTCGAATTGGTTGAGAATCTACGGGCAAAGCATTCAGCCTTGTCGGCTGGGGAGGTGAGAACTTCAAATTCATTGATTAGTGGGGGTATTGAAGTCTTGTTCCTGCTGAGCACGCTTTTGCAGAGACGCCAGTAATCTTTGGAGCCAAACTTAGAGGATGCTATGCGTTGCCTAATTCTGGTAGCAAACGCCCTCTTGGCTTCGTTCAGTACTTTTTTACACTTGTTCCGTGCTGAGGTGAAAAGGTGCCTGTTTTGGTTCGACGAGCAGCTTTGATAGAGCCGGAAGAAATGGTTCCGGTGGGCAATAGCTGCCGAGCAAGCGGGTGGGAACCAGGGGGACGAATTTGGTTTTAGTTGGAATTTTCTGGCAGGGATAAAAGCATTGATGCCAGCCTTAACTCAAGAGGAGACTTCGGAGGCACAGTCTTCGACAGGAAGATCAAAGACGTTGTTCCAGGGGACGTCGCAGAGGAAGTCCCTGAACGAGTCCCAGTCGGCTCTTTGGTAGCAGTATGATATTCTGCAGTATGATATTATTATTTTCTCTTTAGCAACTGAATTTTTTATATTAGATTTGATGATCTTATTTACGACGATTTTCATGATAAATAAGTAGTGGAATATTTTTTCACTTATAAATTATTTTGAAACGGTTACTTCTAATAAAAATCTCCTTTTTTATTTTTCAAATTACAATGATTATTGATAAATTCTAAGTTTGTTTTTTTTTATTTTATTTTATTTTTTCAACAATCTAATTATGAAGTAATTAAAAAAATAAATTGCAAACTAAGAATATATCTAATAATATGGCACTTCTTTAACCATTTTATAGTAAATATCTTCATTTCATTTATTGCAACTTTTCCTCTTACCTTTCATTTTGTTAAGGCACCACATTTTGACGTATTGTAAAACAAAAAATTATTGCATAAATATAGCATATTTATTAGTATTGATATAATGAATGATAAATAGTGAGTTAGATAATTTTTGTTTTCTTGTGTGTGAACTTGCTTCATGGGAAGATTGCAAAATAAAAAAGTTCAATCACAAAAAATGAAAAAATCATAGCTCTGTGTTAGTGATTTTAATTTTCTTCCATTATTGCCACAGAGAAAGAAATATTAGAAAGAAGCAACAACAGAAAGCAACAAAAGTAGAACATAGCAAAAACATAGTAGTTAGTAAGTTAATGACTTAGTAAAAAGACAATATGAACAACAAAATAGATTACATAAAGAACAAGAGTGAAAGATAAATGGAATTTTATTGCTAAATAAAATGAAATGCTAATAAAAATCTGAGAAATTGAAAGGATCATGTCAGAAGGTATTAATTGCTTACTAAAATAAATCATTATTAAATTATGTAATTGTATAAATGATTCTTTTCTTTTTTTGTATTTGTTACTTTGTGTGCCTCTATTATAATAGAGGACAAGAATGTCACAACACTTTCAATGGAAAGAAAATATTGGTTTTTCTCATGTGTTCATGAACTTTTCAAGTTTAAAAATAAAATAAAACATTAAAATTTTTTAGAAATAATTAATATATAAAAAAAAACAAAGGAAAAATTCTCAGTGAAAAAAGCATTACAGATTTCAGGATGTAATCAAGAAATGATTTTTCTATCTTCACATATTTTGTTTCAATCATTCAGAAACTGATAAAAAACTTGTTATAGAAGTGATAAAATGTCATATGGACAAATGGAAAAAAGTAAAACTATATTTGCCAGGTTCAAATTAATTTTTTTCTACTTTTAGAATTCTTATATATAATCATAGCTACCTCCACTAAATTGCTGAAAAAGCAGCATAGTACAAAGAAAAAAGTTCCTAAACTTAATAAAAAATGAACTTTTTCCATCAAAATGTTTGTTATTATTGAGAATAAAAATCAAAGTATTTTTTTATTTATTTTAAAAATTTTCAAAGTTCTTTCTAACACATTTGAAATTTTGGTAAAAATTTTGTTTTTATTTACATAAGTGGGGAGCCAAATTGTTATGAGAGTTTACATTGAACCTGTAATATTACATAACTCACTTTTTTCTGGTGACAAACACATTAATTTGAAAATTCCTGCAAAAATCAAATAATTGTCGGATTTTAATGAAACTTGAGACTTATTCACAAATGAATAAAATTATTTTTGAAATATATTGGTAGATATATATTTCTTTTTACATTTGTTACCACACCTCCATATAAATTCATGAAATTTCAAGAAATTAAATTCTTTAGGCAAAATTTGTTTTATTAGTTAAATGCAGGACTCATTGGGGAATGTAAATCCTGTATTATTTTTTAAAACCATTTAGCCCCTTTTACCAAAAATCTGCTCTGAATAGTAAAATAAAAATTGTAATAAAACTGATATTATTTAATTAGATAAGCTTTTAATTGCTTTAATAAATAATATTTTTAATAAAAATATTTTTCTTCAGACATTATATTCTGAAGAAAAAAATCTTTTTCGTTTAATAATGAAATTTTAAAAGAATTGTTTTCATTTTTGTTTTTTTAATTACAATAATGTATAAAGTTTCAAAAATATTTTAAAAATATTTCCAAGACTTGTAGACATTAGGTTGATAGGTTATAAAGTGAAGACTATATTTACTAATTGAAAATTGAAAAGTTTAATACAAATCAAAATATTATTATTAAAAATATTTATTAAAAATATTATTTAAATGGGTAGATGATTTGTATTAAAATTTTAAATACGATAGCTAGATTTAAAACTTTTTTTTTTGTATTTGAATTTTTTGTATGGTAATTTTTATGTGTACATTAAAAGGTCATGTGTTTCAGGGTTTCTTTTCTTTACCAGAAAAAATTTGTACAATTATGTCACTTGTGATCATGTGATCACCATACACTTATCTTATCTCTCATCTGTCAATCTGCCAACACATTTCAAATATGGTGAACAAGTCAAAAAGTTCAACTCTGTGATTAAGAAATAGTTTTATTCTAAATTTCGTGCTATAAATAAATAATACTTGTGTAAATCAGATTAAGATAACATTACATTAAATTTTTCAAAAATAATGTGTCATAGATGTATATTTTATTTTTGCAAGATTTTTAAAACAGAGATTTAACTTTTGTTTACAAATGTGTCGATTGCTCAAAAAATTGCCAAAACATTTTTAAAAAAATTGAAAAATTTCATATTCCAATCAATATAATTTCTGTTTGAAATACACCAGAGTATTTTGCTTGTTGGAAATAGTAAAATTAATCATTTAGTTTTCAAATAAAACTAAAATAAAAGTTCCAAGAAAAATTCTTTATTTTTAAAAATTTATTTGTATTCACTAAATCCAACATGAAAAAAACAATAACTGATTTCACAGGATATTTCACAATAATTAACAAGATGATCCATATCAATGGACACATGATGACCAGAGGGTACTTGGTCGAAATGTTGTGTCTATAATAACATTTATATCAACCAAGATTAGAACAATAGTTTGAAATAATTCCAAGATATTTTAAAAATTCAATTTTCAAGTTCGTTATTGAAAATGAGTGGAGTTACCTATATAACCAAAACAGTTTGTTGAATAAATCCTACTTATAATATCATGAGTTATGTAAGTGACTGATTGCCAGAATATTTATTCAAATAACTCTTAACTCAGATTAGCATCTGATTTTAGAAAACAATTGATATTTTGAATGTGAATGTCCTTGATTGAACCCATTCAGTATTTTTACTTTATTTTTTCTTAAATCAGCAAAGTGAAACATTGTCTATAATGTCTAATATGAAAACTGAAGGTAACCCTAGTTAATAATTTTGTAAAATATTTGAGAAAAACATTTGATATTTTAGAATTGTTTAAAATGTGCACTTCTTTTATCTGATTACAATAATGAAAATAAAGACATTTTTGGAAAATGTTAAAATATGAAATATAATAAAATATTTCAGTGAATGTGTTACATACGATTATCTATATTGAGTAATTATGTAACGATTTCTTTTTTATTTGTTTTCAGATAAACAAAATTTAAGAGCTATAAAGAAACTGTTTCAGGAAAAAGAGATATCAGAACTCCAGAAAAAGAACACTGGCTTTACTAGCAGCCCTCAGGAAACTATGGCTGCTTCACCAACACATAATAAGGAATGCAAATTTGGAAATGTTTTATACCCAACAAAAACTTGTAGTGATACAGAGGAAAAGAGATTGGAAGAAAGACTGGAGAAAAAAGATTTTAATGATTATGAAAAAACTAACAAAGAAAATATTTATGAAAATAACATCATCACTGTTGAAACACATAAATCAAAAAAAAAAAGCATGAAAAATGTTTTCTTTGATTCAGATATAAGCACAATTCTATTGAATAAAGCCATGTCTCCATCTATAACTTCATATATTTCTGAGAGTGACTATTTAATATGTTCTAATCAACAAAGCCCTTCTATTCTTAATAAATTTGAATCTCAGGTAAATAAATTACCTAGTAATCCACAGAAAAAAACTGCCACAACTTCAACCAAGCATATAAAATCTGTAAACCAAAACCTCCAAGAAAATCAATGGCTTTTAGGTTTAGAACATCTGAAACACTCTCTTGATTGCAATGATGTTATGACAAATTTATACACTGACTGTAAGAAAAAAGTCAATGCTCTGGATGAAGAAATTTTGAGATCTAATTTAAATATCTTACCATCTAAACAGATATTGGAAATTTATCTGAAAGACAATTTCAGACAAGTTTCATCAACAGACAATATATTGCTTAAACAAAAACCATATCTGCAGAAAAATATGGTAAATGTTTGTCCACCTAATGAATGTTTTCTTTTAAATTCTTTCAAGCATATGGAACAAAAATTATCTAATACTTCTGATAAAGCTGAATTACTTAATAAAAAGACTGCTAGAGATTCTCTCCTGGATTTATCTGAAAATAAACATGATCTGAGTTTTCCAGTTCGCATTGAAAATTCTGAGCCAAGTTCAAAAAAGAATGTATTTAACAATTCTCAGACAGATCAAATACTAGATCTTGCCCAGATAAGCAATTCATCTACCCTTCAATATGAAATAACTGAGACTAATGCAAACAGTAGTCAATCTGAAGAAATTGTATTGACACTGAACGTAAATGCTGTAAACAGATACACTGAACCTGATTTTGAAACTGCTAGAAAATTTGATAGCAACACTTCACATTGCTTTACTGGTTTATTTGAGACTATGCAAGTAAGCAAGCAAGAATATTCTGATGAGCATTTGAATCTTGAAGAAGATGATTTGGAATTCACCCTCCATTCACAGCGAAGCATTTATGAGGAAATCCCTCATGAATTTATGCAAGAAACTGATAATTTTACATTCAACTCTGACTTTGCATAGATTTATATATAATCAGATTGAAAATTATTCAATCATTCTTTTAAATGTTGAGGTATTTGTTTTATTTAAGAAAGGTTCTTTTAAATATTTGTTTATACAAACACAAATGACAGAAATCAATTTAAAATAATGCAAAATAATTTAATTCTCTGCATAGATTAAATGTTTAGATGTGATTATCAATAAACTTTGTTTTTAAAAATCTTTGTATTCTATTGTTAATTTAGAGATTGATCTTTAAGGTTGTTATTTTTTTCTTTCTAAGTGAAATTACTCTCCTCTTTGAGAATATTTTTTAACTGAGGTAATTATTTAATATTTTATGATTTTAGATTACAAAGATATTTGCTTAAATTAGTGGGGTTGATTGATAAGTAATGTGTCAAATGTTCTTAAATGAATTTTAGACCTGACTGAATAATGAAACAGGTATGAGAATGAAGTAAAAATTGTTTATCTTCAAAATTACAATTTTTGACTTTTAGTGTTGTACGTTCAATCCCTTATGAAAATTTCTGTTTTATGTTTAATCCAATTTTCAAAATTTTTTTTTTTTTATTTAACCATTTCACCTGAAGCAAGGTGGGACTGCTACCACTGTTCAGTGGGGTTGCAATGAGATGAGATTGTGTACAGTGGATATTGAAGAAAGGATAAAAGATGAATAGGATTCAAGAAGATAGAAGATAGCAATTGATGTTGCATTAAAATCTTCGGAGGTTCTAGCTAACAGGAGAGCCAGTAAACAGAAAGTAGTTCCACCAGTGGTAAGTGCAAGAAAAAACTGTTGAAGTATAAGTAGCATTTCTGTGGTAAAAGACCTAAATGCCAATCTAGTAGCACACTCAAATTCACATGGATGGGGCAACAAGGTAAAAAAAAAAATCATCAGAGCAATTGCTATGAAAATATTTGTAAAAAAAAGACAGAGGGAAGCCATGTCATGTTGGTGAGAAAGTGACTGAAGTCAAGATGCCAAATCAGGATCAATTATATTGCAGATCTTTGGATTTTGTTGAGAACCTTAAGAATAGCAGAAGCACTTGACCAGATCTGACAACAGTATTCAATGCAAGGACAATTTAGATGTATAAATATGACAAATGACAAGAAAAAAGAGACCCAACCTTCCTAGCAGTAGATGCATCTGTAGATTGGATATATTCGTTCCATTTCAGGTCGATTGGAAAAGTGAAGCCAAGGAGGTACAGTGTGTTGCTCTCAAGGAGACTTACATCAGCTATGCTGATGTCTATCAGGAAAATTTATCTTTGGTGGTTAAAGGAGAGCAGTTTTGTTTTAAAAGCAGTAAAATTTACAAGCCATTTCCTGTCTCAGTTAACCACTTGCAACTTATAATGACTTCCAATAAGAAGGAAGCAGAAAGCAATAATTGTAGAATTTACAGAGGACTGGAACCAGCTTGGGAGCACATTTCTTTAGGACAATAACTTGATTTCCATCACTTCTGCTAGCCTTATGGGAGTTTAATTTAGAAATGATGTTTGAGACCAGAGACAGGATTATGTAGACATTACTTGGTTAAGCCTCTGTTCTAGGTGGGAAAATGATTATGGATAGTGCAGACAGTCAAGTGTGGACTTGGAAGAGAATTTGTGAGCAAAGCATTCAACTTTGTCTGCTTTAGATGTGAGGATTTTGAATTGATTGAATAGAGGAGGGATTGAGGGTTTGTTGTTCAGCACACTCTTACAGAGCTGCCAGTAATCTTTAGAGATGCTATATGTTGTTTCATTTTAACTTTGCATCATTTAGGACACGCATTCATTATGAGCAGAGACAAAGAGACGTTTATTGTAATCATATGTATTACTCCTGTACAGCTGAAAGAAGTTCCAGTGTACAATAGCAGCTGAGCATGCAGGTGATAACCAAGGAGATGAATGAGATTTAACTTGGAATTTCCTTGCTGGAATGAAAGCATTGATGCTGGATTTCGCCCAGAAGAAGATCAAGAGGTTCAGTTTTAAACAGAAAAACTAAAAACTTTGTCCCAAGGGATATCACAGAATGATTTCCAGTCAGCATGTTGATAGCAGAAAGATATTCTGTTGCTAGAAACTTTCTGGTTGTAGTGGGAGCAGAAAGAGATGTTTAAAGACATCACCACTGCATGATCAGAGTTGCAAGAATGGCATTGCAAGAGTTATGGATAGAAGTAAGGAAGAGATCTAGAAGAGAAGCACGACTTTCAGGGTCACAGAGTTTTTCAGCTACTTGGCATGATGGGCATTAAAGTCGCTGAAAAACATATTAGCGAACGAGTGAAGGGAAATAGCCTTATTTTAAAAATTAGAATCAACCACTCAATATATCTTTCTTTAGCCTTTCATTTTTGCAGATGCAAATTATGTCCCCAATCCTAGACTAGTTTTTTTTTATTAATGTCTTTTATTGGATATTTCTTCCAAGGGTTATATGAAGTCTATTGAGGATCAAATTTTCACTTCCTGGCATTTTTACTGATGTAATCAACATTAAGCTGAACAGGCAATGAATAAACAGCAGACCAGATTGTGTAGTTGTTTCCTTGGACTTTGGACTAGAATTTATTTTCATAAGTCTTTTTTAGTGATGTTTGGCAGGAGACGGTCTAACACAAAAGTTTTGTGGGATCACTGCAAGAGAATTTTTATTGCAAAAAAAAAAAAGATATAGATGTAACTGCGTAACTGGACACAGAAATTGGGTAGTTATGCAGACATCAACCAACTTGATCATGTGTCACAGGTAGGTATTGTAGAAGTAGGGAGATCATCATCATCATCCGTTACACTTAATGGTGTATAGGGCAGCAACAAAACTTCTCCACCTCTGCCTATTTTGGGCCAGACTAGTGAATGAACCCCAAGAGTACTGCATGGCTTTCATCTCATTCTCCACCGTACTTCTCCATGTCATCTTGGTCTTCCCCTCTATCTTTTGCTATCTGGGGTCCAGTGCAGTGCTGTTCTTGTGAGTGACTGTGGATCCTTCCAGAGCACATTCCCAATCCATCTCTACTGCCTTCTTGTAATGATGGTGCCTATGTTCTCTTGCTTGCATCTCTTCAACAAGTCTTCATTGAAGATCTCTGGCCAATATTCTCAGTATTTGTCGGAGGCATATGGTGTGAAAGGATTGAAGTTTGGCGAGATCTGCCTTAGTCATTCTCTAGCACTCAGATACGTAAAGGAATGTAGATACAACACAGCTCTGGTATAGCCTGAGTTTGGTGTTGGTGCTGTACTGTGTTGATCTCCAGATGTTGTTCATTTCCTTAAACACACACCTGGCCTTACCCAGTCTGCTTTGAATATCCTCTTTAATGCCACCCTCGGGTCTGATGATACTGCCCAGGTAAGTGGACTTGTCTGTACGATGTAGACCTTCTCCATTCACTTTGATGTAAAAGCTGGAGTCAGACAAGGATGCGTGATGTCAGCAGTCCTCTTCAACTTGGCCATGAGAAGGACAATGGAGGACCTTCCGAGAGGGATCTGCTAGAGCCTGTTCTCAACTTTGGAAGATCTGGATTTTGCCGATGACCTGGCACTGCTGTTCCATACTCACCAACATATACAGAACAAGACCAGCAGACTGGAAACCTTTGGGCAGCAGATAGGGTTGTGGATTAACACCAAGAAGACTGAAATGATGTCATTGAATTAGGGGGATGGTTAATGTTTATTAAATTGGCCTAGTGTCAAACATAACCAAACTTCCTATAACTTACAGGTTTTATCCAGAATTATCAGAAGGTTATAAAAAGGTACATTAGTGGAAGAATAAAAGTATATGTTTAAATAGAAATTTATTAATAGAACAGAATAACATGAATTGGTAGAAGTTAAATGTTCAGTTAGAAACTGTAGTAAGAAGTTAAGGATATCAAGATTTTGTGGTAGTAACTTGTGTGGATGTAGGCAGGAATATATGTATGTATGTATGTATGTATGGGCATTATCATTGGGTAGCAATGTCTTTGACATATTTGCTGAGTCTTAAAGGGTTTTGTTCGGTTATCAAGTCTAAAAAGAGACAGATGGGTGAATGATGAAGAGGTAGGAGGTGAGAGAGAAAGAGCGATTGCTTGAGGTTTGTCAAGGGACATGTTAATTACGCTTGTCATCTTCTTTGGTAACAGAAAAACTTTGTTGTTTTTAATTTCGTTTGTGGGGCTTGAAAAGGTCATTTGGGAATTCACGCCCGGATGTGATTCTGGACTTTCCATTGAACGACAAACAAACTTCATGTGGGCTTGCAAAAAGGTTCCGTGAAAGAATTTGTTTCTGATAATGGAAGATTATTTGATTGTTTTTAGCTGTTTCCTAGTTTTCTATTGGACGAAAATTCGCATCAAGGTATGAAATCTAACAAGTTTTGTTTTGGATTTGTTTTTTTTGTGTGTGTGCTATGCAAAGTTTTTAAATTTGAGTCTTTTTTTATTTCTAACAAAATCAATGAGTCATTGCTCAGCATTTGAATTTTAAAGCTAGATCTTGTTTTGTTCACTACAGTAGCTAATTTGCTTAAAAAAAAAAGAGAAGCGATCCACACCCATAACATGATAGAAATATTTATCCAAACTTTTAGCGTCAAAATGTTAGTTCTTATTAAGTATATTTATTAACTGTTTTTAATCCGGATACTATCAGAATGTTGTGTTGGGGTTACATGCATGCAAATATATGTATTAACATGTAGTTGTAGCTCTTAAAAACTGTTTTCCTATTAAGATCTTATTATTTGCACGTGAAAAGGAAACAATCGTTTGTTTAATGTTTAATGCGGGAAATTTAAATTTACAAACCAAATGATTTGTGCATATTTTTTTCATTTCTTTCCTCAAAATTGATTATTTATCAGCTTTTTTTCTATTGTTAGCTTGCGACTAGTTTTAAACCAAATCAAACCAAGCCCACTATGACGATTTCGTTTGTTTCTTGGTGTCTTGCTCACTTGTTGGGTTTTCTTTTTTTTTTTGGTGTACATCGAAATACATTTATTCAAATTACTTCAGCAGCTCTATTTAAAAAATCTATTTGTATTTCTACTCGTACAAAGAATTGACAATGTGCTTCTTTAATAAATTTGAAATCCTTTTTAGTATTTTGTTTTGTAAATAATGAACAAGTTAAATACTCACTCACTCGTGGGCAGATTCTTTCAACAATATTTTCAAAACGATTGCTTCCGTTTGACAAAAAATGAAAATGTTGATTAATTTTCATTTTCATTTAAAGAGCATTTGGTAGACCTGAAGGAGACTACCACCACCTTTAAATTTGTTGTTTTTCATTTTTTTTTTAACTTTTTTCAGCGCAGTTTAATCAGTTATTACATAAGATTTCCAATTATCAAAAAAAATTTTGAAAAATTTAAATATTTAAACAATTTTTGTGGGGGCTCAATTTCTAATAAAGCGTTATAGTAAATTGATCCTCCATTTTGGAAGCACTCGATGTGGGGTTGCTTTGTTTTTTGTTTTTTTTTTTGGGACGAGTTGTTGCTCTTGTTTTTGTCTTTTTCAAGTTTTCTTTAGTTCTTATGATGGCATATTTCTTGGAAGCTCCAGGAATGGCTTTATTCAAAAATTTCGCAAAGGATTCAGTTGTTCAATATGCGCAAGCAAAAAAGTTAATTGCATAGGATTGAGTTAATTGCATAGGTTGTATGAAAAACTGAGCTCCTCTCTTAAAATTGTTTAAATGTTGAAATTTTTACAAAATTTTTTGTCAATTGGAAAGTTTAGGATTTAATTGATAAGACTGCGCTGAAAAAAGTAAAAGAAAATTGATAATGTCGTACCGACGAGTGTATCCAAAATGGAGGACCGATTTACTATAATGTTGTATGAAAAACTGAGCCCCCACTAAAATTGTTTAAATATTGAAATTTTTTCAAATTCTTTTTGTCAATTGGTAAGTTTAGGATGTAATCGATAAGATTCCACTAAAAAAAGTAAAAGAAAAAAAAACAAACTGAAAAACAACAAATTTAAAGGGGGTGGTAGTCTCCTTCAGGTCTGCCGAGCATTTTTTTAATTAATTTTTAAATTTTTAAGTATGTTATTCTATACTTCAATTAGTTCATATTTGTTTTTATGTAAGATTTGTTGCTGTTATTCTTGAAAAAGAAATAAGGGATATTTTGGCGAACCTGTACGACACTACCACTACCTTTAAATTTGTTGATTTTCATTTTTTTTTACTTTTTTCAGTGCAATCTTATCGATACACGCTAAACTTTCCAATTGACAAAAAAAAAATTGGAAAAATTTCAATAAACAATTTGAGGGGAGGGTGCTCAGTTTCTCATACAACATAAATCGATCCTCCATTTTGGAATTACTCACCGGTAGGACATTACCACCACCTGTAAATTTGTTGATTATCAATTTTTTTGACTTTTATCAGTGCAATCTTATCGATCGATCTTCCATTTTGGAAAGACTCGCTTCAAGTTGTTGCCCTATTTTTGGGTAAATTTTGGTTTTAGGTCCCGAAGGCTTTTATCCCTTCAAATCTTTCCAAAATATCCTTATTTCCGTGCAGATGTATATGCTGAACTCCAATCAATAAATAGATATTCTAGAAACCTACCTTTTTTGATGTTAACAACCAGAAAAAAAAATTGAACTTCTCGCTCTTTTTCTCACCCACAACCATCTCAATCAGAAGACCTTCGGTGTGGAATCACTTTAGGCATAGGAAGGTAATTTCGGCCTTTTTACTTCCTTTACTGTAAATTACTACGCTATTTTTTTTTTTTGGTACTTAATTTCAGAAGAAAGTTAACTTTCAAATGTATGAAAATAAGTGATAAGTGTAGATTAATTACCCTTCAGATATATTGCATGTATTTGCGTGTATTTGCATGTTTTTTTCTTTTTTTTTTTGGTACTTAATTTCAGAAGAAAGTTAACTTTCATTTGAATATATGAAAATAAGTGTAGTTGTATTTAGCCTTCAAATATATGAAAATACTTATAAATTATAAATAACAAAAAGAACAAAGAAAAGTAGTACAGTAAAGCATTTTTTTAAACTTAACATTGAAAAATAAACCAATAATTACATCAATTGTAAAGGAAGTTAAAAGTTAAAAATGGAAAAAATGACATTGACAATTAAAAAAATTCAGTAGTTTTCAGAAAGCGACCCCAACAAGAGTGGTTCTAAAATGGAGGATCGATTTACTATAACATTGTATGAGAAACTGAGCACCCCTAAAATTTTTTAAATATTGAAATTTTTCCAAACTTTTTTTAATAATTGGAATCTTTATGTAAGAATCGATAAGATTACACAGAAAAAAGTAAAAATAAAATTGAAAATCAACAATCTTAAAGGTGGTGGTAGTGTCGTACAGGTCCGCCAATTTTTTTTTTTAAGAAAAACTAATTCAAAACCAGAATGATTTATTTTCTGTTGGTTTTTGAGTTTGACAGAACACTCTTTTTATGGTTTAAGTTTAAAAAAATTAAAATTGTAATGTCAAATATTATCAAAATATAGTTAATTTGATTAATTAGTGATCAACTGAATTGTGAAAGAATTATTTTGATTAAAAGATAGAAATATTCTCACTGCTAGGGAATATTCAGTAACATTGAAAAGTGAACACCAACAGAAATCAAGATGGTTAGTGTAGTGGAATTGAAAGGCAGCAGTCTGTTGAACTGACTACAGTCCTCTGTTAAAAGAGGTAACTAGTGCCAGCTAGAACTACGATAAAAGCGAGCAATCTTGGCAGGTGGACAGTTCTTTTTTGTTTGACTTGGTTGAGCTGTTCTGTTGAGTGTATCGGCGAGGAGACTAAGAAAGACTTGAGAAACTATTGAAATCTACTTTTCTTCATCTACAAGAGTTAGGTAGAATATAGTATATTTTCTTTTTTTTTTAAATTTTTTTTTTACTATGAGTGACCCTAGAGATAAAAACATTGTGTATTCTAAAAGAAAATATATATTTTTTAAAGAGATATATTTAACAATGCATGAGTGGATAATTTTAATTTCCACAATAATTGTTATTTTTTCTAATGTTAATCAACTAAACAGTGAAAATTGAATAGAGGGGGAGTAGAAAGAGATATTAGCAGACACCACAGCATGATTAGAGTTGCTAAGAGGGCAGGACTGAATTATAAAGAGCCAGGGATAGAACTATGAAAGAGATCTAGAAGAGAAACATGTCCTTAAAGATTACTGGGGAAACATGAAGAAAATCCACCATGAGAGACCGTGTGATTGAGAAGTTCAGAGTTTGGACATCAGCAAGATTAGTGACTGTTTCTTGTTTAAATCTCAAGAACTACCAGATTTTGATGGTGCCAAATTAGGGCTGTATTGAATAAGATATGTACACTTTTTCATTTTTGTGATTCAATAAAGAAAAGGTCATTCTATCTTTATCCTGTATTAAATACTTGCAGGCATTGATTTCATTTTTGAATTTTCATAACTATGCAACTTTTTATTGCCAAAATCTTCTGTTGCTGATCAGACATAGTACTTTTGATTAATGGACACTTTTACTCAATGCCATCACTCAGAAACTGACATGGAGATTGTTTCAACTGAACCTTATATCCCAGTGAATACATAAAACCTTTTTTATTCATTTTTTTGAGGAAGGAAAAACAACATTGATTTCAAGAGCTGAATATTTTTTAAGTTTAAATTTAAAAATTAAAAAAGAAAAATGCCCCCAAAATTCAATTAACTATAGTTAACTGAATTTTTTGTTCTTCAGAATTGTGAAAGATGTATTTTGGTTAAAATATAGAAATATTTTCATAATTTAGGAACATTCATCTATTAACAGAGATCAAAAGTGGTAGGCACAACATGACATTATTATTAGAAGTGATCCTGTGCATTCTAAAATAATATGTATATTATATATTTTACTATGTTTTTCTTAGAGACTTCTCATAAATGCAAGTCAGTATTTTCAGTTTTTGCAATTTATTTTTTATTGTGAAAATAGCAACTGATATAAAAGTTTTCATAACTTTCTGAAAGAGAAAGCAGTATAAATTTGTTAAATATTTATATCCAGATATCAAAATAATAAAATATAAAAATAAAAAACATTATGAATTTTAGTCCTGGTGAATATGTAATTAAAGTCATATATAAAAATACTAATGTTTTTATGACCTTTCATTATATCTGTTGATCCTTGCTGGCACTTCTCTCAAGCAATGTTCTTGGAATTCTGAGTTTCTTTCCTCATTAACAATGCCCATAAGATATTAAAGTTTATACTCATTCTACCAATGAAATTATCTGAAAATGGTATGTACATGGATTCCTTCAACCTTATTATTTTCTAATGTTAACTTTTCATTAGTTTGACTTCCTTCCATGGAGGCTAGGGTGATAATTTTATAATATGTTTCTTTTGATGCATTTTAATGTGTCTTTATGCTTCAGTGAATATTGTGTGAATTTTTCTTGTGAAATATATTTCATTTGCTCTTAAACTGAAATTTTTTTGAAGTTGGGTTGTTTGTTTTTTCTGAATAAGTATTCTAAAATATAACTGCTACTGCTTATAATGAAGCTTTGTTCAGTACAATTGCGCAACCATTTTATAGTAGGGGGAGACAACTCTGATTGCCTTCATCTCAGTTATTAACTATTATTTCTGACTAGTTTTCTTTCATCCTATGTTGTTTTTTTATCACAATACTCAGTTCATGTTAGCGTTTCTTCAATGACTTAACAAAGTTGGAAATATTTATAAGTTTCCAATAAAATATGAAATTTCATCACTTATCCTTGGAACTCAAAAATAGAATAATATTGTTACATATATGGATTTTAGTATTCAATGAAAACCAGTTTTGTTAAAAGTGAACATTTGAACCCAGTAAATTGTTTTGAAAATTTTTTCATAAGTTTTTATATTGACTTTTTGTACTTTTAAATTTATTTTTTTAACCAGTTCACCCCAAGCAAGGCAGTAAAACCACTAAGATGCAAGGGGTTACTGAGTGTGAGAGAATATAAGGAAAAAAAACAACATTAAAGCGAGAGAACAAGAAAAGGAAGTAAGAAGACAGATGTGCTTGGGTTGTTATGTTTTTTGCTTGGTTTTAATCTATATTTTAGTTTTGTAACTGTGTGGTTGGTAGGAATTTTAGATTAGATAACCTCCAGTAAATGCTACTTTACTATATATAGATATCTTCTGTATAGAATATTAATATATACAGAAAGGGTAATTGACAATTCAGTTCAATAGTTGGGGTCTTCTCGGAGCACTTCTATATTTTCCTAGGAAAGCTGGAGAATGATGCCGTTTACCTATATATCTCAACTTTGGTTGGCCAAAATGCTATTTTCAAGGCATTTCATCTAAAAACTATGTACTTTTTTTTTTCACACTAAGCAAGGCAGTAAAAACACTAAAAAAATGGAGTTACTGAGGGTAAAAGAATAAGAAAAAAGAGAAACAATATTAAGGAGTGAAAACAATAAACGAAGATAAATCAAGAAGATAGTAAATCATGATTAACAATGCATTTAAATTTTAAGATTAAAGTTGGCTGGAAAGTATAGAGCTGGAAGAGAGTCCCACATGTGAGAAGTGTGAGAAAAGAAACTCTTAGCATAGAAATTACAGTTACATTTAACCATTTCAAGTGTACATTGATAAGACCTCATTGTCAGTCTAGTACTGTGCTTAAATTCAGAAAATCTTTGTACAATTGTGAAGTGCTCTTCCAAAGAATTACCACAAAAGCATTTGAAGAAAAAACACAGGGAGGCAACCTCACAGTAGTGGGAAAGTGACTGAAGCTGAGATGCCAGATCAGGACCAATAATATTGCTGATTCTTTTTGGGATTTTATCAAGGAGCTCTAGATAAATAACAGGTGCACCAGACTAAATGTGGTAGAAATATTCTAAGAATGAGCAATGGTAGACTTAAAGATATGTAGGATAGATTCTGGAGAGAAAAATTGTCTTGCATCGACTGTCTTAGGAACTAACCAAGCAGTTTTGATAATCTTATTCTCATAATTCAAAATAAATATCAAATGTAGGTCAAACTATAAATACAACATTAATTATCTTAATGTAAAGATTAAAATTATCTTAATACCTATAATCCCTGTTTCCTGCTTAGGATGCAGTTTCCGTTTTTTTTTTCTTTTCCTATCTTCTCACTTTTTTTTTTTCAATTGGAGTAGATAGACTAAACTATCGCCCGGTTCACACTCCACCCTCTTCTATTGAACAGGTGAAGAGGCTAATCCCTTGTTCCCTGTTTAGGATGTGGTTTCCGGCTTTCTCTTTTCCAATCTTTTCACTCCTATGTAGCCCCCTGCACATCAGTGGCATTATCACCTTGCTCGGGGTGATATGATTAAAAAAAAATAATATAATTATATTAAGGTAGCAAATTTGCATTTTCCCATGTTTGGTAGAAAAGCAACAAAAAATGTTGAGATTTGATTATAGTTTTTTCTTTTGTTTAGACTATTTTTCTGGTTGTCATGTACAGTTTGAATATAAAATGTAATTTTAACCTTTTTTGAAGCCATTAGCAACAATTTTATTGATTAATAAGATTAAATATCTTGTATGAATTGTATTTCTTTCAGTGAGTTTTGAGTGTTGGTGGAGTCTTTTTCAAAGTTGTGAAAGATATTTAAATTGAAATTAAATATATTTAAAATGAAATTTTAGTTATTACCATTTCCTTTATGGTTCTTAAAAATGGTTTCTTAAAATTTAGTTGTTTTTATTAACAATATCATTTCTTAAAAGTTTTTATACTATTTTATTTTGTTGCTTTTTATCACAATACTCAGTTAAATTTGGCATTTCTTCCATTACTTAATAAGCAAAACAATATGAAAATATTTATAAGCTTCTAATGAGATTTGGACTTTCAGCAGTTATACTTGGAACTGAAAGTAGAATAAAATTGTTACAGATATGAATTTTAGAATTCAATCAAAATTCAATCAAAACGAATTTATTAAAAGTTAGCATTTGTGTCTCTTAGTAATAAATAAACCACTGACATAGCTTGTGACAAAAATTAGAATAATGTAAAAATTAGTTTGAATGGAGCAACATATAAAATTTCATATTGCTTTGAGTTTTTAAGGGAAGATAACGAAGAGATTTAATAACAGTTACTTCCCATGGACTACAAGTTTTTCTTTGAGTTACTTTAACAAATGAATTTTTCATGATAATTTGATGTAAAAGCTTATTTACAAAGATTTACATGTAAAGTAAGAACTAGAATATTTTGACCTAAAAATAATTTTGAAATGGTTACTTCTTATACAAATCTACTTTCTTTTCTTTTCTTTTTGTTTTTCAGATTGAACCAAAATTATGATTACTGATAGATTTTTAAATAAATTTGACAACACTCTAATTATGAAGGAATTAAAAATAAATATTGAGTTAGATGCTTTTAAATTCTGTCTTACTTCAAGTGAATATGTCTAATACAAAAAAACTATTGTTATAATCTTTAACTTGGTATATCTAGTTTTGCTGACTCTATAATTGCCCCATGTTTCATAATAACATTTCATCTTTATTCACTTAAATAGTAATACTACTTATTAATTGCTTGAACATACTACAGTGATGCAAGCATTAATTCCTCAAAGTGGCTATTTAGTACATCAGTAATACACAGCTTATGAACATTTACTCTGTATCAAGGAAATAAGTTTAAGCATTCATCAACAAACCCTAAAGTTACACTTTATATCAAAGTATATAATTTTATTCTCACCCAAATATAATTGAACTTGATCAATGAAAACTCCAAGTATATGATACTGTGGAATCTACCTGGCATATTTTATTAAAAAAGCAGATACGACAATTTACCCCTCACATAACATGTGAGTGAAGAAAACAGTTCCAGCAACAATTTTTTTAATCACACATAATGGTATTAAAACATTTGTGCAAACTAAACAGCAAAAGGATCATATGGCTAATTTTAAGAATAATCCTCACTGATTGGTTTATTAATCATAGGCATGTGAGAACATGTAGAACATATAACTGCCTGTGAAATTTCAATAAGTGTTTGTGATCCACCTCTGCCAGTATTTAAGGAGGAAACCCAATGAGAATTTCATTGCAGCCAGGAAATAGATGCCCATGCAAGCCACCATGTTATAGACAGAACCATGATCTTTCATTTTATTCGCCATGTGGCACGAACCTGAATCCTCAAGTGAAAAATTTAGTTTTCAACTCTATTTCACTCACTTGAGTTTTATTTCTAACACACACATCTTTCAATTGACATTCACTAAGTAATATCAAAGGAACATTTATTAACAGATTAACTTCTGAATAATTTGAACTGTTCCTAAAATAAACTGTGCCATATGGTACATTTATGGCAGATTTATTGTGAAAGGCATTCATACTTAATTTTCATAAAATACAATTATGCAACTTCTTTTCACCATTACAAATTTGTATATAGATATTCATTGTTCCTTACAGAATTTTGTTGTATTTCTTTTGTTTCATCAATGTACAAAATTAAATGTTCGTGGATTGGATTTTGAACATGCTAATAACTTAACAATTACATAGTTAACCACCATGTTAACTACACTTTGGTGCCTCCGACTAGGTTTTGGTGAATCTGACCAAATTTGATCCATTACAATACTTGCCAATATGCAATAAGTACAATAAATTCTACACTTATTGTCATATTGCAATTTTTTTTATTTCACTTGGTAACCTTTTGATATCATGTTATTATTAAGAAGTCTATTAAACCACTTGCCTGTCAACCAGAATTTCACATTATTCATGTTAGCTACAATGGGTGAAACAGGGAGAAACAATTAACAACATACCTGTTCACATTTACTTCAAACATCTATGATTAAATATGTTAGGAGCATAAACTTAACATTTTGGAAAACAAACATTGTTGTGAGACTTAAATCTTTTAAATTGGAAATCATAAACAAAGATATAATTTCCTCTACAACTTGTGCATTTCTATTGAATGCTTTGCTTTGGTTGTGAGTATATTTGTTTACTCCATCTGATGTGTGTGTGTGTTTCTCTCTATGCTTTTGTCTGTTATTATAAACCTTCAGGAGATAATTTTTTTGTGTGTGAACTTGTTACATGCTTCATGGGAAGATTGCAAAATTAAATAAAGCTCAACCAGAAAAAAAAAAAAGAAAAAAATCATAGCTCTGTGATAGTGATTTTAATTTTCTTTCATTGTTGCCACAAACAGAGAAAGAAATATTAGAAAGGAACAATAGAAATTTCAATAGAAAGTAGCAAAAGTAGAACATAGCAAAAACATAGTAGTTAGTAAGTTAATGACTTAGTAAAAAGGCAGTATGGCAATATGAACAACAAAAGAGAACAAGAACATAAAGAACAAGACTGAAAAAAAAAATGAAAGTTTGTTACTAAGATCATTAAATGGAATTCTAATCAAAATCTGAGAAATTGTCAGAAGATATTTAATTCATTAAATTATAGAATTGTATAAATGTTTCTTTTCTTTGTATTTATCTTGTCTTCTGTTATAATTGAGACACTGTCACAACACTTTCGATGAAGACTTACCATTTAACATGTTCTAATCAGCAAAGCCCTTCCATTCTTAATAAATTTGAATCCCAAGGGATTACAGAAAAAACTGCCACAACTCCAATGAAGCATATAAAATCTGTAAACTAAAATCTCCAAAAAATCAAAGGCTCTTGGGTTTAGAACGCCTGAAACACTCCCTTGATTGCAATAATTATATAACAAATTTATACACTGATTGTGAGAAAAAAGTCCATGCTCTGAATGAAGAAATTTTTAGATCTAATTTAAATATCTCACCATCCAAACAGACATTGGATGTTTATTTGAAAGACAATTTAAGACAAGTTTCATCAACAGACAATATGCTGCTAAAACAAAAGCCATATCTGCAGAAAAATATGGTAAATGCTTGTTCACCTAATGAATATTTTGTTTTATATCCTGTCCAGCATATAGAACAAAAATTAATGAAAAAACTGCTAGAGATTCTCTCTCGAATTTCTCTGAAAATAATCATGATCTGCATTTTCCAGTTTGCATTGAAAATTCTGAGTCAAGTTTAAAAAAGAATGTATTTAGCAATACTAAATCTTGCTCAGATAAGCAATTCATCTAACATTCAATATGAAGTGATAACTGGGACCAATGTGAACAGTAGCCTATCTTAAGAAATGGTATTGACACTGAATGTAAATGCTGTGAACAGATACACTGTTAATGAACCTGATTTTGAAACTGCTACAAAAATTTTCACCTTTCATTTACAGCGAAGCATTTATGAGGAAATCCCTCATGAATTTATGCAAGAAACTGATAATTTCACATTCAACTCTGACTTTGCATAGATTTATATATAATCAGGTTTAAAAATTATTCAATCATTTAATGTTTTTTAAATGTTGAGGTATTTTTATTTATTTAAGAAAGGTTTCTTAAATATTTGTTTATACAAACACAAATGATCAGAAATCAATTTAAAATAATGTAAAATAATTGAATTCTCTGCATAGATTAAATGTTTAGATGTGATTATCAATAGACTTTGTTTTTAAAAATCTTTGTATTCTATTGTTAATTTAGATATTGATCTTTAAGGTTGTTATTTTTTTTCCTTTCCAAATGAAATTACTCTCCTCTTTGAGAATATTTTTTAAATGAGGCAATTATTTAATATTTTATGATTTTAGATTACAAAGATATTTGTTTAAATTAGTGGGATTGATTGATAAGTAATGTGTTAAATGTTCTTAAATGAATTTTAGACCTGACTGAATAATGAAACAGGTATGAGAATGAAGTAAAAATTGATTATCTTCAAAATTACAATTTTTGACTTTTAGTGTTGTAAATTTTGAAAACATTGTTTTCACTTTTACATTCAATCCCTTATGAAAAGTTTTGGTTTATGATTGATTCAATTATGCACAGGAACCTTATCTTTGGCATCAGTTGGAAAAAGTTGACTATTTAATTCCTGTTTCAATCTCAAGAACTTTAATGGTGCCAAAATAGGATTGTATAGAAGAGGATATGTGCAACAGAAATTTGAGTTTCTCACTATTTGCATCATTTGTTGATTGGAATACACTTTTTCATTTTTGTGATTCAGTAAAGAAAAGGTAATTCTGTCTTTATCCTGTATTAAGTACTTGCAGGTATTGATTTCATTTTTGAATTTTCATTACTATGCTACTTTCTGCTGTCAAAGACTTCCATTGCTGATCAGACATAGTACTTATGATTATTAATGGATACTTTTTCTCAAAAATTGTCACTGAGATTGTTTTAATTAGACTCTGTATACTAATGAATATGTATTGAAACATATTTCTTTTTTTACACTAGTCCTGATGTTATGTATTCAGTCTATAGCAAACATTTTAAGAAGCAGTCATAATGTTGCATGAGAGATCAAAGCCAGAGTTGGTTGATAAATTAATATCTTCTTCCATTCTTGCAGACAAATGATCTGTTTATTTAACAAATGTGAAGTGAGCAGCAAACATCATATGACACAAGTTCATACCTATTTTTGTTGCATTCATAAGAAGTGAATACACTTGACAAACAGTTTTTTATCCCATGAATATCTCACTGGTTTCTGCTAACAATGTAAAAATAAAGTGCTTCAGACAGGCTGTGCAAACCTTGGCAAGAGGAGAAATTTCACATGGACATTTATTGTGGTTACTACAATGAAACCATTTTTGAGATATGACTTCCTAAGTTAAGACTAACAATGGGTTGCAAAAATAATAAGTTGACTGACACAATTACCAATAGGCAAAGTGACGCCAAGCTGTCAACTTGTGTTTTATGAATTTTAATCCATGAGGATGATAATGCAAAAGGAAACTTCATAAAAAATTGTGGAAAACCACCCTAATCTGATCACCACTCAATGAGACACTAATGCACAAAAAATCAAAAGTATTTCACAGGATTGAAACAGGAAGTAATTCAAATTCAACAAGCTGGCCAAATTTCCCCTTTCAAATCAGAGTGGGGTTTGGACCTCCACAAGTCTAGTTCTGAGACTTAGCTTACTAATCAAGCTTTGTATTATCTTCATGATAATGGTATATAATGCAGTTAGGATTATCTGATAATCCACAAAAGTTTCTGAGAAAGAAATTTCACTTGGGAAATATTAGTAGGCGTTGAAAATTTCTTGGCTTGATTAAGAAGTGATTAAAAATATTCTTATATTTTATTATTTTATCTTCAGTACCCATTCCCACCCCTGCTTAGAATATCTTTGCTCTGGTTTTTTATTTCCATGACAGAAAGAGAATGACAACAAAAGACAGACATCAAAAATTATACTGTGGTTGTTGAGGTTATTTTTGATGTTTGTCAAACTCAAATGTATTTATTTGGTGCCATAAATGTCTATAAGTGCATCAGATTTTCTCTTTGCTCCATTTGTCATTTATAGTTTATGATGATCATTGTTATCATTCATTCCTAAACTAAGTAATATGCATATTGTTTAAATATTGGGGAGATTTTAGTTTGTTGAAGAGGACCTGTTATTATTTAGATAGTGTAAGATTTTAGTATATTTTCAGTGACCTGTTATTTTCATATTGGGAAATTTTACAATGTTGATGTGGAAATGTTATTACTTGTTTACTTGTTTCATCTAGCCAATTTGGCCTTTATCAACTTTACTTGACTAGTTCTAAATTTTCCTTTACATAAATCTGTGTTTAAAGTATTTTGAAACATTTTTAATACATTCAAAATTCAAACAAGAAATTTAGAGTTGTGCTATTCTACTTGGATAGATTTATTATAACTTATGACATGTGCTTTTATTTCTACTTTCAAATTGTTAAAATATGACCTCCACAAAAATAGGCATACTTCATATATGGTTATATATTTACATATCAATGTAGTGAGCAAGAAGCAAAAAATAACTTGTGTTCACCTCATTATTATATTACAGAATTCATCAATGGATGAATTAAACTTGAAATAAAATCTTTGTTGTAAACAGGATATGCATATTTTTATGCCTTATATATATATATATATATATATATATATATATGTGTGTGTGTGTGTGTGTGTATGTCTCTGTGTGTGTGTGTGTATGTGTGTGTGTGTGTGTGTGTGTGTGTGTGTGTGTGTGTGTGTGTGTGTGTGTTGAAGCCATCCTTATGAAAATTAACAGGTAGGTTGGACATCTTTTTTGTATAAGCAATAACAAGCAGCTCAGTTTGAAGTTAACTCTTGTGTCTCAGAGACAAAGAAAGACAATCTGAAGTAATACAGCATTCACTTTTCTTCCTGGGAAAACAAAGCTTCAGAGTGTAGGAGCTCACATCTGTTCTATTTTTCATATATACAAGGATTTGTGTAAATCAAATTTGAAAATTGGTATCAACTCTATGCAAATATCAAAGCAAGTTGACAGCATACTGCTTACGTCAAAGATAGCTGCCACTGAGACTTTTTTACATACCACAGTAAAGCAAGCCTTGCTGTCCACTGATGAAAACATGTGGCAATTGATCCTCAGCTACTCAAGCAAAATGCCTCAACCACATGTTCCATCTGTCTAAAAGTTTGCAAAACACCTGTAGTTCTAGGGGGACACCTGCATCTCCATAGAAGTTGAGCACCATATATATATGATAGATTCTCTTATTGTGAACAACAAATGAGAAAATCTATCATATATATATATATATATATATATATATATATGCTTGTATATTTGTGTATGTGAATATATAGTGGCGTAGAGCTTAAGAGCTAAAATGAACAGTTGATTTATCTGTGCCAAGAAGATTAATGAAGGATGATAATAGCAAGAAAGACACAGGTAATTTTTAACAAAGAATGAATAAGGAATTCATTAATTAATTTATAAGCTTTAAGTAGTGCCAGTAGCTTGTTTCAGAAAAATAAATAAAAATTCTTTGAGTCTGTACTTTAATGAAGAGGAAATGTTTATACAACAGGTTAAATGATCTGACACAAAATACTATTAAAAATGTTTAAGACAAAGGTAAGAGATTTCATTGATCACCAAAGGAATATATGGTTGTATATGGTCAAAAATAGATGAACAGGGATAGTTTGAAATATTTAGCTTTCTTGGTTTGTTGAGGAAATTTTTCTTTGAATTGTCACATGTTGGTTAGAGGCCAATAGTATAATTTACACCAGCGAGTACTTCAACACTAGTTGTGATGAACTGAAATGAAACATTTCAGATGCTCTTCTATATGACTTGAAGCTATATTTCAGCCAGCTAATCAGAAACCATCCTGATCAGGATATGAACATCAAAGTGTATAGTGAGTGAAACCAAAACATGTGATGATCTCAATAAGGACGGAAGGTCACTAATATGGAGCCAATGTAAAGTGAAGATTCACTTTCGAAGCAGATCTCTAATTACGTATATAATCAGATGGATGACCAATCTAAGTCAGAATTGATGGATTAATTTTATTCATTCTCTGATGCTGCAGTCATAACAAGCCCAGAACTTAAATATGGCACATGTGCAACACACACAATCTCTCATAGATATTATTAAGTCACCAGTTAATCCCCTTGAGCGCTTTTCAGGGAGAAGGGATAAAGGGAGATGAACATGAGGCCCCATGAAAAAAGGATTATTACTGCATTTTACATGTGTTGAACGAATATATATATTTGTAGTAGTAAGGGCTCTTCCACTGCATGTTCTTTTTAGACGCTGGGGTTCACCACTGGAGCTGTAGATATAGTCAGCCATATCTGGCACAAGGCCAATTCACAAACATAGCCGACAATCCCCACAACTTAAGATTTTATCAAAATTATCAGAAGGTTATCAGAAAAGGTGGATTTGTGGAAGAATAAAAGTATACCTTTTGTATGTTTAAATAGAAATTTATTAATAGAACAGAATAACATAAATTGGTAGAAGTTAAACGTTCAATGAGAAACAGTAGTAAGTAGTTAAGGGTATCAAGAGTTCGTAATGTTAACTTGTGTGCATGTATGTATGAGCATTGTCGTTGGGTAGAAATTTCTTTGAAGTAATCGCTCAGTCTTAAAGGGTTTCGTTCAGTTATCAAGTATAAAAAGAGGCAGACGGGTGAACAGTGAAAAGAAGAGAGGCGAAAGAGAAAGAAAGAAAGAGATAATAATAATCACTTGAGGTTTGTCAAGAGACGTGTTAATGCGCTCGTCTTCTTCTCTCTGGCGACAGACGAACTTGCTCGTCTTTTATTTTGTTTGTGGGGCTTGAAAATGTCACTTGGGAATTCACTCCCAGATATGATTCCGGTCTTTCCGACGAACAAATTTCGCGTCGGCTCGCAAAAAGGTCCGTAAAAGAATTTGTTTCTGAGAATTGAAGCTTATTTGAATTTTGTTTTTAGATATTTCCTAGTTTTCTATTGGCCGAAAAAACATTTCGCATCAAGGTGTGAAATTTCACAAGTTTTGCGTGTGTACTAAGCAAAGTTTCTAAATTCGAGTCTTTATAATTTCTAACAAAATCAATGTATCAGTGCTCAGCATTTGAATTTTTAATCTAGATCTTGTTTTGTTCACTACATATAGGTCCCCGTTCAAATAACGGAGTAATTCTCTGCATTTTTTGTGTTTTTTCCATTTAATGGTTCTACCGGTTTTGTATTTAGTTATTTGTTTTTCATAATTTTTTTCTTGCTATTATTGCTGTCTTCAGAGTTCTATGTGCTCTTTCTACTAAACCGTTTGTTTGCGAGTGGTATGCTGTTGTTTTCAGTCGGTGAAAACCAATTATTTTAGATAATTCTGTGAACAATTCAGATTCGAATTGGCTTCCTCTGTCTGTTACAACGTGGAGTGGAACACGGAATCTAGAGATCCACAAGTCTATGAAAGCTATTGATACTGATTTCGCTGTGTTCTCCGATATTGGGCATGCTTCAATCCATCTGGTGTTCCTATCAATACATGTTAAAATATAACGACAGAGTGAAAAATGAGTATCAGTAGGGTTCTTTACTGGCGTTAAAGATCCAGCAATATTAATGTGCATCGTCTGGAATCGGCTGGAGGTTAATACAAACTGTTGAACTTTACTTTTTGAATGTACTGTTATTTTCGCTTGCTAGCACTGTTAGCATTCCTTACACCAGATTTTTATCGACTTGGCCATTTCAGGCCAGTAAGATCTTGCTTTTATGAGTTTTATAGAGACTGATATGCCAAATTGTGATAAATTATGTAAACTGTCAAATACCGATTTTCTTAGCTTTTGCGCGTGTACTAAGCAAAGTTTGTAAATTGAGTCTTTTTAATTTCTAACAAAATCAATGAGTCAGTACTTAGCATTTAAATTTTTAATCTAGATATTGTTTTGTTCACTACATATTCTCCCGGTATATGATTGTTTAAATTATGTTTAATATTATAAATTACTACACGTGGAAGAAGGAAATGCAGGTTTGGGAACTAGCTACTCTACTTGAAAAAATGTGACACGCTTCCATTGTGATGTTTGTCAAATTGGCCTTGTGCCAAACACAACCGAAGTCCCCACAATTTAAAATATCAGAAGGTTGAAGGTTGGATATTGAAATGTGGAAGAATAAAATAGTTCGTCTTGTATGTTAAAATAAAATTTTATTAGCTAAACAATAACAAATTTGTAAGAAGCTAAAATACTCGAATAGAAAATGCATGTAGTTAATTAATTTGTATGCGTTAAATGTTCAAAGAGAAAATGTAAGTAGTTAAATGTTCCAGAGAAATGGTAGTAAGGAGTTAAATGGATCTAACTTATGGTTGATAGTAGCAGTATGCGTGTATGTAAAAAGATTAATCAGGCTACTAATGCAGTCTGTGTTCCTTTCCATTTTTTTAAAGGTTGGCGAAAGAGTGAAAATTGAAGGTCAATCAATAAAGGAAAATTGTACTTATCGGACTTTAGTGTTTAGGAGTCAGTGGAAGTATCTTGTTGTTTTAACGGCGTGTGAGTGAAGACGAAGAAACGAAAATTGGAAGGAGAAAGAATGAATATATATCGACGAGGTATCACAGGGTTAGCGTCTTGAAATTTCTTTTGTTACATTGCGACGAGGTCCTTATCAGATTACCGATTCCATATCGAACTGACTTTTGCTGGTTAAGAGACGTGGTTAAGTAGTGGAATTTAGTCATGTGACTGGATCAAACGATATACCCATTTTTTATGTGTTAAGAAAAAAATGACCGGGGTCATAGATCAATTTGCTATTTGCTATTCAATCAGAATCCAGAATCTTAATTTTCACACCGACTTGTGAAATTTGCCTTTTCCAAAATGTTTTCAGTCGTTCTGATCCATTTTTTGTGGGTGTGCAATTTTACATTTTTATGTTTTAGTTAATTATTGGATGATATAGGATTTGTATCCTATACTACAGTATTTCTTTCCCTGTGTAGCGGCCTAACTACTTTTTTTTATTTGTTATGTAATAATGTTAGCTTCTCAATTCAATGTGTACCAAAAAGTGAACAAACAAGACGTAGGTAGACAAAATTTTAATTATAACAATAATCAGTTAAAGGGAGAGAACTTATTTTCACCCTTTTAATAATTAACTGGAGATGTATGAAACACTTTTTGTATGTGTTTAAGAAAATAATTTAAACAGTTCAAAGATGATGAGTTGGTAAAATAGTTTGTATTGTTCCAGTTCAAAGTGATGAGTTGGAAAATAGTCTGTATGTCCAAATAATTGAAATAGTTCAAAGTGATGAGTTGGAAGAATAAACAGCAAGCAAGATGTGTGTGAATAAGAATGTCAAAAAAATACTTGCGTTTTAGCCGATAAGTTGAAGTAATATAATTATTTACCAGGAGAAAAATATTGGATGCAAAAGGTTGTTATTGCAAAGTTTGAATATTTAATTTAGTTTCTCAGTCAGGTAAAAATGAAGCCAGCTTATTTTCTTTTTAAAGAGTAGGCGAAAATATATATGCCTTAAAAGAAAAGTGGTTTTCTTTTTAACGAGTAGGCTAAAATATATATATGCCTTAAAAGAAAAGTGAGCTGGAAACAATAGGTCTGGTAGCTTCAAAATCTTCTTTCCAACTGAAGCTTCAAGAGCGGGAAGATTCCCGCTTTTTCGAAAGAGAGGCAAAATGCTGCTGCTGATGCAGAACGAACTAATGAAAAGTTTGGTTACAAAAAGAAGATGGTTTGATTTATTTTACAATTTTCCTTCTCGAACTTTTTATAAATATAGGTGATACGAGGGTATCGTAGAGAGCTCGACAAATACCCCCCACCAAGATTCTTAGTCCAAAAATAAGAATCTGAAAGAAAAAAGAGAGAGAAAAGAAAAAAAAATATTACTTGACGAAATCAGTTTCAAGTTTAGCAGGCCAATGGACCCGTCTTCCTGAACGAGTAGTTGAATGAGATTGAGCATCATATGACTTCTGCTGAGTAGGCACCGCTTCGGTCGGCGGAACAGGGGAAACATCAGACTTATGCAGGAATGCAGGCTTAAGACGATCTATTGCAATTGTGTCAGTGTGGCCATTAACCGAAACAGTAAAATATTTATCATTCCGCTGTAATACCTTATAAGGTCCAGAGTAAGTTGGTGTTAAGGGTTTACGCACTCCGTCTCGACGAATAAAAACAAATTCGCAAGACTGTAAACTCTGTGGTAAATAAACTACACGATCGGTTGAGCGAGAAGGAGTGTAAGATAAGCTCGACATTCTCCTTTTTAAATCCTTTACAAAATCAGATGTAGGAGAAAAATTCTTAGGGTCAGAAATTAGCTGACCAGGTAGTGTAAGGGATGTACCAAAAACTAATTCAGCCGTCGAGCAACGTAAATCTTCTTTGACAATATTTCTCAAAGAGAGCATAACAAGGGGTAATTTATCAATCCATAGACGAGGATCATTATTGTCAATAAGGGAGGATTTCAAAGACCTGTGAAATCTTTCCACAATACCATTTGCGGAAGGATGATAAGCGGAAGTACTTATTTGTTTAGCACCTAAAAGTATCAAGAATTCAGAAAATAATGCAGACTGAAATTGCGCGCCACGATCGGTAGTAACGACAGAGGGACATCCAAATATTGATATCCACTCTCTGAGGATAGTTTGGGCTATAATATCTGCTGTCACAGACCGTAAGGGAACAGCTACTGGCCACCTTGTAAACCGATCTATGATAGTTAAGAGATATTGAAAACCATCCACAGAGGGGAGAGGACCAACTAAGTCGATATGGATATGAGAAAATCTACCATCGGGTGGCGGAAAATTACCTATAGGGGACTTGGTATGCCTATGCACCTTGGATGTCTGACAGTGTAGGCACGACTGAACCCAAGTCTTAATATCTGAATTCATATTAGGCCAAACAAACCTGTCGGAAATAAGCTTGACGGAAGCTTTCCGACCAGGATGGGATAATGTATGAAAATGCTCGAAGAGGGATCTACGCATAGACTGCGGAACAAAAGGACGGGGGCGTCCCGTGCTGACATCACATGCAATAGTGGTAGTAGAGAAAGGGAGATGATGCTGTTCGATCCGAAGAGATGAATCGGAAAGAAATTGATTCTCTACATTATCATTTTGTTGTTCCCGGGCAAGAGTCTCCAAATCCAAAGTATTTGAACAAATATTATGCAGCGTAGATCACGAGAGTGTATCAGCAACTGTATTGTCATCTCCCTGGATGTATCTAATATCCGTGGTAAACTGGGAAATATAATCCAGGTGACGACAGTCTCGCGGATTGATTTTGTCGGCCTTGGAATGGATAGCATACGTAAGCGGTTTATGATCTGTAAAAACTACAAAATTCCGTCCTTCCAACAAGTGACGGTAATGTCGAATAGACATGTATATGGCCAACAATTCTCTAGAAAAGGTGCTATACCTCTTTTGGGCAGCCGACAGCTTATGAGAGAAGAAAGACAAAGGTTGCTTAGCTCCCTTGGTTGTTTGATGTAACACAGCTCCGACGGCATCAGACGAAGCGTCCGTTGTAAGGGAGAGAATAGAGTCCTTGTCATCAGAAATATACGTTAACTTCGTAAAGTTAACCAAGGCATTTTTAGCGTCATTAAATGACTGTAGTTGTTTATCCGTTAAAGATATGCTAGCATTTTTTTTCTTTTGGTTTTGAAGTAAATCAGTCAAAGGTGATAAAATGCTGGAGCAGTGAGGAATATATTGACGATAGTAATTAACGAGACCCAAAAAACGACGAAGTTGTCGAAGAGACTGTGGTTGAGGAAATTTGCTGATGGTCTTTACTTTAGTAGGCATCGGGGTGATGCCACTTTTATCCAAAATGTGTCCCAAGAATGTCAACTGAGAGGCAGCGAAAATACACTTCTCAGGGTTAATTTTTAAGCCGAAATGTTGTAGGCGATCAAAAACTTGTTTAACATGGGAGCGATGCGTAGCCATATCGCTGCTGGCGATGAGGACGTCGTCGATATAGGCGAAAGTAAAATCAAGACCACGCAATACTTCATCTATTAGTCGCTGAAACGATTGGGCAGCATTACGCAAACCGAACGGCATTCGCAGAAACTCGAACAACCCAAAAGATGTGGTGATGGCTGTCTTAGGAATGTCTTCAGGAGCTACGGGAATTTGATGGAAAGCTTTTCGCAGATCCAGCTTAGTAAAAACACTGGCTCCTTGTACCGACGTCACAAAATCAAGTAAATTTGGTACTGGATAGCGGTCAGGAACAGTCTGAGCATTAAGCCTTCTGAAATCACCACAAGGACGCCATGTTCCAGGCTCCGATTTAGGGACCATATGTAATGGAGAAGCATAAGGGCTAGACGAAGGACGTATAATACCCAGGTCAATCATGTGCTGAAACTCACACTTAGCTATTTTGTATTTATCAGGGTGCAGACGTCGAGGGTTTGAATGAACAGGAGGACCTTTTGTCTGTATGTGATGTTGTGCATAATGCTTTATAGGCTCTGTATAAGAAAAAGGTTTGACAAGATCTGGATAGCCACTTAAAATGTCTTCTAATCCGGTAACGGAAGGCATGGCAGTACTGATGCCTAAAGAAGAAATATTCGATCTAGTGCCACGAACATGTATTTTGGTATTGTCGTCTAAAAGCGACCTAGATGCAAGGTTCACACTTAACTTGTAATGTGAAAGAAAATCTGCACCTAATATTGGAATTTTTACTTGTGCAATGGTAAAAATCCATGGGAAACTCCGTCGAAGACCTATATCAAGCGTTAAAGAGGCTTCGCCGTAGGTATTAATTTTAGTGCCGTTAGCAGCCTGTAATGAAAAATCCGTTATCTTAAGTTGTTGGCCAGTACTTGGCGGGATAACACTTACTTGGGCACCGGTATCGACTAAAAAAGACATGCGTGATATTTTGTCATATATGAAAAATAGGCGCCAAATAGATTTACTGCTGGTGGTAGTAGCCGCGTTCATGGGCCACCAGCTAACTCGTTTCCCGCGTCTCCCGAACGCTGGGCGCCATTATCCGTAAAATATTTACACGGTTTGATACATTGTTTAGCATTGGACGCATACTTAAAGTGGTACCAGCAATATTCACCATGTGGCCGTTCGCGGGAAAGTGATCTGTTACGTGACAGGCTTCTATTTTCAGTGCGGAACCCGCGTTCTAAGTTATCGACGCGCAGTATGAGGGCGTCTATTCTCTTTATTAAAGCATCCACCATTATAACAGGTTACCTTTTATCTTGCTCTACCAATGTCCACACGTACACACAAAATTGAGAAGAGAGAGGAGTCACCAAAAAATTTAAAATACCTACGCCGGGATTACCAATTTGTATTGGACCGGTAACTTATTTTCACCCTTTTAATAATTAACTGGAGATGTATGAAACACTTTTTGTATGTGTTTAAGAAAATAATTTAAACAGTTCAAAGATGATGAGTTGGTAAAATAGTTTGTATTGTTCCAGTTCAAAGTGATGAGTTGGAAAATAGTCTGTATGTCCAAATAATTGAAATAGTTCAAAGTGATGAGTTGGAAGAATAAACAGCAAGCAAGATGTGTGTGAATAAGAATGTCAAAAAAATACTTGCGTTTTAGCCGATAAGTTGAAGTAATATAATTATTTACCAGGAGAAAAATATTGGATGCAAAAGGTTGTTATTGCAAAGTTTGAATATTTAATTTAGTTTCTCAGTCAGGTAAAAATGAAGCCAGCTTATTTTCTTTTTAAAGAGTAGGCGAAAATATATATGCCTTAAAAGAAAAGTGGTTTTCTTTTTAACGAGTAGGCTAAAATATATATATGCCTTAAAAGAAAAGTGAGCTGGAAACAATAGGTCTGGTAGCTTCAAAATCTTCTTTCCAACTGAAGCTTCAAGAGCGGGAAGATTCCCGCTTTTTCGAAAGAGAGGCAAAATGCTGCTGCTGATGCAGAACGAACTAATGAAAAGTTTGGTTACAAAAAGAAGATGGTTTGATTTATTTTACAATTTTCCTTCTCGAACTTTTTATAAATATAGGTGATACGAGGGTATCGTAGAGAGCTCGACACCTGGAAGGAAAAGGCAGGGAAGCCGTTTTAGAATTGGATGTCGCAACTCTTAGTTCCGAGGATGGGATTCCAGCTGTATGAAAAACTCGACACACTTTACTTAAAAGATAGCTAGTCTTCTTTCACCACAACCTACGAGACATCCGAATCATATTGAAGACATCCTGACACGTCAATAGAAGACTTCCTTATCATCTTCGGCCAACATGTTGCTAATTTAAAAGACTTCAAAATTTTCTTACTGGAATCGGTACTTGTCTTTAGGGCATTAAAGAGTGCTAATCTCACCTCAGGGAATGAAAGGTTAGTCAAGGCTACTGTCGGCGAGTGAGTTGTCACCGTAGCGTACACCATGTCTGAGCAGTCAAGGAAAATTATGCACAAACAGTCTTCTGACGCTTCTTCCCCACAACACTCCACCCATCATGGTGAAGAACGAAGCAGATGTTTTTGCTCATGTTGAAACCAGTTGGACTTTAGAGAGGCATATTATGGTCGCTTTTCGCATCGTTATGCTTTCCGATTTACCAGTCGGTGAGGCAAAGAAAACCGTGGCAGAAGAGGATACGGCAGCAATAACAAACACAATTCACTGACAAAAACAAATTAAACCCATTAGGGCCTGGAGGCAACATCATTGCATGCTTCAAGTGCGGCTGCAAGTTTCACTGGACTTACGACTTATACGGACGATACTAGGGATAAACACGAGGACAGTGAAAAATAGAGTTATCTATCACTGTAATTTATGGGTCAGCAAAAACGCGATGAAAACGATAACACTTTTAGGTGAAACGCTTGGCTCTGCCGTTCTGGATAGCAGTATTTCTGGCACCTTTTGCAGAAAAATGGTACGAATGTTTTCTTGAAATTTGAATCGTCAAAAAAGGACAATTATTCGTTTTTATCGCTTTAAATTCGGCAATGGAAACAAGCTGAATTCACTTTAGTCTGCAATGTTACAAAGCTAATCTACTGTGTGTCATCGCAGGCATCGAAGTTAGTATCGTAACTGATGTTGTGGACTTTGAACTTCCACCTTTGCTATGGATGATATGAAAAGGGCCAGAAATTGTTTCAACTTTGTGAATGACAGTATTACAACGTTTCAAAAAAGGATTCCATTAAAATATCACTAAACCTCAACCGGACAGAGGTAAGTCCAAGCACATTTCATTAAAGGATTTTCCTCTAAGAACAAATCAGAAAAAATGAAAATTGCATCTGTACTATCCCATGAAAATTATCCTGGCACTATGTAAATAGTAAGTAGCTTACAGGCTGGGCAGCAATCCTTTACATCACACTTGACAAGGAGAACAACGTCACTACTATTGCTACACGCAGAGATACTTCATGACTATGGATACACACAGAGTTATACGAGACTCAACAGTAACAAAGTTACATAGTGAGTTTTGTCATCCTAGTAGTAAAAAGTTATATGATTTAGTCAGAAATTCTGAAATAAGGGACCCTGAATTTATAAAGCCCTTCCAAATTCCTGTGAAATATGCATTCGATACAAAAAGCCTTAATCCAGACTAATTGTTAGATTCACATTAGGATCATATGAATGTGTTGATATCAAACATATTAATAGGAATAAAGTATTACACCTGATTGACCATGGTACTAAATACAGTGTCAGAGTTAGGATTACTAGTAAGGAAACTTCTGACATTATTAGTGCCGTATTTAAGCACTGGATAGCCTATTTTGGGACTCCAAAATCTTGACTGACAGGAAATTTAATAATCAATCATTTCGGGACATGGAATCTGAATATTATTGTCCGTACTACTCTTGCTGAAAATTCATGGAGTAATGGGTTAAACGAACGACGTAATGAGATAATGTAAGAAATGATAAAGAAAACCTTAAAAGATATAAATTGTAGCTTTGAAATAGTACTAAGCATCGGCTATGTGCCAAAAATACACTTCAAAGTGTTCACAGGTTTAGTCCCAATCAACTTGTTTTGGTAGGAATCCGACCTGTCCTCTTTTCTGAATGGCAAACTCCTTATGTTGGAAGGTGTTTCCGACAGTGAATTTGTTGCAAATAATCTTAAATGCCATGCACTCTACCAAGAAACAATTCATAGCATGTGAGTCTTTCGAAAAATTAAGACATGTACTTTGTCACCAAGTTAAAGCAGGTCTCAGTCATGCAAAAATAGTGACAGTTTTTTTAAAATAAAAGAGTGAAAGGTGGCTTGATCCAGGAACTGTGATTGGGTGGGAGTATGAGCAGATGCTTGTTAAACATGGCGGTACATATGTAAGAGTGCATCTACCCCGTTTAGTGTCCTACCTTGAGATCATGGCTTTTCTTAGAATGACAAGTTTGAAGCTAACACTTTACATGAAACTTCAAAAGTTATCAGCTTCTGAAGTGAATGATATGGATGAAAAATTAGAAACCCTAAATGATGACTGGCCAACATACATATAAAAAAACAAATGATAGTCTATCCAAGCAAAACCTCACTCCCAGAAGGATCGAACTTTGTATTAAACCAGTATAAACCATTGAATGTAAGCTTGCCATATGTTCAGAATTGAGATAATTGAAATACATAAGTAGAGCAAGGTAAAGCTACAGATAAGAACAAGCATCTGATGAATGTGGTTATGGGATAGGATGGACCTTTGTGGCTGGGATTTGAGCATAGAGTATCAGAATGACGAGTAAATGGGGTTACACAGACAGAAGATAAAGACAATTCTTGTGGTGAGGAAAATATAATGCTTTTCTCCTCAAACAATGACCTGGAACAGGCAAGAAAGAAAGAACTAGAAAGCTGGGTTAAAAACAAAGTGTACACTCAAGTACCAGACCAGGGTTAATCCAAAATTTCCATCAGGTAGATTTATACAAATAAAAGTTTCAATGGCAAGCAAATTTGTAAAGCTAAACTTGTTGCAAGGGGCTTTCACAACAGAGTTTCTTGCAACATAAGACATGATTCCCTCACATGATCCACAGACGGTTTACATATAGCATTGGCAATAATGACAAGTGCAAATCAATGGAGATAAAATCTGCATTTCTGCAGAGGAATCAATGGAACCGAGAGGTTAAATAAACTTCTTAGTCCCATTGCTTGCAGAATCCACATTAGCCTTTTTAGGAGGATCTAAATAAGATCCTCCTATAGAGGCTAATGTAGACGCACTATCCACAACAGAAATTACCGAAATCAGACAAATGATTGACTAACTGAATTTACTGGCCACAAACTAACCCTGATCTAAGTTATAATGTTAGCTCATTGAGTTCACTGCTAAAACAAAAGAATGTAGAATGTACAAAACAAACTAACAGAATAGTTCATAAAGCGAAAAAAGAAAAATCTCAGACAGACATACCAGACTTAGGAAATCTTGAACATTTAAAAATTGTTGCATATAATGATGACACTTTTGCTTGTTTAACAATGGAGGATTACAAGAAGGATATATACACTTTTTTGTAGGAAATAACAAGAAATATTGCCCACTGCTTGGCAATCCAATCGTATTAGAAGGGTTGTCAAAAGTACGCTAGCAGCTGAAAGAAACATTAGCGGCGGTTGACATGCCCCCACCACTTTTTTTTTCTTTTTATAGTAAACTGTTGTTAAAGTTACTTCAACTAAAGGATAACACTGACAACATGCCAATCATCTGCAAAACAGACAGTTCCTGTTTCTACGACTCAGTGCATTCTTCAGTACAAGGAGTGTACTGTTTAATAAACTTACATTCTCCAATATTCTTGTTTTTGTTTAGTATTCTATACTATCCTTGCATTCACTTACGTGCAAATAGCCTAGGGAAAGGTATTAATCCGTCTCTTCCCTCTAGTTATGGGTTAAATAATAGAACAGATTGGGTGGCAACAAGTCTACCGCAGAAAGTAATGGCAAATCTTCTGCCCAGCCAGTCGTGTCTCTTTCGAGATATGATCACCCAAGCGTGTATCACGTATGACACTTAACTGACGGATTCTATACTAAGCAAAAGAAAAGAGAAAAATAGGGAAAAATGTTAAGTCATCAGTTAAGCACCTCAAGGGTCACGTGACTTATCGTTTCCCCGCCAAATAAGTATCCACATGTGAACAGACAATCTGCTGGCATCGAGTGGAGAGGACGAATTTTTCGTCTCTCTTTTCACCATACGGATCAAACACCTAGACTTCGGTAATAGACCTTTTTATAGTTAATTACTTTGCCTGAACCTAACTTTCACAATCCCTGACTCGCTCCTAGCCCAAACTTCCGGCTTTCCTACATAATACGATATTCTCTTACCAAAAAGAAAACAACAAATATTTGTCACGAACTCTTCCAGAATCCCCACTTATCAATTATAGTTACAACAAAAATCCTAGTTCTACGTACTTACATCCATCTCCGTCGAAGGATCGTCGCACGTAAGAGAATTCTTTTTTCTATCAACGCTTACCTTTAACTCACCGACGACAAGCAACCTAGCATCTTTTAAACAAGTTGATATAGCCAAGCGAACCTTACCTCTCATTCAAAGCAACAAGTAAGTTAAGAACCTAAGAGTCTACACACGTGGTACTTGTATTTTCAAGATCTTTCCTTGGTCTATACTTCTTTCTATGTCGAAGAACACTTCTCTTGCAAATTATAAACTCTGTGATTCCACCTTGGTCAAACTCATATCGTGTTAACCTGTTTTCTAAGTCTCCATTAAAACTTCTCCTACGATCCTGCATTCATAGATTAGTTGCCTCCCCTGTACTGTTTATTTAAAAGAAGAGGTTCTTACAAATAATCTTTCCCACAACTCCGGTTCCTTTCCCCTTAAGAAATATTTGCCGCCAACCATTACAATTTGGCGCGTAATAACCTCACATCAACCGCACGCTTCACAGATTCGTCAAACCAGAAACCAGGAACTCGACGCTGCATTCTTTCTTTTTTCATACTGTCGGTTTATTATTAAATAAACATATTTTGTTATGTATTTCATACACCATACGTGTTTGTCCATTCTCTATCGTTGATAACCTTGTCAAAAACCTTTGATATCCCCAAAAGTATCGACTACGCTTGTATGTGGAAGTTTGGTAGTCTGACACAAGGGCATACTAGGCGACCAGGCTTCTACTACAGATTAAACTACTTTTATTTTTATTGGTATACATCCCCTTACAACCAAATGGTTAGCAGTAAATTAGGCAAAAAATTCCTCGCATTGATTAAGAATGATTTCCTGAATAATATTATATTAAGCAAGATTTTTAATAAAAATACTCGAAAATTAAGTTATAGTTGTACGGATAATCTGGAAAAAAGTATAAAAGATCATAATAATAATATTTTAAATAAAAAATTAAATCCAATTGAAAATAAAAATCACCCAAAAACTGAATCAATAATTTAGACAGTAATAAAAGTAGTTGTAGAAACCATATAGAGTGTCCTTTGGAAAACAGGTACCTTACAGAATCAATAGTTTATCAATGTACTATTTCTTCTACGGAAAACCCTAGTAATACAAAGATTTTTTTTGTATTACTAAGAATTTGCTAAAAAAGATTTTATCAGCACACTTCTTTATTTATAATAATAAGTACAGAAATAGAACATCTATATCGAAATATTTTGGTATCTAAAAGAAACAAATAAAACTTCTGCAATAAATTAGAAAATTAAAAAAAAGCTAGAATATGTAAGTCTTTAAATGACCCATGGTATGAAAAGCTATATATTATTAAATTTCTTAAAAATCAAAATTTATTAAATAAGCGTATTGAAATAAATGTCATATGTAAACAGTGTAAAATGTTCACCTTAGAATATGGTTAAAAGATTATTTATAAAATAATATCCGTTAACTTACACGTATCCAATAATTTGTTTTGTATTATAATATAATATTAATTAAATAGATATTCAAATTTTTCCAAATTAAGAGTTTATGAAACATTGAGAAATAATGCACTCTGAACCAAAATAAAAACAATATAATCATGCATAAAGATCTCTTTAAGTCAGATCAAAAATAAAAAAAAAATTTTCTTTCTTTTTTTTTGTTTTTAAAAATGTTGGGATACAGAGACATTAATACTGTAACAACAATAGATACATCAACACTGAAAAAAGCAGCCTAGAATGAACTGACACTTTCCCGTTATGACTGAAAGAAGAAACCCTGTATTGCCCAAACATGTAACCTATATTTTCAAATTGAAAATTTGAACTTCATTCTGATTAGTGAAATTAAACACACAAATAAAATCTAAATTCTTCTGTCTTCCTCTATCCATATTAACTCTTTAAATAACAAGCATATTGTTTTCTATATTCAAATGTAGAACAACAATGAGTCAATGTTCCTGATGACAAAGTAATATATATATATATATATATATATATATATATATATATATATATATATATATATATATAATACAGTACACTAAATCTAAAATTGAGCCACCACCGACTGCGGTTTCACGCAACGGATCGTCAGAGCCTGGCCGTGATGATCCGTTGTGTGAAACCGCGGTCGGTGGTGGCTCAATTTTTAGATTTAGTGTACTGTATTTTTTGTTCTACTTTCGTACTTTCATATAGAGCACTTTACTGTGAAGGTTTCGTCTTGGGTTTTTTTCTTTCAAACGAGCACTAGACGTATTGTTCTTGTGCGCTGTTTGTTTCTTTTTTTCTTCCCCATTATTTAACCTACGAGGTAGTCCTCGTTGGGTTATTTGACGATTTAAATTACTGTTAAGTTAGCATTGTTTTTTCGGATGTTTAGTCTGTCATTATTAGTACTGCCTTATTGTAATTAAGTGTATTAATATTGTTAGCTCAAGGTCCCCTATAGAGCACTTTAAAACTATTAACATGGAGCAAATTAATATAGGTTGCTCGCTTAAAGAGCGATTAAGTGCCATACGTGATACACGCTTGGGCGACCATGTCTCAAAAGAGACATGACTGACTAGGCAGAAGATTATCCCGCAGTAGGTTGCCATTGCTTTCTGCGGTAGACTGGTTGCTGACCAAGGCTATAGAACCCAATCTGTCCTGTTATTTGACCCATAACTGGAAGGAAGAGACGGATTAATACCGTTCCCAATGGTATTTGTGCGTAAGTGAATGCAATGAATTTGTCTGGAATTCGAACTCGGACCCCCGATTTCTCGTTCCGAACCGATATCCAATGCTCCACAACGCACATCCTTAAAGATATACCAATACCTAAAAAACACTATTCCGAGTTACATTTATTAAGGAAAATAGAAAATTTCATAAGTAACCTTAGATGGAAGGCATTTTTCTTTCTAAACAGTTTAAATGATAATGATAATGATAACATCGAATACTACGGTTTTAAAACACATAAACATCCTCCCCATTGTAAAGAGCTGGATAATTTTGAAAATGATTTAATAGGGTTCGTTAAAAAGACAAAAATATAGAAAACTTAAGCCCAATAAAAGTCAACAAAATTTAAATGCCTTCCTAAAAACATGCCGTAAAGATAAATTTATATATATATATATATATATATATATATATATATATATATATATATTCTTTCGAAGCCTCTCTCTCTCTCGTATGCACCAGGACATTTACATTTGAATTTTCTTGAATCTTGAACTTTCACTTTTTCCTTCTGCATATATATATATATATATATATATATATATATATATATATATATATATTGTAGCCCCAGGCTACTCACCTCGCAAAGCTCTGGCTATTACATCATGTGACCATAACTCAGCAAAATGAAAACGAGGCTCACAACAACCGTGACGTACACATGGATGTATAAAAGAACCAGTCTAAAGCGAAACACAACAGTAGCCGGCCTGCGGGGTCTAGTGAAGGACTGACTGTGACTACTGATATCTGCTACCACGGTGCTGACACTTTCTACCACTTTCGACCATATAGCAGTATATTTAGCTATTGATTCAATGTAGTCGTTCCACTTGAGGTCTGCTGAGAGAGTGAGGCCGAGGATGCGCAGTGTATTTCTTTCAGGGAGACTAGCATAATCTATGCTGACGGGGGTAGGAGAGATTCGCCGTTCTTACCGAGAGACTTATATATGTATTCGGTGATGGTTGTTAGCATATCAGCGGTAGACCTGGCGAAGCGGAAGCCATACTGTTTGTCGGGGAATAGGCTGTGAGATATTGAAAAACTTCAGTATTGATAATAGCCTCGAACACTTTGCCAAAAATTTGTAGGAGGCTGACAGGGCGATAATTAGAAAGGTTTGAGGGTTCTTCAGAATTCTTAAAAACATGAACCACAGAGGAGGACTTCTAGCAGGCAGGAAAGAGGCAGTAATTGTAGAGTTTGGAGAGGACAGAAGAGATTTCAGGGGAACATTTCCTCATGACGATAGCAAAAGTCGCGAAAGCGTCACGTTTAATGCCTAAGGAGAGGAAAACAGCCGGGAACCCCTTCCCACACAGAAAACAAGGGATGAGAACCATGCTCAATAAAAGGGAGAGGTTAATGAACCCGGCGATAGTAGAGCCAATCTAATCCAACTGAAAAAAAAAAAATTAAAAAATTATAGTTTTTATTTAAAATAACTTACTAAGTAAGAAGGTTCAGGTTCACCACAACTTGGAGAATTGTCAGTTAACATAATTTTAATCCGAAAGTAGAAAAAAGACACACATTGGCGAATATTAAATCAGACCATTGTTAGTATACTAGAGAAAAAATAGTCGAATTCATTTCAATTTGAAGAATTGCTATTCAACATAATTTTAATCCGAATAGAACACGGGTAATCGGAAGACAAAACTAAAATTACCATTTATAATTTGGCACCTTCGCAGAAAGGCATCTGGCTTGAGTGAAATGACAACAGCTTTCTGCGAAAGCTATTCACAGGGTGGCATTATAGCGTATACTGTATATATATATATATATATAGTATTGATTGTCATCGTCAGACAGATCTGTTTCGCTGTATCACAGCTCATCTGTACGGTTAGACTCCGATTGCTCCTCAATCCAGGATTGAAATCCGACCGAATTGGCGTCAGTCGGCGATTCTACCTCTGGGCTACGGGCGTTCGGTGGAAGAAGGCAGACTTTTTAGCACATATATTATTATACGCACCCAATAGCTAGAGTGCTCTAATTCATTTTACTGAATGAGCGATGCGTACACGCCAGAGTAGCTACTGTTATATATATATATATATATATATATATATATATATATTAATCATTTCAAGCAAGGCATTCCATTGCCACTATAGTGCAGGGGGTTACATAGGGGAAGGTGCTGAGAGAGCGATTGGATATAGGAAATGTCAGAAGGAGGGTGATAGACGAGTAAGGAGGTACATAGGAAGCGTGTTTGAGAGAATGGGTGTGAGTTAGTGTGCTAGGAGGTGTCTATTGACCTTACATTTAAACTCCTGGAGATTGTAGCTGTCGGGGAAGCAAGTATGCGGAAGGGAATTCCACAGGCGGGAAGTGCGAGAAAAGAAGCTGTTGGAGTAGAAATTGCGGTTACATTTTATCGGTTTCACTGTAAAAGGGTGGGACCTATTTGCTAATCTATTATCTCGTGCAAATTCGTACCTAGGGAGTACCACTGATCTAAGTTCATCGGAGCAGAAGCCGTGAAAGTATTTATAGAAGAGTCACAGGGAAGCCACGTTACGCCGGTGAGAGAGTGACTGCAGGCGGTCAGCCAAGTCGGTATCGATCACATTACAGATTCTCCGTTGTATTTTGTCACGAACCCCGAGGAGAATAGCAGGGGCACCCGACCAGATGTAGCATCAGTATTCAATACACGGGCGGATGGTAGATTTATATATGTGCAGGATAGATTAAGACGGAAAGAACTTTCGGGCCCTGCACAGTGAACCGACTTTCATAGCTGCGGATTTAGCAATGGATTCGATATAGTCATTCCACTTGAGGCCCGCCGAGAGTGTGTGACCAAGCAGGCGTAGTGTTTTACTCTCTGGGAGGCAAGCCTGTTCCATGCTAATGGGAGGTAGGTGCGGTTGTCTATGATGGTTAATTGATAGCAGCTTCGTTTTGGAAGCATTGAAATTTACGAGCCATTTCTTACCCCAATCCACCACGGATTGGAGGTCCTTTTCAAGCTCTTCAGCGAGGTTCGCCTTGTCGTCCACACCAGATTTTTGTTCGAGGCGAGAGTAAATTGTGGTGTCATCGGCGTACATGCTTACTTGGGATGTTATGGCATCGGGGAGATCATTGGTGTAGATCATAAAGAGCGTAGGACCTAGGATAGAGCCTTGAGTTCTGGGAGGCATGTCCGTTTAATACCACCTTCAATGTGCAGTTAGAGAGGAATGACTGGATTAGGTCCAACAAATTATACCATAGCTTCGCAGTTTCTGTAGAAGGCCAGCATGCCAGACTCTGTCAAACACTTTAGAGATATCCAAGACAACGGTTCGGGCTTCACTATTCTTGTCGAGAGCCTGGTATATATACTCGGTGATGGTCGTTAGCATATCTGGTGAAACGGAAGCCATACTGTTTGTCCGAGAGGAGCCTGTGGGTTGTGAGATGCTGAACCACCTCGGCGTTGATAATGGCTTCGAAGACTTTGCCAAAGATAGAAGAAGGCTGATAGGGCGGTAATTTGCGGGGTCCGAGGGTTCTCCAGTGTTCTTAAATATAGGAACTACAGAAGAAGACACCCAACAGGTAGGAAAGCAGGAAGAAGATAGGCAGAAGTTGTAGAGCTTAGAAAGGACAGAGGAGAGTTCAGGGGCAGATTTCTTCAAGACTATGATTGGGATTCCGTCCCCACCGCTCTCTTTGTGAGGGTCAAGTTTTGAGATTATGTTAGAAATCAGCGAGGGCGTGATGTGGATGTCATTCAATTGAGCCTCAGTACTAGGTGCGAAGTCGTGTGTATAAACTCCAAACGAATCCAGTCTCGAGTTGGTCGAGAATCTACGAGTAAAGCATTCAGCCTTGTCCGCCGAGTAGGTGAGGACCTCAAATTCATTGATTAGTGGGGGTATTGAGGACTATATATATATATATATATATACATACACGCCTCCTTTTACCGAGCGCCCTTAGCTCAGAGGTAGAATCGCCGACTGACGCCAGTTCGGTCAGGTTTCAATCTTGGGTTAAAAGCAACCGGATGTCTAACCATACTGATGAGCAGTGATACAGTGAAAGATCTGTCTGCGAATGACTATTTACGCTCTCACACCCTGATTGAGCACTCTGGGAGAATGGTAAACTTTGAAAAACAGTAGCTACTCTAGTATATACGCATCGTTCATATACACGCTAAAAAGTTTACCTCCTTCTACCGAGCGCCCATAGCTCAGAGGTAGAATCGCCGACTGACGCCAATTCGGTCGGTTTTTAATCCTGGGTTAAAAGCAATCGGATGTCTAACCGTACTGATGAGCTGTGATACAGCGAAACAGATCTGTTTGTGGATGACTATATGTATATATATATTGCATCATAATAAATAAATAAAAATTCTATATTAACGCTCTGCGCAACTTCTTACGATGTTTACACAAACCCATAAAGACCTATTATGAGAACGGACGCTGTCCCGATGACATTCTTCCATCCACTTTATATCCGTTACTTCTACTTGTTCTAACTGGAGGGTAGGTAGTACCTTATTTGATAAACATTGATATAATGTTTAGAAATAATTGACAAAATCTCAATATATTGGGGTATTTGTCAATTTTGCTTTCACACTATGAAAGTATAAATGTGGAATGTTATTGCTAAAAGACCACCACGTATTTTTACACTTGTTCAAAGATTTCGGAAAGAACAATAATTTTTTTCTTAAGAAATAATATGAATAAACATTTCAGGTACTATATTTTTGATACTATTAGATGATAGAGCATGTAGCGAACAAAATAAAATCCAGATTTAATCTTCAAATGCTAAGCACTGATTGGTTGATTGTTGTTTAAAAATGAAAAAGACTCGAATTTACAAACTTTGCTTAGCACACACGCATAAGCAAATCTAAAACAAAACTCAAGAAATGTCTTCTATATTTCACACCTTGATGCGAAATGTTTTTCGGCCAATAGAAAGCCAGGAAACATTTAAAAGCAAAAATTCAAATAATCTTCAATTCTCAGAAACAATTTTTACGGATCTTTTCGCGAGCCGACGCGAAGTTTGTTCGTCAGTCAATGGAAAGATCAGAATCATGCCCGGGAGTGAATTCCAAATTTCATTTTTCAAGCCCAAAAAACTGAATAAAAACACGGGTAAGTTTGCTTGTTCCCAGAGAGAAAAAAGCGTGCGTCTTAATCCGTCCATTAACAGACGTCAAGCGATTGTTATTATCTCTCTTTTGCCTCCTCTCTTTCTTTTTTTCATCTTTTTTTACTTTCACCTACCCTATGCCAAGCCGTCTGCCTCCTTTTATATTTGATAAACATACAGAACGTTTTAAGACTGAACGATTTATATAAACAGTCATACATACATACATACATACATACATACATACGTTCCTGCCTACGTACACATAAACTCATTCTCACAAACCTTTTAACAATCCTGTATGAACCAAAATACATATTGATTTTTATTTGTATAAACTGAATTAATTTATATGTATATAAATTATTGTTTTAATTTACAATGTTGATTTTCTTGTTTTATATCTCTTATGGTGGGCTATCTAATTTGCCTGTTTCAACACAGATCACTATAATTGATAACCCACTGTAACTGTTTTATTAGTCACCCCAATGCCTTTTCTCACCACTATCGTAAAATGAAAATAATGTAGGTCTAAGCGAAGGAAAAAAATTAAATGGTTGATATATTTTATGATGTTCCTTTCATGATATTCATCTACACGTCCACAAAAATATATGACTCACCACCAAATGCTGCATACAATCTATGTTCCTACCGAAATACTATGTGAAAATTCATAAAAAGTATGCGTTTTGGAAAAATATTGGTATGTGAACTGAAATTGGTAGTATAATTTCAAAATAGAATACGAGAGTAAACACACATACAACTCCAATGTTATTTATGAATAACTAATTAAAAATATTTACTTTTTAATTGTTTCTCACTAACTGTTCTATGTGTAAGCGCCGGTATGGGAATTAAACGAATAATTAAATAAGTCTTCTCGTTCTGATCGTTTATATATAAATATTGCACCGAGGATAGATATTTTATAACTTCCCCTTCCACAAACACGTCCCTCTCATCAAACGTCGTGGACAGGTGATTAAATATTGCGTGGGACATGCGCCAGCCTGACAAAGTACAAAAACTCGACATGACAATGATTCTACAAATGACTGTAAGACTTCTGGAAAGCTGTTGAACTATGCTGCCTCGTTAGCAGTCAATTCCTGCAAGATCTTGTGTGATATTTGACCTCTTAACTACATCTCAGTTCTGCTCATGCCAGTAGGACGCAGTATCCACGCCATTATAATCCATCATTGTTGGGATTTAGTTTAGCAGATATGCAAAATTAGAAATGGGTGTAAGCCAAGGATGTGTCTTCTCATTACATCTATTCAACCAATACAGTGAGGTAATTCTGAGTGAAGGTATCGAAAGAAAGCGAAAAGAAAGGACTAAATATAACTACAAGAAAACTGAATGCATGGAGTAAAAAGAAGAGTCAAAAATGCCAACTAGAAGTCAGGGATACTGAAATCAACCAAGGACAGGAATTTAAATACCTATGAAGTGTTCTAACAGAGGACAGAAAATGTGACACTAAGATCCAAAGGCGTATTGGCATAGCCAAGGATGCATTCCAAATGCTGAGTAGAGTATTGAGACAGGACAATTTCATTGGAAACAAAGAAGAGAGTACTGGATAATTATGTAATGTCTGTTCTTTAATATGGCAGCGAATACTGGACAATGTTATCAAAGATGAATGAAAGACTTCAAGCAACCGAAATGTGATTCTACGGAAGGATGCTGAGGATACCATGGACCGAACATATTAGCAAAAACGAGGTTTTGAAGAGGATGGAAAACTTGTACTTACTATGAGGAAAAGACAGCTGAAGTTTCTGGGACATGTAATGAAGAAGGAGGGCTTGTAGAATCTGATACTCACAAGACATATGAGAAGAAAAACAGAGGAAAGCAATGCATGGCATATTGATGGGTTGAGAAAATGGATGACAGAACAGGGTTTTGGAGGAGTAACAAGAGAAAGAGTGTTAAGAGCTATAAGGGATAGGATGATGTTGAAGGCCATGGTTGCCTACGTTAGGAAGGGACACGGCATATAAAAGAAGATTCACGTAGCATTTCAAAATAATGATCACAGTTCAGTGACGAAATTTGACTAACCTGCGGAACTAAATCATTCCACTTTAAATACAGAGTTAATTTCTTATAGGAACCAATCTCATGTCTGCGGATACTAGCAACCAATTAGTTTCGCATTGAGCTTCTACAAATAAGCACATAATGTTTTGTCTTGTCATTCACTTTTATTCATTGTTGTCCAGAAAGGCACAATAATTATATGATATATATCACCATACGTTTATAGAAACACCATCAACTTGCATCTTTTTGGCAGCTGGAGTACATGATTTCATGGGATCTGCATCACATCCAAACCCTACCATCAGTTCGAAAAAACTTATGCTATGACTGATCCGATACTCCAGGATCATTTAATGACGTTACACTGCTAGGCTGCGGAAACGATCATTAAAAACCCATGATTAGTTAATGTTCTGTCCACAGTGGGTAGTATTGCTCTCCATCAAGTATTCTCAATTTACAAACAACAACATATATTGAGGGATGTCGAGTGTCCTCACAAATTCAGAAATGGAATATTCCGTTTGTCTGGCACCCACTAATCTCAGTAATTCAGGTTGCCTTACTATGATCATCCTCGTTTGTGTTCACACTGACTCACCAGATGTCAGAACACAATGTATAGGCATTTCCGTGGAGTCATCTAACGTTACCTTTTTATATACATGATATATATTTATAGCTTCATTTACTCTAAATGTGATTAAACTTTAGGTAATAACTGTAACTTTAGGTAATAACTGTAAACAAGATGTTTTCTATTTTGGAACACCCAGCGAGGAATAAATTTCAATCCTCAGAGAGGATTGCGATGGTACCTTAAGACAAGTGATTGCTCATTAAAAATTCAAACGCTTTCGACAAAAATCACACATACACCTGTATGATTACTTAAACTCCCAAGCGTTCCATTATTCACCCATATCTGTTCTCTTTTGATTTGATCGACTGTAAACATAGTTTACTCTAAATATGTTTACTTTCTTTGAATCAATAACAGAAACTCCCTATTGTTTAACTACTACTACTATCATTTGCTGACTTTTTTCTTTTGCGATATATTTAAATTTCAATGTTATTTACTTGCAATTTTGCAAACCAGCAAACGTAAGACACGTGTGAATCTTAATATTTTTTGAGAGTGTCGTGGTGTTGGTAAAGTTTACTTATCAGTTATATCTGTCTTGTTCTCTGTTTAAATTAAACTGAAATGAACTTAAACAGCGTAAAGCACAAAGAGAAAATTGCTGAACTTAATCACACGGCTGGAATAGTTTACACAACGAAAAGAATCTTCCTTGGGGTCTGAAAATAAAACTGACTTCCTGTTTGAACCATTTCTATAATTAGGCTCAGTTAATAACGTGATTCTATTACATTCTCTAAACGTCTTGAACATCTTTCAATGCATTTTCTCAATTGGAAGATAATATAATCAAACAAACCCACTGCGATGAGAAAGATTATTTTAGTACAAGACTGCATATGTGAAACATGAAGTTGTTAGTTGTGGTAGGAGTCCGTTCTAGAGAAGGTTGTTGCAGGTTAACGGAATTTGGCCTTGTGGTAGATAGCCCACTATAAGTCATAAAATGATTATAAAATCAAGAAAAGCAATTTGAGTAGAAAATAACATTTATATATACACATATCAATTAATGTTTTACAATTAAAGCAATACTTGAATATAGGTCCAACGAAGGTTAAATGTTCATGGCAAATATAATGCTGAAAAAGATCATTAGTGTTAAAAATGTGAGGAACGTTGTAAGTGAGGAATGTCTTTGATGTATCCGCCCCTTAGGTCAGTAAGTACTTTTGAGACAGTGGAGAAGTGATGAGAGGTGAAGGGAGGTGAACGTAGTAGCCGCTCGACTTAAGTCAATGGGATATTAATTACATTCGTCTCTCTGGGTCTCTGCGTCAGTCTGTCTGCTGAGGTCTTGTCTGTATCCGCTTTTTATATCTACTTTTTGGATCAAAAGCAGCTCGTTTTGGGATTTCACACTTGTATTTGATTCTGGGCTTCCCATTGGCTGGTAAATAAAATTCGCGTAGGCTCGCGAAATAGAAATTTGATATTTGATTAATTTTTATTTTTCAACCGGAACATCGCGCGAATACACCTGCACAGAGACGACTTTTGTTCATTTGCTTTCTGGTCATTATAGAGCAAACATCCAGTCCCTCGCTTTTGCTCGGTATCACCACACTTGCAACCTATTTGTTTGTGAAAATAATACACTAACCACTACTATACAGGAAAAAGTAATAATAATAAAAATAATACTTACCACAATTGTTGTAGGAATGAAAAGATGATGATGAGGAGGACGAGGAGATGGAAGAGGAGAAGGAGGAGTAGAAAACAGTTTATTCTTTGAGAATACACACAATAAAACAGAGAAAGAATAATGATAACCGGTAAGAAACTAATGTCAATTAAAGGACTTTCTCGTTTTGAATTATTGCACAATTTTACAAGAGATGGAAAATAAAAATCCTTTGAGGCTGGTGGTAATATTAATATATATAATTTAATAGAATACCACTCTATTGATACTTCAAGATGTTTATGGTAGGCATCATGGAATACTATGACTTTTGGTTACAATTTGTTGCTTCAGAAAATTATCGATACTTTTTGATGTTATAATCTTCCTAAAATAAGATTTTTTTTATTCATGTCACACAAACTTCCACCATTGTCCGGATCTGAACACTTCGAAACCTAAGACTGAATAACAATTCTGTCAATTGTGCACATAGCTTTCGTTATACTTACACACTCAAAGAAAAATACAATCCAGAAATTCCACCCAATAATACCTAATCACGCCTAACGAAACAAAATAAAAATTGAAGCCGATTTGAGTATAAGAAAAAGACATAAAACTTATCAAAGGGACTTCTTCGGCAGCCAGTCGGTATAACAGCCAGGATTCAAAACATACGTGGGGACGCGACCTCTCATCTCCAAAAGACCACCCGTCAAATCCCGTCGCCGCAGTTAGTCTCAACTCCCCCTCTCTCTTCTACCGTACGTCTCTGCAGACGGCTTTTATGATTATACTAATCTCTTTCTTTCATCGAGAGATATTTACACCAATTTACCATTTGCTGTATTTTTACGTTAATAGAATTGTTTATTTCCTAACCCTCCATTGTTTCTTCTTTGTTCTGCCGCCATACCCTTAATACAACATTAACCAAGCCATTTTTTTCACAAAACATTATTTATGGAATTGGAATATGTATAAAAATCGAATTCACTTACAATGGCTTGCAGGTTTATTACTTTTACGAAAGTTACTACCAAGACACTTTTATGAAACCAGGAAACTTACAAAATGAAAGGAGTATCTTTAATAAAGTCATTGTTTGAAATATTTAAGAAAATTGTTGATGGAGTAAGCCATTCAGCGCATAACATACACGTGACTGAGTAAAAAGTCACTGAAAAAAAATAATATTCCTCTGCAATTAATTTGGTTTTATATTTTAGAAATATAGAAAATCCGAAGAGGTTATTTTAAAGATGAGATGTTTTTATTTTCTTCTTTACTCTTGTTGACAAATGTCAAAAGTTATATTCATAATCTTGTGAAGACTGATACTGATTCCGTCTCTTTCTTAAAGATTCCTTAATGAGTGTGAATGAGGAACAAACACATAAACAATGATTTGTATGGATAGCAGGATAAGTAACGTACTGCAAGACACATTCATTTTCATAGGATTTGCATAAATCTTATTGGAAGGAACAGATTTTTATTCTTTTAAATAATGAGGATGTCAACAGTAAAATCCGTTGCATAATTACTGAAGCTGATAGATTTGCTATAAATAAAACTACAAATACGTCCAGAAGCCTAACTTATTTTAAGCTTATCGTTTTATTCTACATTCTACAATTATACGGCATAATGTTTTTTCTTTTAAATCAGTCAGTCAGTCAGTTAAGTGCCTTACGTGATACAGGCTTGGGCGATCATGTCTCGAAAGAGACATGGCAGACTGGGCAGAAGATTATCCCGCAGTAGGTTGCCATTGCTTTCTGCGGTATACTGGTTGCCGACCAAGGCTATAGAACCCAATCTGTCCTGTTATTTAACCTATAACTGGAAAGAATAGACGGATTAATACCTTTCCCAAGGGTATTTGCGCGTAAGTGAATGCAATGAATTCGGCTGGAATTCGAACTCGGCTCCCCCGATTTCTCGTTCCGAGCCGATATCCACTGCACCACAACTAAAATCAGCAGTGAACCTAAAATCCCAGGAAGCCATCTAAGATCACAGTATTTGTAAATGTTTTCCTCTCGAAAGAATATAGAGTTCCTATAAAGACAGCGGTCACTTCTAGTCGGTAGACCTAAACAAAAGAGAGAGAGAGAGAGAGAGAGAGAGAGAGAGAGAGAGAGAGAGAGAGAGAGAGAGGTGAACGTGAGAATGAGGTTTACTTGTGTACTTTATATAACGTGCGTAATGATTTATATAAAACGCATAATTTCAAGTATATAATATGTGTATAATATTTTAGGGTAAAATATGGATCTAATTAAAGATATGATCAGGATTACATAAGAATATATACGAATTTATACACAAATGTTTGCTGACAGCAACGTTTTGAATTATATTCAACCGTGTTTTCAGGTTGATTCAACCGTGTTTTCAGGTTGATGTTTAAAAATGGTTTTGAGTGAATAAAGCTTGTAGATCTTAATAAGGAGCATACAGAATGACAAACATCAGTACCAAATAAAAGAAGCCCCATCACTTTAGGATTTTCAATGACAGAACCAGTTAAAATAAACAGTGTATGTAATTTGAAGAGAAAATGAAAAAATCAAGATGTTGGTGTTCTACATTACTTTAAACAAAAGGTTAGGAAGGAAACCCCTATCAGTGCAGATTTGCATAGTCTGATAACAGATTGATAAACATTTTGAAATAACCGACTTTTGTTGTGATTTTAGATACACCAGATCAAATTATCAATTTTTTCTTTTAAAAAAAATTTGGACTCGGAGTGAATTATCTCTAAGGACACTGGAACAAGAAATGTAATATTTATCACCAGAATGATATCAGAGAGAGCAATACAAATGCAGAAGGCATTTTCACATCCAAGTTTTATAGATTTCACAAATGTATTTGGATAAGGTACGACACAAAGATAGATTAGAACTCTTAGAAAAACAAAAACTATTATGGGAAGATGTCAGGATAAACCAGAACTTATACTGACAGAAAACTACGTGCATATGAATAGAAAATGAATTGAAAAGGTACACAAAATAAAAATTGTTCTAAGACAAAAAAATTTCAGCGGGTTTATTCAACTACTATAGCGAGTCTAACCTAAGGAAGCTAGTGATCTTGCCAGTATCTGTTATTGGTGGACTCAATATTCACAAGTTATGCAGACGACACTGTGTTGATAACAGACATACAAAGAAATCTACAGGACCTTCTAGACAAGAGGAAAGTAAGAGGAAAGGACTAACCATGAACTGCAAGAAGACAATGTATAGTTGTCAACAAGAGAAAAAAAATCCAAGTTGCGAACTATCAATTTGTGATGTCAATATGAAACAGTTGCAGAAGTATAAATAACTGGGAAATGTTTTAACTGTTGTGAGAGGATTACCCACAGATCAGAATGGACTCACCTAAAGCCATGAGACAGTACTTAGTTGAGAACTGAGTCGCGTAGTGGTGGTAGCACTATCGCGATACGGCAAGACTCAACCAGCGCTATATTTGATTTGACTATCTTATGTATGATATGTTGTTCTGTACTTGAATTGTTGAACATTTGTATCTAACCAAACCGCTTGCGTTCGTGTTTTTCTCTGAGTGGTCTTAAACCAAGGCCACATCATTAACATAGGATGGAAAATGCGACACCGAAATCCAAACGCGCGCTTGAATAGCAAAAAATTATTTCCAAAAGCTAAGTAATAAGAAATTGGAAATTTCCGTTAGAAACAGTGCGGAAGTGTTATGTAACATCAGTTCTCTTGTATGGCAGTGAAAGCTGGGCAGTCTCCTGACTATTGAAGAGAAAAGTGAAGGTAACAGAAATGTGGTTTTAAAGAAGGATACTGAGAATACTATGGGGTCTTCAGAACGAAGAAGTTTTATGGAAAAAAATAAGACGCTTAATCAGAATTAGAAATATAAAGCTGAAATTTATTGAACACAAGATATGCTTGAAGAATTTGAAACTCACAGGATCAAGACGGGAAGTTAGTGAGCTACTTACTTGACAAGCCTGTGTGAATGAATGACAGAACGGGAGTGGGAGGCTTGGCAAACAAACAACCGTTGGTGAGGATAGGAAGTTGTGGAGAGTCATGATTACTCATACCGTAAAAGTACACAGGACAAATAATAATAAAATGAAACAGAAGACATCCTAAGTAACAGATTTCCTTTTTCATTGAAGCAAAATGCTTTTTGTGTTTTTTCTTTTGTGGATAAATTTAGGTCACACTCAGTAATATCAAAGTAGAAATGGCTGCATGTCTTTCCATTTGGAAAGCCATGCAGCCAATTTTGTCTGGAAAATTCGTAGTACTCTATAAAAAAACAAAACAAAAAAAAACCCCAGAAAATAGTATGTATAAATCTGTAGAATCAGAGCTATGTTAATGCTATATATATATATATATATGTTATATAATGTGTTGTGGGGTTCTCCCTTTTCATAAAGATGGACTCATCCAGAGTATACTTATATACTGCTATAGAAGCGAGACGAGATAATACCGCCAGTAAGCAATCACTCGCAGTAACTCCCATTGTCACTGTCAGCTTTCTGCCTTCGGGTGGAGAGCGTTAACCCAGTCGTGGCTCCGCCGAAGGATAGAGTCACGATTGGGCAAAATTAGACAGATATGCTACAGCGTCACTTCTAAAGACTTGTACATATACTTTGTACTAACCCGCATTCCTGGACTATTAATTCGCATTTCCAGCTATTTTTCAAAATGGTTTCGACTTTGTGAAGACAATCACTATTATTTCAGTAACATTATTTTCAGTAACATTCAGTTTTATTGCATTGCTACTATCACAGTCGGGCTCTTCCTAAAGGTGGATAAGCGGCAGAAACAATCCAAAAAGGACAAACAGTGTAGTTATTATGTAAGCAATTTAGAATAGGGTAAATAACATGTAAACCATGATTGTCACATTTTGGATATTATTTATATCCTGGCACATTGATTTTCCAGAGAAATATAAGATCCTAGAATGTATACTTCTTACCAGTTCCACCACCAATCTTCGAACAACAACAATTGAATGAATCTAACGAGAGATAAGAACGGAAACATATAGGATAAGATAGGATAAGAAATATGTCGCATTATGTAGAATTTTAGATATAAAATAAAATGGCAGAATTAATTATAGGAAATCGTATATTCGCAGGCGATAAAATAAAAAACAAACGCAATAAAAGTTAAGAATTAATGTGTAAATTTGAACATCGTGACCAACGCTCAATGAAAAGATATTTGAAAGACTATGGTGAACACATCAGTATCCTTTATATTCATTTTGTCTTTCGCTCTCGTTTGTCCTCTCAAGTTTGGTAGGCACCAAATATTGCGGCTTTATTATATTAGCGTGTTTTTGTAGAAGAGGAAGAAAATGAAAAGCAAAAATATACGAAGCAGTTCTTGAAAACTACCCGATGCAACATACACCTGGAACACTTGTATTTAAGTTCTGAACATTACCTCCATAAACTTTCAGATTTTTCCAGCAGTAATTAAAATAAAACTAATTATTGTATTAGTGGTGTATAAGTGTTGGTTTGTAAAATTAGCAGCATAGTAATTGGCTAGGTAATACAAACTTAGACATGGTGGAAACAAGGCGAGTAATAACTGAGCGGTACTAAATGAAAACAAGATGAAATATTCCTAGACATGGACAACGGATCAAAAACAATCTACCCCTGCATATTTGCTTTCACATCATTTCTGATGTTTCTGCTTTATATCTATAGATTCTTGACAAAATATAAAGAACAATCTGCAACGTTATCAGTTCCGACCTGGCAGTTTGGTTTCCTACCGCTGTAACTTAGCTTCCTCGTAGCTTTTCTATAAATATTTTTGCAGCAATTGTTCTGATGAACTTTCCTTTTTGCTACCTCGAATTTAAGCACAGTACTAGATTGTTAGCTGGGTCTCATAATTTTACTGTTTAAATTGCTAATTGTAATCACAAGTTTTGTGCTAACAGTTTCACCTCCTGCACCTACTTTCCTGTCAGCTACGATCTTCAAAAATTTAAATTAATGACAATCGTCATCTGTCTTCTTGAAACCGTTTCATGTTAGTGGATTTTATCGCATTGCTTAGTGTGAAATGCAACACAAAATTAAATAAAGTGTTAAAATCGAAATTCCTTGAAGTTTAATCAGATCGCCATACACTAAAATGGCTGGAAACATTGTGATCATAAGAACAAATATGTGAATGTAAATAATGTAAATAATGATGATTCCTCATCTTATAAATTAATCCAAAAATGTTCTAATATAATTTTAAATGTATTTACATTCACAGAAATTCCAAATAGTATAAATTGTAATCTATCGAAAAGCACAAAAAGGATTTGTGTAGTTAGTGTTTTTTTCCTACTCATAATTCACTTTCAAAATGTTTATCCCTCTGGACACACGTAAAAAGCAATGAACTGTCATAATATATCTGTCATTGTCAAGAGAAAGTGTTGCAAATATTCACGGATGATCAGTGAACATTTATGAAAAACTATATTTGATGAAAATACACTAAGCGTTAATGTCACTCCTTGAGAGAACAAAGAAACTAATCTAATGACAGATCTTGCAATGTCAAACTAGCTGCTAATGTGAGTGGGAATAAGTTAAAAAAACAACTCATGATCTCATTACAACTGATATAAGAAAAAATTTAAAACTGTGAATGTCTTCAGGTTAGCCATGACCGTGGCTGAAGTTGAGTGCACGCTCTTGGCTATTCAAAATGCAAACAGAATAAAAAAAGAGGATGGTTGCTGTCCAAGAGCTTTTGAGACGGCACATAGATAGCACCTTTTGGTTCCCTTAAGTAGGATAACTACAGGAGACGAGATTTGAGTTCACCAATATGAACCAGAGGAAAAAATGATGATCAATGAAATTGTATCAACTACAAAAATAAAGTTTAATGTAACACAATCCGCTGAGAAATTGATAACTACTGTATTTTGGGAACACAAGTGAATAATACTTTTATAATTTATGCATTATGAAATACACTATTATTCGAATTATTGTTCTCATCTTGGTTGCCATTTTTACAATGTTTCAGCTGTTGAACGCTCTGGCCTTCTTTAGGTGCTAGGAATTTCAAACCAAACTCTTTATTACGATCACTGGGTTATATCATTCACATTCCTTGTGCTAAGCCGTTTTTGGTAGTCATGAGTTATCTCTCTCTAGCATGACTCTCTAAGTTACTTGTTCACTATTTCTGTAGCCTGTTATTGAATTCACAACTATTTGGGTCAAGTCACTGGAACTAACCAACACCTATAACCACTAGGCCATGTGTCCTTAAAGACAAGAACAACTGAATTTCTGGGACTTATAAGCCTAATGTTCAGTAACCATTTTTACCAGAATTCATATTGCAATTTTTGATGTTAATGTTTTTCTCTAGTATTTTGGACTCTAGGTAACGGCGCCATATTTGAATACTGATTGAATAAATGGAGCATAAAATTTTTTTGAAAATCGTTTTTGAAGTAAGAATCGGATTATATCGAATGTTGTCAAAAGCTTGATATTGCTAAACTTTCTTTGCTCGAACCAACAGCAAGTAATCAGAATTAAATAGTTTCCGACAAAACTTGAACTAACATTAAATAATAATTGAGAATTGTAAGATTGCGAGATTAAGTTACTGTACTTTGAGAAGATGAGATAAATTGCGTAGTTATTACTGTAATAATATAATAATTGTGGTACAAGACCGAAGGGGATGTGGGATGAGGCTGCTCAACACTTTCTATCCTAGACCTAGCTAATAAAATTCACGACCCAAACACTCATTACAATTTGTTCATTCACCACAGAATGAACACCTCCAATTCCTACATATACCATAATATCACATATTCTCAGGGGGACTAAAAGTAGAGAAAACACATGACATAAAATTTTATTTTATATACAATTTTTTATATACAAAAATCTATCTAAAAGTATAATGATATAAATTTTATATCATTATACTTTTAGATAATGGGGGGGGGGGATGAATACCAATACTTTAAAAATGAGTAGGTGATGAATACCAAAACAAACTAAAACATCAAACTAAAATAACAAATATTAGTAAGACTCGTCCACCCAACAAAACTAAGAGCGGCTGCTATAATTTGTCAATAGGTAGAATCAAGAAACACAATAACGGAATGGGAAAAGATAAAATTAATAATGGAATCAGAAAATTAAAAACTAACCCAGTCAAGATAAAAAAGGGGACCAAAAAACAAACTGGGGAGTTTGGGAATCTCGACGTGGATCATAACAAAAGAGAATGCCAGAAACAGGCTAGAAACAATTACTCACATTAATTAGGTAAACAAAGAAAGTCTATCTTAATCAGGGGAGTGTTTGCAGGAAACCGCTCCGTTATGACCAAGTAGACTTAAAAAAGAAAATCAAGGCTGATCCCATTGACACAAACCAGGTTCACTGCATTTATCCACCTTTTGCTGAAATTTGTCGATAAAAACGATTTCTGTCAGATCTGATCTTCATTTTGAGCTAATGCCCAAAGAACCTATTAAGATTCTGATAAATATAGCGTTCATACCACAATCCCCCCCCCCCCCCACATTCGTGATGTCCAGATCACCATTCTTGCCACGGCTAACAACAGCGATAATAGTTTCATTATTATCGCTGTTGTTATCTAAATGTTTATATGCTATGTCCTACCTATCCATTTCAATACTAACCATCCTGGATAAAAGGCTGTTTAAATACTAATGATTCAATTTTGCCGAATAAAGATTCTTAAGTTTATTATTATAGGATGTGCATTGTGGTGCAGTGGATATCGACTCAGAATGACAAATCGGGGAGCCGATTTCGAATTCCAGTTGAATACCTTGCGCACAAATACTCCGTCTCTTCCCTCCAGTTATGGGTTAAATAATAGGACAGATTGGGTTCTATAGCCTTGGTCGGTAACCAGTCTACCGCAGAAAGCAATGGCAACCTACTGCGGGATAATCTTCTGCCCAGTCAGTCATGTCTCTTTCGAGGCATGATCGCCCAAAGCGCGTATCACGTATGACACTTAACTGACTGAAGTTTATATTCGGCGTTGTTTATTGATTACAGCAACAATAGGGAAAGACTTAAAATTTTGATAAAACTGGGTAAGACGTGATGTCCTTTGTCTTTTAACAGGGTCCACTCAAATGAAAAACGAAAAGAATAATTATATAAAATGAAAATAATTATCGTTTGGTAGTCAAGTTAACTCTCTCTCTCTCCCACATAGATATACCCACATAAAAAATACCGTGATTAATATAAACACCAAAATATACATTATTTTACTTAATGTTAGGCAATGTGGGTAAAATCGATCATTGCAATCTGGTACTGAGTGGAACCGTGTTAACAAATATAACCGACCAATTAAAAGAATGAATTATGATGTTAATGTGACGTAATTACATAATACTTGTTAATATGCTTTATCTTCGATTGATTACAATAACATGTCACATTACTTGTTTCTTTTTCAGTAATTGTTTGAGTTTTAAATTGGTTACATTGAATAGATCAGTGAAAGGAAATAAAATTGTAACCCCCTGAAGGACGATGCTGATTTTCACCTGGGTATAATATGTACCTGATAAAGGGTGGTAGATATTCTTATTAAGTTTTCTAAGTCCTGGGCTATGTTTTCGTATTAGAGCACCATCTATGACCGAGCGTTAGACGGTGATGCATGCTGCAACAAGGTGAAAGACTCTCTAGTGTAAGTAGGTGTCATGCTACGGAGACGCGCACATGCTCATTTTGTTCAATTAAAGATGTTTGAGAGGGGGTTGGACTGTGGATGTTCGAGAGGATGTTTATTTCGAAGAATTGCTGCATATGTTGGTCGTAATTGATGCATTGATGTTGACAACAGTGTTTGAATTAACATGGCTAAATTAGTAAAACAGGTTGTGCATTGAATACTACAAACACTCACCAATATAGATACATAGTAAAGGTAGCAGTAGCACTTCATGGTATATACAGCACATATTAGCACAAATCATTTGGGAATCGATAAATTGCTACAGGACTACAGGCTCACGTGCCTCAAGGCAGACTTCTAAGTATACCACATAATCGTTATACACGTCTCTCTAGTGGCATGAAAGTGACACTCTAGGGACCGAATGAAGCTCTGTTTTTTTCTTTCAGTGATAAATAGTTTTATCTTCACGGTCTCTTGCGTGGGCAACATATACCGGAGAAGCGACATATTCCAGAGATATAAGATCAATACTTGGCATCATAATATAAGGTGCCATTAAATTCAACCCCAAATCGCCTTTGGTGCTTGTGTAAGCTTGTGACATGCTGAAAATCTACGCAAGCTATGGTATAACTGGACGACCCTCTGCATGAATTTACTCGAGCTTCTAGACTAGCAGCTAGGTCCCACCCTTTTACAGCGAAACCGATCAAATGTAACCGTAACTTCTACTCTGCAGTTTCTTTTCTCGCACTTCCCGTCTATGAAATTCATTTCCGTATACTTGCTTTCCTGACAGCTACAATCTCCAAGAATTTAAATGCAATGTCAATTGCCATCTCTTATCTCCTTAACTCGCATCATTTTCCTGACAACACTTGTATCACTTTCCACTCGACTCTATCAGCTATCTTCACACCAGTGTTCTCATCCTTCTCTTATCCATTCTCTGACACCCTCTGTAACTTGTTTCTCCTTCTCATCACTCAGCTCATAAGTAGCCCCCTGCGCACCAGTTGCAATACTGCCTTGCTTTGGGTGAAATGATCAGAAAAAAAGTACGTTATCCTCAATGAAAAACAAAATGGCTGCCATTTTTCAAAACGGCCGCCATTTGAAGTGGTATGAATCTGTGTTTGAGCTAAATTTTGATGGAATAATACTATTTTAACGTTCTATGCATCGAAATATATATTTTTGAGCTAGAAAAATCAATTTTTGCACTTACAAAACGTGATTATTGAAAACTAAGATATGGCCAGAATTAAATGACGACTGGATCTTTTAGTGTTAAATTTTGCAAAAAGTAAAAAAATGAAGAATTCTATAGCATATACAGCAGGAAAAATATTATCTTTTGATTCACGTTGTGGATTAGTGAAAAATTTCGTTCTCCCATTTGCATGCCCAAAACCGTGTACTGAAGCAATAGCATTTACATCGCCTTCGGAATTCTGTCTTTCAGTCACATTTTGTTGACTGTTGACAACTCTGGGCAATGAATGGTCGTCCAAAAAACTTGCCATCTTTCTGCTACCTCCAGTTAGGGCTTTCAGTTTGCTTTTTGCACACTGTTGCCTGGCTCCGTATACAGCCAGGTTGGTGCCTACCAACCAGGCTGTATATGTTTGACATACTGTATGAGAGCTGCGTTTGTCGGTGAGGTGGCATCATAAGACCTTTGCTTTCGAGCAAACAAGTCCAGTCTTGCCTCGTCAACTTAGTGATGTTCTTGTCATACATGATGATGGCAATCTTCTTAAGGACGTTTTAGTCTCTATTTTCTACGACTAGTGGGTACTGACAACTTCTTGAAGACGGGAGTCACTTGAGTGTAAACCTCCCATGCCTGTCATGCAGTTTTTTGCCTTTTCCGCGAAAACCTAACAGAATATCACAGCCAGTGAAGGCGCGAAAAACAGCATACCACTGGATTATCTGGACCAAGATCCGCCACCATGTCATAAATTGGCAACCATTTAATGAACTAACCCTGGTCAAATTCAACCCACAACATTTCCATCTTGGAGAGTAACAAAAACACTAACTGAAACAACGAGAACATGCTTTAATCAACGCAGACGTCATCTGCTGCTTGGCTGCATGAAGAGCATGAATGAATATTCCGGAATCAGCTTCCTCGTGGTTGCAAGTACTTAAACTATCAAAACTGATGTATCTGTTGGAAAGAGCCTGATCTTATATGACACTTTCATTTAAGTGACAAAAAGTTGACTGGCGAAATTAATTAAATGAAAATTAATTAAATGATAATTAATTAAATCATGATAATAATTATTTTATTAAACCATTATAAAAATAAGCTCATTCTGGGTATCCAACATTTTTAAGGACCGGGTCTAGTAAACCGGGGTCATTAAGTATAAAGATATCTAGACTCGAGCGGAAGGCTGACCTGTAAACTGTCACTAAAACAAAACACTCTGCAGGTATGACGATCTGTCAAAAATTACTTCAATTTCAAAATATAAACATTTTGAGCGTGGCACACATGTTGGGTCGCCTCACCCCGGGATTGAGTGCAAGTATGGCACAAGGTAATAAATCATTAATCAATCAACCACAGGGCCTGCTACTTGTTAGCCCACCCCGGTGACTGCGACTAATTGGCTGATTATCTAAACCAATCAGATGCAAAACAAGGAGGGTTGTTACGACGATACCTATTGGCCGATGATCCCTATTGGCTGACCAATCAGGAGCTAATTATTCGGGATTCGGGTCTATAAATAGAGAGCACTCAGAGCAAAAAATCGAGTCGGTCATTCTTCGCTACCCAGAACCGAATCCGTTGCCACTGCATACTCCATAATTGACACTGCCTAATTGCAGTTAAGAATTCTTCGAGTTAAAGAAACTTTTTCCGCCCGTCAACTACATTCACCCCTCACTTCGCGGTGTTTGTTTTAACTTGATAAGAAATTATTGTATACCTGTGTAAATAAACGTTTGTTACTGTTTATAACAAACGCTTTTCTTCATTTCTTTGATGGTGTGGCAACTATTCTTCTACTCCGACGCCAAATTCAACACTCCATCAACTGACTTGTATCCATCCTCCCTTTCGCAGATCTTAAGAAACAACGTGGGCACGGAAGGAATCAGAGAACAACCAGTCTGGAACATGTGGTAATCACGAAACTATCGGCCAACCCGGTATCGTGAAAATATAGTACCACATTAGCTCACAACAGCGGTATTGTCAGGTCACTATTTTAGCAAGGAATCTGTCTTGTTGCTGTTGTTGTTTCTTAGGAAACTTTTCCAGTTAGGTGTCAGCTTAGTTTTGTCCATCACTCGGCGTCGATCCCCTTTGCTTCTCTTTGACCTTGTTTCAGCCTTCAGGCTGGAAGTCCAATAAACATGAAAAAAAACTATGTCTGTCCTAGCTACATCTTAATCTTTGAAACCACATCTAGGACAGTATATTCCTCAGATCTTTGATGTATTTGGCGGCAATGAATACACAAGAGAGGGCCCATCAATGATAACAGCATCACATACTGATCTAGTGTCGGGAGGAGTAACTGTAGCTTCCAGAATTTTTGCAAGTTGCTATTTCTGACCATTGTAGAGTTTCTCACAGTCACTTAGCACCGCAGGGAAAGACTGGCTTTCATGTTGGAAAAACTCAAGCAAGTCACACTCTCGTGCTTGACAAGATATAAAGAGTTACGAGAACAGACTGCAATCATCTTTGAGCGCCTGTTGCATATCAACAGAAGTTGGTGAAATAATTCTGCATTTTTCTTTGTGAAGAAAGCTTCGTCACCCAGACCATTGAAAAATTTTCGAAAGGCAACTTTACCTTTCACAAAGGGAGTTCTTACAAGTTCAGCAGTACTGGAATGCACGATGGTTTTTAAGTCCAATGTGAGCAGGTCTTTTGATTCTTCCTGAAAAGGATTACCCACATCCTTCATTTCCTCAAAAACTTTTCTCGACCTTGTCAGAGAAGGATTCTCCTTAATTTCCTGATGTTGTATTTTGAAAGATGGATATGCTAGTTCCATGGAACGATGGTCGATGTTATCCAGCTGTGCTGAAATGTCAAGTACAAAATCATATGGAATACTAAAACCATGGTCATGGAGAATTTCTACTAGGTATTTCCTTCTTGTCTTAGAACAGACATCCTTATGTAGGCTGGTAATGGGGTTTCTCTGTCTCTAGAATTCTTATGTGTGGCATTATATTCTTTGTATTTGGCAAAGCAGTTGTATTGAAGGAACTGAGCCATAGCCAGGTCAGTTGAAAGTTGCTCAAGACCTCAGTTGAGAATTATGTCTGCTCCATGCTCAATCATGCAGACAAATTGGAGAAAATCTGGAGGTAATGTACTGAAGTCTCCTAAAGATTTCCCTCATATTTGCATTTGTGATCAAGTATGTACCTATGCAATATCTTTGGTGAGAATAATGGTATCAGAGTAGGTTGATACTTCTGACATGACAGGCCCTACATCCTTCTTGAATTTCAGATAAACATCACGTCCATCTTTGTAGCTTTCCAATGCAGGTATCTCTGCTAAAAGCTTTTGTTTCAGTCTGATAGAGTTAACATCAAGTATATCTGTTCTAAATTGTTCAAGTTAGTAAGTCGAAACGAAACAGATCCATCAACGTCTTAATGACATAGTTAAGAAGTTCAGAGAACACCAAAGGGAAACTTCTTTTTCTTGGGATGACCGAACTTTTTCTTTGTTCTTGGCTGCAATATATGCCCTCTCTTTATGATACAGAGCTGTTAAGCAAGAGCAGTAGAATTTCATATCCAGGGTAACCATATTTTCACCGCTCAACCTAGCCAAAAGATTGCCATCCTTAAGATTGCGTGAACATTAATTAAGCCTCTCATTTAGCTGCATGGTCATGGCTTGTCGCAACTTTGATCTTGGTTGTATCTTTTTTACACCAGAAACACCGTTGTACTTTCATGCTAGTTCTTCGCATTTTTGAGTGCCTTTCTTCTAGATCATTTTGAATTCCAGCTGCTCTTTTAGTAACACGATCAAGTTTATAGCTGTCAAACATTTTGTGACAATTTTGGTGGTACTTGGCACTATTTTACTCCAGTGTATCCACAATATCACCCCCTTCATCCAATCTGAATGGGGTTTAACTTGATCAGTAACTGGTGAATTGTCTGAAATTGTGGTAATTGTTTTGCTATCATGGAATAACCATTCGAAATGCACTCATAACGGGCTGGGGAAGACTTAACTCTTCTTTTGTATCATTCTAACAGTGGCAACACTTCTTGAAGCCAATTTCAGTGGTACAACTCAACAGATTATTAGTTGACATATAGAACAGATTAAGGTCGATAGTTTATCCTTTTACCAAAACGTACAAAATATATAAGCACATTAAGATATGAGATACAACTAGGTTCATGCATACAAATTCCCTCGATCGTTCATCCCGCGCCATTTAAGTTCCGTGCTTTGCGTACACCTTCAAAGTAACTGAGGCCCCGTTACCCTTGGTTTGCTCTCCCGCGCCGGCACTTTCTATCAATTTAAGCGCGGCTATCTCACAGTGTAATACTACAACTAGCTATACTTCTAGCTGAAATATATACAAGGGCTTATTATATAGCATTTGAGACACTCAAGTATACTACAAACTACAGTTTAGGTCAGTTACAAGTAAGCCGACACTAAACCCCATGCCGAGTCTCACAGTAATGACGTCACCAGTGTGCCCTGGTTGTGCTTTAACATCACACTTATTCATCTCAATACATGATCACAGATGTCTCCCAGTAATACCTGTGATAATTTTATAAGACAGCTACAAAAGTACTGATTTTAAGAAAAAAAATTTGAAAATTGGTAACCATTTTCGGATATTAGTACCAAAATATATTTCTCCGGCCAAAATACAATTTATTTAACATTTGAATCAATAGCATCTTCCTACTTATAGATGTTTAGCACTGAAAACTCTGTCCTATTTTATGAAACGGCTATCATAAAAAGTGGCGGCCATTTTGTTTTTCAACGCGGATAACGTACTTTTCTGAGAGAATACATGCCAAATTTGGAGCTTGTACCATCAAGTGAAATATTCTTGTGGGATACTGACTTAATCTGCCCAACAAGAAAAAAGATAACGTGTATGAGAAAAGAATGGACACAACATAGCTAAAAAGAAAAGAATGGATACAACATGGCTAAAAAGAAAAAAAAGAGGGCATGTAGTCCACACAGTGAGTACATAGTTATAAATAGGTACTTATTGTACTTTTCTTGTTAGCATGTTATCCCTTCCTCATAAAATTCACAATAATTCATACATATATATGAAATAAACATCATCTTGGTTACGTTTTTTAAGACGGATATTGCATATTGTTTATTTTTTCATAATGTTTCGGTCGTGTACTCTACGGCCTTTCTCAGATGTTTCTTCCGCGTCATAATGATGTCACATTCTATTACGTAAGTGAACTTATACGTTTTTGTTCCCAGGGTCCTATCCCAACCTTCGTTCTGACTTTGTAACCGCCCTCCGAGCTTTCTACTTCTAAGATAAAGTGATGGAATTCACCAAGGGGCCTATTACCGCGTCCATTCCTCAGCCAAAGGCTGAAGTCTCTACCCTCTCTGCTGCTGGGAACACAAGCGAAGGTGCCACACAAGTGGCGATACTCAAAGCTTTAGTGCAGCTTACCAATGAAGTAAGTAAATTAACCGTACTTAATTCACAACAGCCTAGACGTCGACATAAAAGTCGTTCGCCATCCCCACACCACCGCCGCCATTCAAGCAAGCCAGGACTATGCTATTATCACAGTTGTTTTGGCGCTAAGGCTCGGAGGTGCAAAATGCCTTGCTCCTTTTCAAACCAGGGAAACTTAAATCTGGAGAGCTGAGCACGGCACACTCTCCACAAGATTTATGTAACAACCGTGCCTATTTTATCACTGACTCCAGGTCCCAAGCACGTTGTTTGGTTGACACAGGAGCAGCTTGCAGTATCTGGCCACTGAAACTCCTCACTGAGAAGCCGCCACTGTCGCCCATCACACTGCAAGCGGTAAATCACTCCCCTATTCCCACGTACGGTCAAATTTCTCATTCTCTGGACTTGGAATTACGGAGAGACTTTACATGGATTTTTACTGTAGCTGATTTACCATACCCCATTCTAGGCTCGGACTTTCTGCACCACTTCAACCTTTTAGTGGATATGCGCAAGCGACGACTTATTGACGGCAATACGGAACTTTCCGTCATGGGTTTTAAGGCAAATATCTCACCTATCAGCCCGGTATTTTTCATTGCCGCCACTGACGACCCATACCAAACATTACTACGCTCTTACCCAGAGTTAACTAACTTAAATTTCGTTGTGAGCAAATCAACTCACTCTACAAAACACCACATCGAGACCACAGGCGCTCCGGTGTTCTCACGCCCTCGCCGCCTCCCTGCTGACAAACTAAAGGCGGTGAAGGCAGAATTTAACCATATGCTGCAGCTGGGAATTATACGCCCCTCGTCCAGTCCATGGGCTTCCCCTTTGCATATGGTTCCAAAGCGTTCTGGAGATTGGCGTCCGACTGGGGACTATCGACGACTAAATGCCATTACGGTACCTGATCGTTACCCAATCCCACATATACAAGACTTCGCTTCATCCCTGCATGGTTGTAAGACCTTCTCCAAACTAGACCTCGTTAAGGCTTACCATCAGATACCAGTGAACCCAGACGACATACCCAAAACTGCAGTAACTACTCCATTTGGAGCGTTTGAATTTTTAACTATGCCTTTTGGTTTGCGAAACGCGGCTAGTACCTTCCAACGCTTCATGGACGAAGTAGTGCCTGATTTGGACTTCGTCTATAATTATATAGATGACATCCTCGTAGCAAGTGCCTCACCTGAGGAACATGTTACTCACCTCCGCCTACTGTTCGAACGGTTTCAAAAGTACCAGGTGAGGATTAACCCTGGTAAATGTGTTTTCGGTGCTTCGTCGCTAACTTTCTTGGGACACATTATAAGGCCCGAAGGGATATCTCCCTTACCTGAAAAAGTGAAGGCTCTACAAGACCTTCAACCACCCACTTCATTTCGCCAACTGAGACACTTTCTCGGTCTGCTTAACTATTACAGACGTTTCATCCCACACTGTGCGGATTTCCTGTCTCCTCTGTCTGACATGTTACGTAACAGGAAAAAGAAAAATGAGCAGATTTCGTTGAATGACATACAGCTAAAAGCCTTTAACGAAGTGAAGAAGAAATTAGCGACAACATCGCTACTTGCACATCCTGTACCCGACTCCCAGTTTTCATTGGTCGTTGATGCATCGAGCACAGCTGTAGGTGCAGTTTTGCAACAGCAACACCAACAACAGCTACAACCTCTTGCTTATTTTTCGAGACAGCTGAAACCGGCAGAACAACGTTACAGCACGTTTGGCCGTGAACTCCTGGCAATGTACCTCGCAGTGAAACACTTTCAGCATTCACTAGAGGGCCGACAATTTGTGATCTACACCGATCACCGTCCGCTTACTTTCGCTCTGCGTGGCAGACAATTTGAATCCCACCTATTCCAGGAACTTTCCAGAATTTTAGGGATCAATCGAATTCGAACTACGAGCTATCACCCTGCTTCTAACGGGATGATAGAACGCTTTCATCGCCAATTAAAGGCCGCATTACGTGCCTATCCTGACCAACAGCGATGGAGCGAATATGTACCTGTTGTCCTTGGCTGTCGTGCAGCTATCAAAGAGGACCTAGGATACTCTCCAGCAGAACTTGTCTATGGAGTACCTCTATCATTACCAGGTCAGATGTTGAACCCTATAGATTTAACAGGAACAGATCCTGCCTTGTATATAAACAGAATGCGATCTTATTTTGGTAATCTCCCACCAATGCACCCTAGGGAACAGACCATCAAATCATCAGTCCCAAAAGATATTTCTTCATGGACTCACGTTTTTCTAAGAAGGGACGCTGTCAAAGCCCCTCTCACTCCACCTTACACTGGCCCTTACCGCGTGCTTTCACGCACTGACAAACTTCTCACCCTTGACATTAGTGGCAAAAAAGAAACTGTATCTATTGACAGAGTGAAAAGAGCCTTTCTTAACACAAACACACAAGAGCCACATATTCCTCCTACTTACATACATGAACATATCTTTACACCCGTTGAAAAAAATACGATGCCAACAGACAACTATGTCACCACCACACGCAGTGGTCGACGAGTACATTGGCCCAAAAAGCTCTGTAAAAGTGTTTATATATAAATTGTACCCTTCTTTGTTTTATGGCCGCTATCTTTTTCTCTGTCGGCTTTCCGCCTAAGCAGGGGGTGATGTAGCAGCCACAGATCTATTTCCTTTAGCGAATCAGTGCCCCCGACGAGAGATTCGGTCACTCACTGACCAATCAACGGGCGGAGCGCATTGATTCCTCTCTAGAACTATTTTTCCTAGTCCATTTTGGTAGAACGGACGAAAGGCAGAGAGCCATGAGCCAGCGGGAGTAACGGACGTCTCTCTCACATCGCTGCCACTGATTCCCCTCGGAATACTTTCGCTGAAGACGCTGCTGCTAGCTTCACCATGGACACTTACATAGTACCAATCTTGTACGTTTACTATATAATAAACCATTCTTTGTTGTTGTTCTAAAAAGAAGTTTCGTCATTCATTTGTGTGCCTAAAATATAGTGTTGGGGAAATTAAGCATTTCCCATAACCCTATATATATATATATATATATTCGCCATTATTAGAGACATTTGTGAGCCATTATTATATCTCCTCGCAATATATTTATAATTCAACTGAAAACTGTTGAAAAGAAGAGAAAAGTAGTTCGAAGAAAATCGCACACAATGATTATGATTGGATTTTGGCATCTGGTTGATCTTAATCGGAATTGTATTTACTTTTTTTAATTTATTAAATAGCTTGCATCAGTGTATACAATTTAATTTTCGTACACATATAGGTAACATATTTAATACTGATACTTTTCTTAGGGTGGACGTGTTGAAGACATGCATACAATATCATGGTGATTCATAACATCTAACACGAGGCGAAAGTAATGAACTCTCAACAAGAAAGTGGACGCACGCCTACATACACACACAGTGTGTGTGAGAGAGAGAGAGAGAGAGAGAGAGAGAGAGAGAGAGAGAGAGTGTGTGTGTGTGTGTGTGTGAGAGAGAGAGAGAGAGAGAGAGAGAGAGAAAGAATCATTAAATCTAATTTAGATAAAATACGTTTCAACATTGTGTTGAACCATTCTAAAGGAGTCTTACTTTATAATAAGTAAGTATCATATTCCAGGTTCATATTATATATTTAGCATATTTAAAACTTATTTTAATTTTTTTATAGAGTTATCACGTAGATATCTTTAAAATTTGACACACACTAAAATGTGCAATGATATTAAATATGAGAAATTATTCTTTAGACATTCTGTATTCGGATGCTTATGAATATTATCCATGATTCTTATAGATAATATTCATATAATATTATCGATAGGTGATTACGAATATCATGTTTTAGGAGAAGTGTAAGAGAGAAAGTAGTGAGAATGGAAGGAAAGAAGACGTATCTTGAACGAAATCAACAGTCATAATTCATAGAACAATTTTTATCAAACTGTCATTATCAAACTAGCAAACCAATCCTCTCTCTTTCTATCTGTCAACGAGTACTGAAAAGTTATCGGTCCGATCAAGAAGCCTTTCTAAAAAAAAAAAAAAAAAAAATAAAAGCCTTTCTAAAAAAAAAAAAGAATCTGGTTTTCGGATATTTGATTAGATTTTAGGTAGTAAGTCAGGTCGAGAACCTTTCGTATTTATCTGTTTAAAACAATCTTAGAAAGCAAATTATTCATATCTGTCTCAATGAATATAAAATAGGTGAAAAGTGTTTTAGTTTCTTGTATTTTATATTTTCATGGACAAGGATTGTTAATTAATACTATAAAGTATTTGCTATTACATACTGGCTCTTAAGCTATTAACTAACTCGTTCATTGTTGACATATGGCAATATGAAGCGAGGCTGTAAACCTCGCTACTGCTTACAATGTTAATATACTTGATTTATTTTATTCATGTTCCCTGACAAGAGGAATAAAAATGATTGTATCTATAAAACATATACATTTTTTCTATGGTGACAAGAACATTGTCTACAATTAAGAAAGCTTTTAAAAAGGGCGTAATTTTGTCATTTTTAATTTCATCAGGAGATAAAAAGAAATGTTTGTTATGAGGGGTGGAGAGAAGTGCAATTACGATGTGGTGGCGTAAATGATAAACCAAATGTATCAAGTTACATGCTTCTGTAATTATTGTTTGGCTGGATCAGTCAACATAAGCTATTTTTAGGTTTGTTTTATAAAAACGAAAGAAAGTTTTTTTTTCACACATTACAAGTTTTCAAAAGTCATACAGGAAGGATATATTGTCAATATGAAAAATAAATCAATGCATAAAGAAAAACCCTATGGCAGAGGAAAGACATTCTTTTATAATTACATTTTTTAAAATCTCATTATTTCCTGTTTTGAGCCGATAGTTTTATGAATTTCTATAGCTTGATTTTAAAAGTAGAGGTCAATGTTAATCCAAATGTCTGTGGTGAGGCTCACTTGGTACTTTTCAGAAAATAAATACAAAGGCGGGTACATTCAACATTTTCTGCAAGGGGTGTATCTATGTGTTTATATATTTGTACAGTTCGGCTGAACAAGAAGTTTAAATTACCCAGGTTTTTTTTTTTATAAATAATCACAAAGCCTCAATTATAAAAGAAGCTTCGAAATTTATGCGACTCATTTCTTCAAAAGCTACAACAAATACAATGAATATTTTAATACTGTTGGATGGATCATATTTTCAGCTACAAAACACCATTTTAACACATCACTAAATAAGTACTGGGCCTGACAGATAGATAACTAATAAAAAATCCGAATGATTTTTATGAAGTACTAATCTTTAAATAGCACGTGGCAATCGGATTATTAGTTTACAAATTACAGTTATCTAAGTGAAGCTATTGTTGTAAGTTTTCAAAACAATGGAAAAATCTTAATTTCGTGTGTTGATAAAGCATTACTTTTTTATGGGAAAATACTGTTCAAGCAAAGCAATGGCTTGATGAGTGTTATTCGGACTCTACTCCGTCGGGGGAAAAAAAACGGTTAAAAAGTGATATGCTGCCGCGGTCGTACAGACACAAATGTTGCTGAACGCTCAGGTCGCCCAAAATCTGCAGTTGCCCCGGAAAACACCCAAAAAACTCACAAACTGGTTTTGGCTTATCGTAAATTGAAGTTGTGTGAGATATCAGAGGAGTTGAACACATCAGAAGGCAGTGTATTCATCATTTTTCATGAACATTTCTCAATGGGAAAGCTATGTTCAAATTGGGTTTCGCGTATGCTCACAGTCACAAAAACAACGCGTCGACGATTCAGAGCGTTGTTTGCAACTGTTTAAACGCAATAAGAAGGAATTTTTGTGACAATAGATGAAACATGGATCCACCACTTCACTCCAGAGTGAAATCGGTAATCAGCTGAGTGAACACCTGCAAGTGAAAGCCGTCCAAAGCGACCAAAAACGCAAACATTAGCAGGCAATATTTTTGTCTCTGTATTTTGGGATGAGCAAGGTATTTTGTTCATCGATTACCTCGAGCAAGAAAGAACCATCAAGACCAAATATTATATAGCATTATTGGTACGTTTGAAGGAAGAAATCATCAAAAAAACGGCCACAAATGAAGAAGAAAAAGTGATATTTCACCAGGACATCGCACCGTATCACAAGTAGATCGCAACGATAGCAAAATTACATTTTCTATAATCATTTCACCCCAAGCAAGGTAGTTTTACTACCACTGGTGCTCAGAGGGTTACATAAGAAGAGAATGATGAGAAAGAGGAACAAATTATAGGAGCTGTCAGAGAAAGGGTAAGAGAAGATGAGAACACTGGTGTGAAGAGAACTGGTGAGAGTAGAGTGAACGAGAAAAGGAACATGAGAGAAAGATGCGAGTCAGAGAGATAGGAGATGGCAATTGACCTTACATTTAAATTCTTGGAGATTGTAGCTGTTAGGGAAGCAAGTATACGAAGGGAATTCCACAAGCGGGAAGTGCGGGAAAAGAAGCTGTGGAGTAGAAAGTGCGGTTTCATTTTAAAAGGGTGGGACCTAGTTGCAAGTCTAGTAGCTCGAGTAAATTCATGCAGAGGAGGCACCAGGGAGCTAAGATCTTTAGAGCAGAAATCGTGAAAGTATTTGTAGAAGAGACAGAGGGAAGCCACATTACACCGGTGAGAAAGTGACTGCAGCTGAGCCACCAAGTTGGGATCGATCACATTGGAGATTCTCCGTTGGATTTTGTCAAGAACCCCGAGGTGAATAGCAGGGGCACCCGCCCAGATGTGACAGCAGTATTTAATACACGGGTGGATGGTATATTTATATATGTGCAGTATAGATTCAGACCTTCCTGGCAGCAGATTTAGCTGTGGATTCGATGTAGTCATTTTATTTGAGGTCTGCTGAGAGAGTGAGGCCGAAGTTTCCTCTTTCCCCGTTTCTTCTTCCGTCCAAACAAATAAGTTACTTTCGATCCGGCGTCTGCTTATCTGTCTGTCCATTCCACGATCACGTCACAAATCAAACAAAACGAGACCGCAACCTATAAACTCGTCTTTTAATGGCGGCCGCGATCTTTCAAGGAAACTTGACACGATAAACAGACGCGTTTTTCGGGAGGTAAGTCATCTCGTTCATCACACTATACCCACCGGATCTCCTGATCAAACAGATGACAGTGAGGGTGGGGCGAACGCCTCCGACGAGCACTTCTTCGTAAAAGTGGAGGGGGCTTTTTCAGTAGCAATACTTCCGCGTCTATGTTCTGCGGATCCTTAGCATCACCACTTTCGTCATCGTCCGAGGAGGAAAATCGTTTAACTGTATCGTGTGAAACGTCGGTGCCTCCGAATCGCTATCAGACGATGTATCTTCACTGTCACAGTCTTCTCTTGAAATGGTCAGTTCGTGTCGTAGGCGAAGATTTTTCACATGGTGTCGCATGCCATTGACACGGACTGTTTTGGAGCTGATAATTCCATCAACACGTCCTCTGCTGAATTGAGTGATTGAGTCCGTTCAGGGTTTTGACCAAGACGAGATCAATTCTATATGGTTTCTCCGTATTCTTCGGAAGATTCCGTTAACTGGCGCAGTTAATGTTATTACATCATCTCTAGGTATGACATTTTACCAATACATAGCCTCTTGAATAGAATACCGTTCCGCTATTCCGTTACCCTCTGGAGTGTATGTGCCTTTGTACCTTACTCGCACTCCCCATCCAGCCGCAAAATCCCGAAAGTCTCGGCCACAGAAAGTCGGGGCGTTGTCTTTCAGTATCTAAAAAGAAGGACCACCTTCACAGAAGACAGCTCGTAGTTGTCGTATGATAGACAATGCATCCTGTAGCGCCAGTAGGCGCCACAGGATGCAATCTGTTAAGGATAGAAAATGACTACCCTCGAAATGAGTCACGTCCGACGTCTAACATTTCTCGCAACCTCGTATGGCCGACCTGACCACCGCCTTCGTAACTGTGGGACATACTCTCTGGACGACGTAAGTCGTATGCTGAACGCCAGGATGTCCGCTCTTGCTATGTATGGCGCGGATCTGCTTGCTGTTCAACCGGTCCGTCAAGGCAGCACACGTCGGTGGCTCTGATCCCTGCTTCAACATGTCAAGCCATCTCTTTGGCACCCTGGTTAATTTATCAGCCAGATTCTTCTCCGACATTCTCAGTTTGACGTCGACTAGCAGACCGTACTCTTCAATTGGCTGCTGCAAGTTTGCCAATCTCGTGCGCACCAGTATCTCGGTTGCAGCTTTCGTCCTCAGTCTTCACTCGGGTTTTGCCTGTTAGGATGTTCATTAGCCATTGAACATCCTAACTGTTTGAGTTAGTGTACAGGTGCAATACTTTGGCCCGCCACTGTAATGCCAGATTAATACCTTTCATTCTGGCATCCAGTTCTGCCAGGTTTATGTGATGCTCATCGTCTATTAGTCGAAGCCAGTATGCATCTTCCAGTATAGTTCCACGGTTCTCCAACACCATATTCCTTGCTAAGGAGCTCGCATCAATCCATGAATTTACTTTTACCCTAGCCACGCACAAATTTCCTCATGCGGGGTCGTCTTGGTGCACTCTGGTCAGTGTTTCAACTAACATATGCTTGAGAGGGGTATCCTTCACAGTGTCATACCACCCGTTTGTTACCATCCTCGCCCGTCTTTTTATTATTCCTGTGGCTGAACGGAGCCACCCGCAGACAGGAAAATGTCCCACTAAATTTCCACAGATATAAAATACAGTGCGTCGCGTCAGTGTGTTGTGCTTCTTCCAGACTCTGAGTCCCAGTTCAACAGCCCCATCTCTTAATCGAGTAGAGTCTTTGCTAGATAAGCCGAAGGATTCTAATCTACTCATCCGCTGAGATCATGTTCTCGTTTACGTATATGTCATCGACATATGCTGACGTAGCTCTTTTCATCAGCTCATCTTGTTCTAACACTGCCTTAACGGTGCCTTTCATAATTAGGAGTGACACATTAAGGCCAAACCCCAGACGCGTCAGGCAGTGCATCCTTCCTTTGATGATGATCGTTTGGAATGGCCACAGCGTCTTATGGATCCGTATTTGAAGATACGCTTTCCGTAGGTCAAGCAAGGCCACGTTGACTCCCTGCTGTCGCCATTACCCTCATTCGTTCGACAAACATTTGCAGTGATGGCATCCACAAACTGATTTACTTTCCTACAATCCATCAATGGCCTTACATTAGCTTTGGTGGCTTGTGTAACGGATCAATCTTTTCGAGAAGTCTGATTGTTCCTGGGGGTACGGTATCAGCCATGTTCCCAATTCTGTCTCGTATGCAGCTCTGCTCTTATCGGACACCGTATATTTTTCAGTGGTGTTGTGCAGTTGATCTGGCGCTTTGTTTTCTGTCTACTTCCATTTCACTGTCCAAGCCTTTGTCTCATGGTCAAAAACAACACAAGTCTTGTCCCTCAATCATGATAGCTACACATGATTTGCGTTTCCTCCTGAGCTACATTTTTCGGTATGCATGATCACAATACCGCCTATTTCACGTGTAGCATCGATCTCGATCACTAAATTATATCCCAGAGGCTTGTCACACACCACCAGCGTGTCCACCTTAGCTCAATCATCTCTCTCTGTTAGGATCGAAATAACTCCGACTCCGCATCACACATGGGACGTCTCGTCAATTGTCTCAGTCATCATATGTCGCTTTTCCAGGAGCTCGTTTAACCGAACAGTTCCGTGCTAGGTATCCCAGACTGTTACAGCGGTAACAACGTGGCTTGTTCTGATTCACGCTTCGCGTATCACTTAGACTTCTGCACTCTCGGGAAAAGTGATTGAGACCATCACACTTGTAGCATTTGGTGCCCTCGAGGGTTCTGGGGACACGAAAAATCACCGGAAGCACTCTCCGCTGATTTAGACAACGATTCCTCTGTCCTTGCAGCTGCTACTACGTGTTCGGATTCCTTTACGATGGTTCGGGCTCTAGCCAGCAGCTGGTCTATAGCCATCTCAGCCGGCTTTGATGATACTCGTAGGAGCCGGCTAACATCAATGATCAGCTCTTCCAAAAACGCACATCTAAATATTCGGTCATGTACACCACCGAATAGTACCGACAGCTTTCTCAAATTGCATTCTCGAACCATTCGACAATAGACAGACCAGTTGAGGAGCCATCAAATTCCGGTATCAATTTCAAATCGAACCTGTTCATCTTCTATCAGAGCAGTTGCCGAAATAGCTAGTAGTTTGTTAAAGTAAATAAAAACACGAAATCGGTTTCACTGTTGTTTCTTTCTCCTTGTTTCCTCTTCTCTCGTTTCTTCTTTTGCTTCCGTCCAAACAAATCACCGTTACTTTCTCTACATTCTCATCCAGCGCTCTGCCGATCCGGCGTCTCCCTATCTGTATGTCCACGCTATGATCATGCCACAAATGAGACAAAACAGAACCGCAACCTATAAAGTCGACTTTTAATGTTGACCGCAACCTTTCGAGAAACAGACGCGTTTTATGTGAGGTAAGTCACCTCGTTCATCACAAAATTTTGTTAAATTGTCTTGCAAGTATAAACCATTTTATTAACCACGTAAAATATATAAAATCAATTAATGAATTTACAGTTACCTTTATATTCTTAAAATATTATTTTATCATTTAAAGTCTGAATGAACTACATATATATTCTAAAGATAATAAAATTAATTCTTTCAAAGATTGGTCACATCTAAGAAAATGCATATACAAACATTATATTGCATTGTTAAGTAATTTATATTTAATAAATAATGTTTTTGTTTGTAGATCACGCAGTTACACATAAAGTGGAGTTGTATACGTGCATATTATGGCTAAGGTTACCAGTGAGAAAGTTTGTGCACGTGTATTTGTACGAAGTGCTGAACCTGACCCATTTCTCCAAATATGATCAAATCACCAAATAGATTTGTAATCTTATTTTACAAAGTGTAACATTACAATAAATATTTCGAGAAAATGTCTTTTGTGTAATTTGTTTAATGTTTGACCTAAAAAAACAGCTTTAAAAGAATTGTTTTGATTTTTGTTTTATAATAATTTATAAAGTTTCAAAAATATTTTAAAAATATTTCCAATTATTGTAGACGTTAAGTTGGCAGGTTACTTAATGAAGATTATATTTATTAATCGAAAATTGAACAGTTTCATGCAAATCATTTAGCCATCGTATTTTAAAAATAATTTTAAATTTTTTTTGTGTGTGTGTATACTAGAAGTTTTTTTGTATGGTAATTTATGTGTGCAAATTAAAAGGTCATGTATTTCAGACTTAATCCAATTTGCTGGAAAAAAATTGTACAATAATATTACTTGTGATCGCTATACACTTATCTTGATCTGTCAACATATTTCAATTACGATGGATAGATTAGAAAGGTCAACTCTATGCTTAAAAATAGTTTTATTCTAAATTTCATGTTATAAATGAATAATACTTGTATAAATCAGATTAAATTAACATCAAATTTGTTAATTTTCCAAAAATAATGTGCCGCAGACGTATATTTTATTTTTGCAAGGATTTTAAATCTAAAATTAACTTTTGTTTATAAATCTGTCGATCGCACAAAAATGGCCAAAAAATTTAAAAATTTAAAAATTAAAGACCATTTAAAAAGTCTATATTCCAATCAATATAATTTCTGTTTGAAATACACCACAGTATTTTGCTTACTGGAAATAGTAAATTTAATCATTTAGCTTTCAATTAAAATTAAAGTAAAAGTTTCAAGAAAACATTTTATTTAAAAAAAAAAATTGAATTTAAAATTTAGATATCGAAAATGAGTGGAGGTACCTACTAATAAGTCATGACATTATGGAGAGCAACATACGGCAAGGATGAAAGCTACCGTCATTCTTATTGATACGAGTAGTGAACGTCAGATCTCCCACCAACTTCGAAGCAACAGAAGAGCTACTTTGGCACAAATTTCAGTTAGTTTTAATCAAGATGAATGGAAGAATACATCGTAATACATAGTACTTCTGTCATCGTTGTAGATGGGGCTGTGTATTTGCACGACAACCTATGCTCCATTACTGAAACCACCACAAAGAACTTAATAGAAATGCTGAGCAACCTAAACATATCTGGGAAAGACAGAGTAATCAAGAACCTCTACTAGCAGTAAGTCGCCTGGATACGGATAGGAAACGAGTTTAGCCGATACATACAGATAGAAAGGAGTGTAAGAGAAGGATGTGTCTTTCACCGGATCTATTCAACTTGTACAGCGAGACAATTCTGAGAGCCCCGGACGTCATGCCAGGATTCATCATCGTCGGTAACAATCTGAACAATATGAGATACACAAATGTGACACGATAACTAGGCGTATATTAAGGTGCTTTGTAAAATATGTATTTTATTATAATAGATTAAAATAGAAAATGGTTAAGAATAGAAAATAGTTTAAAAACATATTTAACAAAAGTGAAAAAGAAGAGGAAAAAATAAATAAATAAACGCTTTTTCTTTTATGAGGAAAATTGTGGAAGAGACAAGGGTATCCGATTACTGTTTTAAATCCTACCACTCTTCCGGTAAATATTTGACTCAGTGATTTAATGTGATAAAGAGATAAAGTTCAGGAAATAGAGTTCGGGAGGTGGGTTTTCGAATGACCAGGTCAAAGGCTGTCTTTTACTGTATCTTGACCACACATTAAGAATTTTCCGGCGGAAGCTTTACTAAGATAAAAAGATAAAAAAAATCCTGGAAAAATACTAAGTTCTCAAGATGTTTACACATCAAAAGAAGGAAAATTTAAGTACCCTGAAATTTCGGACTTACAGTCGCCAATGTTTATGACCGGTGGTCTAAAGCATTTCCGGATTTCCCGATTAATTTTAAATAAATAGAGTCAGTGGAGTTAAGTTAGTCAGTCAGTTGAGTGAAGTGAACCACCGTTCGTTTTGTTTCGGTCGTCGGTTCGGATTTGTTGATTTCCATTAATTAGAGTTAGAGCTGTGTGTCACATTCGCCTGCCCCAACCGAAGAGGCTAGCTCTAAACGAAATAAAGCATCCTTTCAACTCATCCAAGTTGTGGAAGTTCGTTCCTTATAGTTTAATCTTGTACCCCCAGCTGTTCGGCCGGCATTTTCAACAAACTCCCGGCAAACATAACAGCGTGGAGAACGGCCGCCGGAGAAATTGTTCGGACCAGTCCGTTGGGGTGTTACATTTGGTGCCGTGACTGCAGGATTTGGAACCCACGGAAGTGCCACTAGATGCTAAGTTTGAAATTTCAACCAACCGACGCGACTAGACAGAAAACGAAACAAGACGAACGGAAAAAAAAATTAAAGGAAGAACCACTAATAACCAAATAAAGAAGTACTCAAGGGACCTCAGCAGATAGAAGAGTTTCCTTTAAACTTTTCACACCCACTAAAAAGAAAGCAAGAAAGAAGAGGGAACCCGGAATCAACAAGCACTGGTCCACTTAAGGTAAGCCGAATTCTTTTATTCCCTTATTTTGTCTATTCAAAATTCTTGCTGGCATATTCTTGGTTTTGAATTTTTTTCTTTCTCCTTCTTTTGCCACTTGTTAGAATTGTAATAATTTAGTATGGATACAATTCATGTTATCGGATCAAATGGGTCGAGAATACCTGTATTTAAAGGTAGATCTTCCGAATTCCAGGTTTGGGTTGAGGCCATAAAGAAAAAAGAGTAGAATACACAAGCTTTCGCAGGCAGAGATAGTTAATGTGGCCTACGACTACTCAGATGGAGTAGTATCAGAATATATAGGGCTGTATTTAGAGGATCATCCAGAATGTAGTTGGGATGAACTTTTGAAACAGCTAACTCATCAATATGGTGATTGTACTAGTGCAGCTAATGCTGCAAGGGCTTTAATTAAGGTTAGACAGAAAGAAGGAGAAACTCTGCCAGAACTAACGAGTAGGATTCTAGGACTGGCTAAGATAGCATATAAGGACGCAGTTCAACGAGAGGGCGAGGTAATTCAGATGCAGCTGGCTGAGTTTTTCACGGACGCAATCGAAAACCCGTTCGTGAGAGAGGACACAGCCAGGGCATACCCAACCACTCTGACAGAGGCATTCAATGCAGCACAGCAGAGCCTCGGGCTGCACGAAAGGCTGGCAACCTCTCGGGAACAAATGTAGGGGTCGAGGGGGCAAGATGATGGAAGATATGTAGGACCTCCTCAGAACAATGGGGGACGGTGGAGGTATGGCGATATGAATCACCATTGGGGAAACTGTACTCCGCAAAGAAGCTGGACAAAATCGCGCCCAGTTCCTGGCAGACCGGGATGCTGGGGATGTGGGTGGCTGGGGCACCTGGTGAGGGAATGTCCTCGTCAGGAGGGGCCCTTACGTGTCAGAAGAGAACCCGAACGACAACCGGAAAACGCGGAAGGGCCACCCCGAGAGATGTAAGGGTGGCCCGAAGTTATGCGTTGCTCGGCCAAGGTACTGAAGCAACTTGTAATGTGCTGTTGAGCGGCAAATACATACAGGCATTATTAGATACGGGTGCATGCATATCAATTTTTAGGTTAAAAGATTTTAAGGCATTAAAACAAAAAAATAGGAGACTCGAAGCTGCAGATGTAAAGATAATTCAGGCAGACAGACGAGAAATAAGAATAACCGGTGCGATATGCCTGCCTGTGGGGAGGGGTATCCACTATGCAGAAATTCTATGTAGCCCCAATCCCCTGTAGGGCAATGATATTAGGCCGAGACTGGTTGGAGAGCAATAAGGCCCAAATCAGCCTTAATCCAACCCTCTTAAAGTTAGGTGGGAAGGAGATTCCTCTCGGAGCTCCGATGGATGAAGAAGTGGTCGTTCTTACTGCTAAGGACATTGTTTTGCCGCCGCGCACGGTTATTGCATGTAACAGAAGGCTGTTACCAGCAGAAAACCTAAGGCAAGGAATATATCAGGTAACTCCAACTGATAAAGGTTACTTCGAAGAAGGGGAAATTACGCTACACGAATCGGTGGTCGAATATAGTGACACTAATGACATCCCAATAATGCTAGGAAATACCACGAACACAACGATAAAAATAGAGAAAGGGGATGAGATAGGAAGAGCAACACCCACGACTATCATAAGGCAACAGGTGAGCAGGAAAAATTTAGCTCATGTTCAGGTAAACTCGATAGTAAATGAGGAGGAAATACTGGCACCGCCTGAACACATGGGGAACATAAGGCGACTAATACTTAAGAATAAGGACGTGGTGGCTAATTCCGATAAGGACTTGGGTCGGACACAAACAGTGCAGATGAAGATTGACACAGGGGATCACCCACCAATAAAATTAAAACCGTATCGGACACCAATACACAAACGTCAACTGGTGGAGGATGCAGTCAATGATATGCTGGAATCAGGGGTGATCAAACGCTCTAAATCCCCTTGGAGTTTTCCAATAGTAGTAGTCAGTAAGAAAGATGGAAGACATAGGTTTTGTGTCGATTTTAGGGCCTTAAATAAAATCACGAAGCCCATGGCCTACCCCTTGCCGATGATTGATGATATCTTGGCTTTGTTGGGAAAATCTAACTACTTTTCTAAACTTGATCTAAGATCAGGATATTGGCAGGTAGCTTTAGACAGAAATGACTGAGAAAAGACAACATTTGCGTGCCATGCGGGTCTGTATCAGTTTAGAGTAATGCCATTCGGACTCGCTAATGCCCCAGGAGTTTTTCATCAACTTATGTCAGTAGTTTTTTTTGTGGGGGGGGGTAGAGCAAATTGCAATGGCTTACTTGGACGACATATTAGCCAGTGCAAGTGAACACCTTCAGCACTTGCAAATTGTTTTTCCCAATTGCGAAAACATGGGTTGAAGATCAAGCAGTCTAAGTACCAATTCATGAGTAAAGAAACAAGGTACTTGGGATTCATAATCAACGAACAGGGGGTTAAACCAGATATGGATAAAGTTGAGGTGATCAGGGCAATGCCTGCACCAAAAACGATTAGGCAGGTTAGGGGCTTTATAGGGGCAATAGGGTACTACTGAAGGTTTATTCCGGGATTCTCTAGGATTGCCACACCACTTATAGCATTGACAAAAAATATGCCAGGTTCAAATGGACGGAAGATTGCCAAAGATCCTTATGATGCCCTGAAGGAACAGCTGACTGCTGTCCCCCTATTGGCTTATTCAGATCTGAATAGGCCAATGATACTGTCCACTGATGCGAGTGATCAGTGCATTGGGGCATGTCTGACCCAGCCCTGTCCAGACAAGGATGGCCCCGTTCCAGGGATACCAGAAGAGGTACCCATCTACCTTTTATCTCACCGGCTCTCTCCTACTCAGCAGAGGTGGCCGGTGATTGAGAAAGAAGCCTATGCCATAGTCTATGCATTACAAAAACTAGACTATTACCTGAGCGGAGCGAAGTTTATAATCAAGACTGACCATAAACCTCTACAGTATTTATTTGAAGCGGAACTTACCAACAGAAAAATACAACAGTGGGCCATTAAATTGAGCGGGTATAATTGTAGAATAGAATATTTGGCGGGGAGGGACAATACATGTGCCGATCTGCTGTTTCGAATCCCTCGGGCGTTAGAAGAGGAATCTGTAAACATTATACCGGAGGTGGATGACAGGGCGTACCAGATAAACGTGATTAACTCTCAGCGAATTGGGAGACAAACCGGCTTAGGGGAACTGGAAGACTCAAGTGACAGTGAAGAGGACCGACCCTCCGAAATATTCTGCGAGTACGAAATGGATGATGAAATTAAGAATCTAAAGGAAGTGATAGAGGCGGGGCGGGTAACTGAAGCATGTGCACGAAAATACCTAATACAAGAAGGTAGACTATATTATCTCTCCGACAAAGATGGGGAAGTGAGGCCCCGGCTGCACGTAGCTAGATCACTCCGAAGTAGGATACTATCGCAGCATCACGACACCCTAGGGCACATGGGCATAGATAAAACGTACGGACTTATCAGTAGGAAATATTACTGGCCGGCTCTGTACAAAGAAGTGACTGCATATGTGAATAGCTGCATCACATGTCAGGTCAGAGCCGATAACCATACGATAGGACCTCTTGTGAAAACGGACACTCCAGCCTATCCATTTCAGAAAGTTAGCTTAGATATTTCAGGGCCGTATGGTGAAACCCCTCGCGGAAACAATTGCACAGTCAGCTTTGTCGACTGGCTTACCAACTGGCCAGAAGCATATGCCGTAAAAGATAAAAAGGCTCAGACGGTAGCCAATTTAGTTCTGACGGAGATATTCCCAAGATATGGGGCCCCCTTAGAATTAGTGACAGATAATGGAACCGAAAACGTCAATGAGATAATGAGGGAGACTCTCAACAGTTTGAATATAAAGCACATAACCACATCTCCATACCACCCGCAGAGCAACGCGAAGGTAGAACGCTTCCACCGATCCTTAGGTAATATTTTAGCTAAATTAGCCATGGGGGAGAATGAGAACTGGGATCTGTATTTAAGTCAAGCATTAGCAGCAGTGAGATTTTCTATGTGCGAGACAACAGAATACTCGCCATATTATATGCTATTTGGACGCGACGTGATTCTGCCGGTAGATAATCTGTTGAAGCCTCGTAGAAGGTACATGGGCGAAGATCACCATCGTCTTATAATCGAACAACAACACAAAATCTTCGTCCAAGCTCAACGGAGGATTAAACGGGCTCAAAAGAGGAGGAACCACACTGTTAACAAAAACCGCCGAGAAGTAAAATTAGGAGTCGGGGACCCAGTGTATTACAAGAAGCATGTTAGACAAGGCAAATTAGATCTGAAATGGAAGCCTTACTATAGAATAATTGAACAAACAGGGCCAGTTACATTCGTAATTTGGGACCAGCTTGGTGGAAAAATCAAGAGGGCGCATGCCAATGATTTAAAGTTGGCTGAACTCCGAAGCTGGGAAACACCCACGATGGAGAGTGGTGAAAGACCAATCAGACCATCAACATTGGCGGTTCCCACCTCAGATCGAGAATCCGATATCGAGGACTCGGAGTCGGAGAGAACCTTCATAAAATTTACTGAAGGTTATTGCCACTCCGGGGAGAACCCTTATCCGCCTCAACAGGACCACGAAGACTGGGATTCGGAGGACGACATCCCTTTGGCACAACTAAGGTCAAACAATAAGCAATCCCCTCATACGGAGGAGAATGGGGGTGATGACGACGAGGAAGATGTGCCCTTGAGTAGGATACAGTCTAGGTTACGAGACGAGATTGGACTAGGAAAAAGCACTAGCTAGACTATTTCTTCAGCCAAGAACGGAGAACCTTTTCTCTCTCTCTCTCTCTCTCTCTGAGATCGATAGAAACCTTCAGGAGGTTAATAGACAGAAGAGGAAGGTAGAATGGGGTTTAAGATATATTGGTTTTAGCCTAGCCTAAATTTTTTTTGGGGGTGGGTGCTATTATTCATATTCATTTTCACTACCGTAACCGGGCTCCCAACTGTGTTTCAGGATGGACAGCGTTAGGATTCTGTTGCTGCTCGTCCTTGTTGCGTCAACCGTTGCCTTGCGACATAGCGAGAACACCCTTTTCAAAAAGACTGCGGAAGTTGTCGTTACCAGATCAAAATGGGTCATCACGTTGATGATCGACCTGAAGCCATATAACGGATTATTGGACGGGTTGGGTTTGGAGATACAGAAAGCAAAAACAATAGGTGAACACATAGCTGTAAATTATTACTCTGATAAGGGGAACTATCATAACCTCATGTATTCGCTTAGGCAGGAAATAATTGCATTGGAGTTGCACTGGGGCAATATGAAAGACTATCTGGGGGGACTGAAGTTACTTGAATCTAGAAAAAAAAGGTCAGTCTTACCAATTGTAGGTAAGGCACTTAGTGTGCTTTTTGGAACGGTAACCGGAGCCGACTTGGAAACTATCAGAAGGAAATTAGCAGCAATAGGTGAAGGTCAAAGAAGCCTTGAGAAACAGACAAGGAATAGTTTCTCGATTTTAAATGTTACCAGGACAGACTTGGATATAGTCAAAATGAACTTAAACAAAAAAAGTAAATGTATCTCTTCTTTTTTCATCTTCAACATACATCCACACCGAGTTGCTGAAGATCGCGGTTGAGAAACGCTCTGCAAGTATCCGATCTCAGGTCCCGGCCATTCACACTAGTCAACCAGAGAGCCATTATCAGTCTGATTACAGTTGGGGATTTGCACCAATGTCTGGGGACAGGATACCGACGTACTATTGATTCAGTGTCCATCTCAGTTTTGATGGAGCCCTCAAGAGAAAGCCCGCCAATATTCCAAGGAAAGGCTAACTTGAGAGCTCTATACAGGGAAGGGTGAACATAAAGTGGGGTTCACCCTGAACAAAACTGATTAAATTTTTCATCATCTTTTTCATAAAAATAAGAAAGGAGTGGGAATGATGGAAGGCGCATTTAACATTCCCCATATTTGCTGTGCTCCGTGTCCAGATCTGACAACAGTCAAGATCCACTTGGCCTTTGGGTTCTCGACATCTTTCCCGTAGAGTTTTTTGAAATTCAATAATGTTTTCAGTTCTTTAGTTTTCCTCCTGTGTGTCAGTGCCTTTTCCGCCTGATCTTGTGATACTCAGGACACATCTTTCCCTAAATTGTAGATGGGTTTAGCTTTCTTTTTTTTGTGCTTTCTTTGTCTTTTGGCTGATTCAGATTTCTGGGATGAGCTAAATTATGTGATGACTGATTTGGTGTTTGTGTCGTTGAATTAGCTGCTGTTTTCTTGAGTGTTGTCATCTTAGATGGAGTGGCGGATAGAGATTTTGTGAGGGGAAGATGGTGCTGATGAAGAAGGTCGCGTTGTCTTTGAAATTATTTTCTTTTTTAGTTCTTCCTGAAGTTGTAAGAGTTTTTTCTTTTTCTCGAAGCTAGGCTCGTACTTAATATTTTGCTGACTTAATATTTTAGCATAGCTGGCCGGGTCATCGCCCATAGAACTGGTAGAGGGTATGGGACTGTACGTGTCTTTTACAGTTGGGGCTTTAGGGGACTGAGATCCCGCTGTCCGGCGCTTCCTCCAGCCTTGCCAACAACTTGCCATTGCCCCTCATTTTTTTCCTTGGTGGCCGCTGAAGGCTCTTCGAGCAATGGGAGTCGAGCACCAGGCGATTTTCGGCACCGGTCCCAGTTGCTGACAAGCGCACTACAGGCGTGACGGAAATTACAGACTCGACTGGAGGAGGATTTGGGCAAGGCCTCCTATATTTCCAAGGTCTAAGCGATTAAATGTGACGTTACGGTAGTAGAGTCAAGAATCAGCATAGCAGCCGTGTCTCTCGCTTCATGACAATGTTGATAATCACAAAGTAGTTTTTTTTAATAAAAATTTTAAAACTTTTTTTAAATGTAACAAGAAAAAAAAAAGAAAGACATGTTTTGATTTATGCTGGTTTTATTAATTTTAATTAAAATTAAGAAAAACAATAATTAATAATAAAATATAAACATTATTGTTGACTACTGACTGTCGGTCGTATTTGTAAATAAACACAGTTTTAAAGACAAAACTTTTCGTTTATTCGTCCAAATTCTAAAAATTTAACAAACACTGCTTAAATTTTCATATTTTTAATTTAATTATGAAAAATCACAATCACTTTTGTTTTAATTGCAAGAATTTTTAAATCAGAATCACTCAAATATAGCAATCAAACAACCATTAGAAGTTAGGAACAAACAAGAAGTAACAATAAATAAGCAAATTAATTAATAATATTAAAAAATGCAACAATTTAAATTCAAGAAAATTAATTCAAACTAAATAAGTTTAAGTTACTGTTTTTTAAAAATCAAACTTATAAAAGTTTTTTTATGTTTCAAAATTCAGTTGAATGTTTGAAGTTTTCTTTTTTTTACTTAACTTCTTACAAGTAATATTATCATTTTCCTTGATGCAAAAATTATTTAATAATGCATTAGAAGAGCTCCAGATAATCATTTTTTCAATGCTGTGACCTTCACCATATGAGTCAACATGAAAAAGAAGTTCATCATTAGCCAAAACACCCAACGTTATGTACATAGACAATTTTCTTTGATTCATTGAATGAAGAAAAGAAGGATGCTTTACAAGTTTATTAATAAAAATATAATTGTATAGTACTAAATTTGTTGTTACATCATTGGGATATAACAGAGAACCTCTATTAATTCCTTGAAAATAACTGTTTATATCAGGTCTCTTCCTGATACTAAACTTTTACAACTATAACATTTCCATTTTTTAAAAACGGCATAACAGCAATAAATAATTATGAATCGAACGAATTAATGATAGGATAGCTAAATCTGAAATAGATTTTTAAAAAGTCTTGAGAACTTTTAATCCAATAGATTTATTAATAATATCAACAAATGTCTTTAGGGAAATTCTGCTAAAAAACAACGGAGTTCGAATTTTAAAATAATATTTTGAATCCATTGTTAATCCTACTGGATGAAATAAAAAGATAAATTTTTTCCTTTCAAAAAGATACACTTAAAAAATTCTAGGATATTTGGTAATTTAATTACATTTTTAAAATATTTTAATAGTAAAAAAAAATGAAAAAAAAGTAAAAATTAATGTTTCTATTTCATTTACGATGTTAAACTCTTTATAAAAAATCATTTTTTTGCAAAACTCTTTTTTGGTTAATGTTTTAAGAATTAAAAAACCCTAAACCAACTATAAAAGAATTATTCTTCAGTTAAAATTGTAATTTTTTATTTCCAATTTTTTTCTATGGATTAATATCGATAATTAACTTCAAATTATCAAAAATAGGAAAAAAATATTTGGAAAATATTTTTTGAGGGTGTTCATTTTGTGCTAAATATTTTCTAAAAATTAAATATTTTAAAAATTAGGTTTTAAAATTCAAGTGTGGTGTGATTTAGGCCTTTATGTTTCAAATAAATTCAAAACGTATTCAGAAATAATAGGTTTAAACAAAGTTTAAATCATCATTTTCAAGTTTAAATTTTCGATAATAGTGACTTGACTTTTGTAAGAAATAATTTCACGGAGTTTTCAAATAAAAAACCTTAAAATAAAACAAATTCTTTTAAAATTGACTAAAAAATAAATTTTGTAGTTTTTCTTAATACAAAAAAAAGAATAATAAAAAAATTAATTCAGGAATATTTTTTCATGTTTAAAAATGATTCATAAAGTTGCAAGTATAGACAAGTTAAGTTTTTACTTTCGTTTTCTAAGAATTTTTTTAAACATTTCATTAAAAAGAAAACATTATTTTCTTAAATAAAGTATCAATAAAATATTAATTCAAATATTTTTAGAAAATATAATGTTTAAAAATTTTTTTTCGGCTTCAGTTTAAGTTTTAAAACATTTCGAAAAAAAACTTACGAACGAATAGCCATATTTAAATTTTATTTTTTTTTTAATTCAGATATTTTTTTAAGATAATTTTTATTTCAATTTTATTCAAAGAAATAAAAATAATATCTTATTTTATTATATTAATTTAAAAGATATAGACAAAGTGCTTTCTTTCTTGTGCTACGGCAAAACTAATTTTTTCGCAAATTTTGATTTTAGCGACTGTTGAAATAAATAGTGATAAAATTTTAACTACTCACTTTGCTAAATGGACTTGGGGTAAAATTCTCCCTTTTAATTAATAAACATTTATTTATCAAATAAATGTTTATTTTTGGGAAACGAAAAACAATGAACTTTCGGTTCATTTTTATAATTCCCTTTGCAATTTGGTTCTGAAAATACGTCAACGCTAACGGACGCCGTGTAGTAACTCTACTAAGTGTGACATCAGCAAGTCAACTTTAATCATAGAACAGGCCTGGTAATATAGCGACGGTCACGATTTGGGTCGACGGGGGCCAGAACTCCAGAAGCCATCTTATCGACAATATTTTCTTTGTTTCCATTTCTTTTGATACTATTTTTTAGACATCTTTGTCGGGTGGATCTGTTGTTTTAGAACCAAATAGTTTCTTTTTAATAACAGACCGACTTTTATCGGCCATATTTACTTTTTTCAGGAATATATTTAGGCACGCCAAACAGAAAAACAGGGTGGGGGTGTTACACAAAATAAAATAATTGTATAAACGAAAAGACAAACAATAACTAAATCAGTAATTTGATAACACAATAAAATAAAGACAGAAGAAAAAAACAACTTTTTAACGTAAAGAGGCGACCAATAAATTATAATTCAACAATAAAAAGTAGGTTTACCAGTAACGAAAAAAGAAAAAAAAGAAAAAAAAGAAAAAAAAGAAAAAGGATTTAATAAAATGAAAGACAGGAAATTTAAAAAAATGATATACAAACAAAATAAGAAACAGAAACGGTACAAACTGAAAAAATAATACAATTAAGTTGAAAGTGTGCAAAAAGGTTTACCTACAACTATGTAACGAGAAAATAAAAAGACACGCAATTAGTCAGGATTTAATAAAATGAAAGACAGGAAATTTAAAAAAAATGATATACAAACAAAATAAGTAACAGAAACGGTACAAACTGAAAAACTAATACAATTAAGTTGAAAGTGTGCAAAAAGGTTTACCTACAACTATGTAACGAGAAAATAAAAAGACACACAATTAGTCATACTTTACTAAAAAAATTACACAAAATAACAAAAACAGAAACGGTAAAAACTGAAAAAAAAACCAATGAAGTACGAAAGTGTGCAAAAAGTTTACTTGCAATTATGTAACGAGAAAATAAAAGACACGCAATTAAATTATACTTCGCTAAAAAAAATTACACAATTAGAATAACAAAAACAGAAACGGTAAACACTGGAAAATACTACAGCTTAAAAAAAGAAAAAACGTACGTGTAAAAAATTCAAGGGTTGCCTAAAACAAGAGAGCTGACTGAAAAATGAACTAAAGATATTATTTTACCTGCCAACAAAAAGGACGTTAAATATGAAATACAATAAAAGTAATATTCAAATTGAAATAAAAAGACTAATATAACAAATACACAAAAACAGAAAAATACTAACACAAAGCCCGAGGAGGGGGAAAAAACTGAAAAGGGATTAACAAAAATTAAAATTAGCAAATAAATACGTAGAAAATAAAAAAAAGAAAAGAACTTAACTTAAAATTCGGTCTTCAAAACTGAAAAGAAAATAAATTTTTAAAACAAAGAAAAACGTCCAAAAATGACGAATAGAGGTCTTAATCCGGTCTAGGAACTTGATGCGAAGCGTGTGTTGATGGATCTCAACGCTTGGCATGCCAGACCGCCATCAGAAGAGTGGAGGTAACAGATCTCACGACGTACCTAGTGTGTCTTGCCTACAGGAAGGAAACAAGAGCTGTATTAATCCCAGTTGAAGGGCACACGGGAGTGGAAGTACTGAGAGTGGGTAAAAGAAAATCGGGTAGATTTCCCCTTCAAGTCCACAGACGAACTGCGACCTCAGCCTTCTCTCGAACCTCCAACCAATTCATTTCAAACCGGAGATCGGGACCAAACCAGACGCCGAGAATCTTGACCGGCCCGTCCGTTCATAGGAAAGGTCCGGGAAGAGAAACTCCTTTTCACGCACCCAACCGAAAGCCAACAGACATCATGATGGTCAACTCTATCGAAAGCCTTGGACTTGATCAGCGCAGATTCACTATTTACTTTCTCGATAATCAGGCGTAACAAATAAAGGATGTCCTGGGTAGCCCTACTCTTAACAGCACAAGTCTGCTAGGGGCCAATCAGACTAGGAAGGACAGCCTGAAAACCGCCGACCAAGATCTTCAAGTCAGTCAAAGGCCGATAATTATCTCTGCCACCCCTACCGTTCTTGTTCTTGCAAAGCAACTTGATCACACCCCTGGTGAAGAGTTGAGGTATAGACCCCTGATTCATCCAGTAAGGGGACAAAAACAGGCCACTACCTCAAGTACATTCGTCGGGAAGACCATCCAATCCCGGAGTCTTGTACCGGCCAACCAGCTTCAGCGCTTCCCAAACCTCAGACTCTAATGGGCCCCTCGCACTCAGCCGCTTTAGCCACCTTGAAGCGGGGAAAGTCAGCCAAATAGGCATTGAACTGAGCAGTGCGAGTGAGCAAGGAAACACCTCTAGAGCATCCATCAAAACATGCTGAATAGAGGTCAAACCCCATAGACGGAATGCCTTCATAGTCGCCAGTTAAAAATCGTGTCTGCTGCAGACAACAAACATTCGCATCGAGGCGCTGGAAATCGTGAGTGAGTCTCACCCTTAGAGACTCCGATCTCAGTCCCTGGCATTTCAAAGTTGCCAACCAATAATTATCAAACCTAATTAGGGTTGGGAGTCTGGATGGAATATCAACAGGGAAAGGATATGAGATAGGCCAGGGATCGATGGGAGAGACAATCGGTAGATTGTCTCTCCCATCGATCCCTGGCCTATCTCATATCTTGATGTTGCCGTCTAAGGAGAGGCCTCCGATATCCTATAGGAAGGCGAGTTTTAGTGCCCTATAGAGGAAGGGTGAGCTAAAACCGGGGCCCGTCCTGAACAAAAAAAATTCACATGATTTATTTTTTCTGATTCTATGATTGCTATGGGTGGTGACATTGGAATGGACTTGAAATGGACTTGAAATCCACACTGGGTCGGGGGTGCGGCATCCCCTACGTTTGTCGCGCCCCCGACCCAGTGTGGATGACCATTAAACCCCTTTGGGCCTTAGGGAAATTCAATGGGTTTTTTTATGTTCTATTCCCGCACTTCTTCATGGCCAGCAGATACTTCACCTGTTTGATTATATTACCATAGTTTTTTGCTCTTTCTGCCTGGGCCGGAGAAATACGGCAGACATCCTACCCCTGTTTATATGACAATCTGGTTGGTTTTTTCCGAGCTTCTTTATCTTCTGCCGCCGCTTTATGTAGGAAGAGGCATTTTTTTCTCGGGGAGGAACTGGGAGAATGACGAGTAGGAGTTTTAAAAGGGCTGGGTTCTCTACTAAGAAAGGTCTGCTTTCGGGAAGAGGACTGGGTTGAATGAGCTTTCTTGTGTTGGGAAGATTTTTCGGAGGAGGACGGGATGGAGGCCAAGGAGCGAGATGATTCCGCTTCCTTTAACTTTTCATTTAAGAGCTTTATTTTTTTCAGTACCCTCAAATTCCGGATCATATTTCTTCAATGATTCTTCGAATGAAGTATTCTTTCAGGCCGGAGTATCACCCTCCACGCTTGTACAGGTAGTGGGGGCTGTCTATGTCTCATTGTCCTTGGGGCTCCAAGGGACCGAGGTTCCGCTGCCTGGCGCTTATCCCTTTTCCTCCTCTGAAACTGCACTAGTTAAAAGTTAAAATAGAAATCAGTTTCTGGTTACTGAAAACAAAATAAAAATAAAAAGAAAGGCACTAGTTAAAAAATTTAAACAAAAACAAATATGGCTTTCAAAGCCAAGCAGATACTGAAATAAAAATATGAAAACAAAAATAAAATGAAAGGTACTAGTTAAAAAGATTGAAACAAAAACAATTATGGCTTTCCACGCCAAGCAGAAACTGAAATAAAAAAATACGAAAATAAGAAAAAAGAAAAGGACATAAGAAAATAAAGAGTAAATAAAAAGAAAAGTTAACTCTGGAATTCAAAAAGTCTTTTTCAAAGCAAACAGTAAAGTCCAAAACAGTTGCAAATATTTGTCTGGGAAACGTAAAAAAAAAACAAGTTAGACACTGGAGCAATCAAGTCGACTGCTCCCCCAAGAGGTCCTCTCCTACTAATCTTATAGTAGACAGAAGAGTCCAACGTAGACTCTTTAGAGGGAGGACATTTTTAGGTTGTTTATTGTAAGTGATATGTCAGATGAAAAGAATACAATATCGAGTGAACTGCATCATAATGATTTCAGTTCCTTTATATTTATATATCTATATAATTAACATAGTCTAACAAGAAAACTCATGTTACACCTCTCTATTATGTCTCATTTAAAAACACATGGAGATTTACCAAATTCTATCCGTAATATACTCGACGATAATAGAAATATACTCGCATCATTCACATGTAAAAAAGGCTAAAATAAAGGAAGCATTATTAATAAGAAAAAAAAAAGCCAACGTTCAATATGCTGACAATGTGCTGAATGTGTTTAGTGTTGTGGATTCCGGTTGGGAAACCACACAAAATAATAACTAACAAAAACAGATATGGATATAGAAAATGTAAGTTGTATTGAACAAGAAATACAAACTGGAACACGGGTTAGTCAATTCAGGAATACTATTAGTAAATATAATTATATATAGTCTTGAAGTGAAATAGTATGTCCGGGTCAATATCCAATAACTCCAACTAACTCTGAACCAACTTACTGACCAACTGGCTTCTTACTAACTCTACAACTCAACTCAACACTCTGTTCTCAGCATAAACAGGATTATATGTACACGTCAGGCGAGTCCATTATTCCATAAAAAGGGGTGATGCCACAACATTTAGAAAGCAAAACATTCATATAACTTTAGATATAGTTTTGTTTTTGCATAGTAGCAATTTATCGAAGACCGATAGAATCTTGCTCCCAAACATCACCTCAGTAGGTGAAAGTCCCGATAGTGTGTTTCCGTTAGGTGTAATTCGGTATATTTGTAGAAACTATTGTAAGCCTCTTTCTGATGGTGTATCTCCAGTTTTTTTAAAGCTTTCTTTAGAGCATCCACGAATCTTTCGGCTAAACGATTCGACCGAGGGTGTTAAGATGCTGTTTTTATATGTTCTATTTCGTACGTCTCGCAAAATTCTTGAAAATCACTTGAAGTAAAATTCAGGCCATTCACTGAAACTGTCTTCTGTTATTAGGTAATAGTGGCCGCTGATGGGTCCTACGTAGTCCGCATGGACTCTCGACCAAAGTTTGTCCGCCTTTGGCCATGGTTTCTGTATGATAGGTGGTAACTTTTCTACCATCTGCGCAATATTATCATCCATGTTCGGCCAGTACACAGTGCTACCGGCCGAAAAAATGCGTGGGCTACTGGTTTTCTTGTACCGTCCTGCATTTTATGTAGAATACACCCTTCCAACCCGTGTGAACTTGCATCGCTTGCAATGATAATTTCCAGCCTCGGGTCGAAGTGTATCAATGTTAGGTCCGACGTCAATTTCATTATAACTTCCTTAAACGCCTTTTTGTAATACTCCGACCAGTTCCACTGGACATCTTTCTTCAGTAACTCGTTGCTGGGTGCATGCTATTGATAAATTCTCCATAATAATTTGCAAGAGCGAGGGAACTTTGTAATTCCGCGACGCTTTTAGGCTCAGGCATGTTTTTAATTGCTGAAGCTCTTTCTGGGTCTGGTTTCCTGCCATTTTCGTTAATAATGTGGCCTAAATATTTTATTTTTTTCAAGAAAAAATCTCGGCGGACGTGAAAGAGACTACCATTACCTTTAAATTTATTGTTTTTCATTTTTTTTTGCTTTGTTCAGCGCAGTCATATCGATTAAAGTTTCCGATTATCAAAAGAAATTTGGAAAAATGTCAATATTTAAACAATTTTTTTGGGGTGGGGGCTCAGTTTCTCATACAACGTTATAGTAAATTGATCCACCATTTTGGAAGCACTCGCGCTGGGGTCGCTTTGTTTTGGTATTTTTGGGACAAGTTGTTGCTCTTGTTTTTGTCTTTTTCAAGTTTTCTTTAGTTCTTACGATGACATCTTCCTCGGAAACTCCAATAATGGCTTTGTTAAAAAATTTCGCAAAGGATTCAGTTGTTGAATATGCGCAAGCAAAAAGTTAATTACACAGGATCGATTTACTATAAGGTTGTATGAAAAACTGAGCCCCCCCCCTCTAAAATTGTTTAAATGTTGAAATTTTTACATTGATAAGATTGCACTGAAAAAAATTACAAAAAAAAAAAAAAAAAGAAGAAATGAAAAACAACAAATTTAAAGGTGGTCGTAGTCTCCTTCAGGTCCGCCAAAATCACGTTTTTTCTCTTTTGCTTTGACCCCAAAGTCCTGTATTTTTTAAAAATCTTCTTGATATGTGTCGCGTGGTCTTCCATATTATCACTTTTTATCTAGACAAGCTGTAGCGAAGTTTTGTCCCGTCACCATGGTGTTCATTGACTGCTAAAAAATCGCAGGCGCTACCTTTATTCCGAATGGTAACCTGTTGTGTTTATATAGTCCTTTGTGCGTGTTTATACACAATATATTTGAACTTTCTTCTGTAATTGGAATCTGCAAATACGCTTCATTTAGGTCAATCTTCGAAAAAAATTTTCCACCATTAAGTTTGGTGAATATTTCTTCTAGGCTAGGCAACGGGTAATGATTGTCTTTTATTGCCTTGTTTAACAACGCGGAAAAATTTGCACACACGCGGGTTTCTCCAGATTTTTTATTCACATATACTACCGGTGCTGTCCATTCACTGAAATGACCCCAGTTTGTTCTAGTCTATCTAGCTCTTTATCTATTTTATTAATTGGCGAAAGGTACGTTTCTTCTTTTTTTAAATGCAGGTTGTGCATTTTGTTTAAGCCCGATTTTCGCTTCGAATTTGTTTCAACGTCCTAACCCACTTGAGAATACCTCTGGGCATTCTTTGTATAATTCTTCCTTCAGTTTTGTGGCTTCTGAAAGCTCACAGTCTATTTTTTTGCAAAAAAGAACTAATGGGTAATCATATACATTGGATTTCTGCATCCAGTCCGTTCCTACGAGGTTGTCTGTGTTTTTCATCACGTAGATGTTTAGTTTTTTGATTTCTCCCTGAAATTTTACATTCTCGATAATTTCGCCTTCGAAATCAATCCTTTTCCCTGTTACAGATTTAGCAATTTTTTGTGTATGTAGCATGGTCGACCTGTTCAGCTTCCGCCATGTCTGTAGATATATTATTGTTAAGTCTGACTCTGAATCCAATTGTAATTTGATCTTCTTATTCAATATTTCAAGTTCAACATATTTTCTCATGTTTTCCTTGTTTTCATATTCCACTCTAGTAGATCTTACCTTACTAGGTTGGTTTTTGTTTCTGCATACCGCTGCTTTGTGGCCCATCTTTCCACACGCTCGGCAATTGTTATATTTGAAAAGACATTATTGTCATTAGTTGTTTTGTATCTCTTTTCTTTGTCGTTAAAATCTTGTTTTGCTTTTGGGGAGGGAGAAAAAAACGCAAATTTCTTTTTACCTTACGAATATGCGCGACTCCTGATTATTCGATATCTTTGCTATCTTTCTTTATACTGAGGCATTTTTGGCAATCTTCTGACAGTTTTTGTAGTGTTAAACCTGGCTCATTTTGAAGTTTGAGCAGCATTCGTTTTTTTCTTTCACTGTCTTTAGCAGCAACTAGTCCTTGGACAAATATGAGACATTTAAAATTGTCTAGGGTTAGCTCCGCCAATTTAAAGTCGTCACAATGTTTGTTGACGATAGCAGCGAAAGTTGAACAGTCCTTGTTTTCGTCTTTTCTGAGATTAAGGCATTTCCACCTTTTATGGAACAACTAGATTTTGGAGCTAAATAGCTCAGTGAAGCCCGTCACTGCCTCGTCGAACGTTAAATCGTTCGTCTTTTTTGGAAGAATATAATCTACAAACTTAGTGTATTCGTCCGTACCTAATTTTCTGAGTAAAAGCCTTAATTTTTTCTTTTCACTCCAGTGCTGGCAGACGATGTTAAAAATATCTTCATATCGCCTGTAATATTCTCCAAAGTAGGTACCTCCACTGGAGTCCATTTTTTTACCTACACTTAAAATTAAATTGAAATTTTAAAAATAAATAAGTTATCTTCAAGCTTTAAAATTAGCTTTAATTAACAGCCAAGAGATTAAATTTAATAATTCTAGTAAGCAAAACATAGTGGTGTAATTTTTAACCTAAATTATATTGATTTAAATCTAAAATTTTAATTTTTTTAAAAAATATACCGCCATTTCTGATTGAATGACTCGTTAATTAAACAGTAGCCTAATTTCTGTTTTTAAAAATCTTGAAAAAATAAAAAAAACGCGCTGACAGGTTATTAAAGTCAAATTTTAATATTAAAACTTACCTTTATCTATTTTCAATCAATTAATAATTGCTTACTGCCAGAAATTTACACAAAAAAAAAAAAATTAATTACGGTAGTCCTTTTTTTTGTTATGTAACTCATAGAGGTGTCGAAAGATGACAGCTACCGGATGTTGATAGATACGCAGTGTATGGTGACCAATCGTGCTAAAAAATTTAAATTTTTTTGGGGGGTTTTTAACAAATAGTGAAATTAAAAATTTAACAATTTCAGCACTTATATATTTTATAGAATTTTAGTTTAGATTTATAGCCAGACATTTGAATATGCTTTCTGAATAAATAAAAATTTTAAAAATTTAAATTTCTTTTAAAATAATTGTAATTTAATAAGAAACAATGAGATAAAAAACAAATTTATTTTGGTAAGTGTAAATAAAATGTAACCAGACTTTTCATTGTCGTTTGGTTTGTCCATTTAAAAATAAAATTGAAAGAACATGTAAGTGGGAGGAAAAAGAAAGAAAATTCCCCAAATGTAATAAAAAAAATTGTCACAATCTTAAATTATTCTGAATTTTGAAATGAATGCCTTTTCATTTTTTTTAAAATTTAGGTATAACAAAATCAGAAGACTTACTTGTTAATTATTTTTTTCGTGAGTGGGTATTTTAGACAAAAGTGCGAACAAATGTTTGACAAGTTTATCTAAAAATCTCAAAAAAAAAAAATCAAGTAGAAATTTTTATAATGGTTAGTTAGGTAATTCCCAAACGTATAAAAAGTTACCATTTATGATAATTCTTCAAATTTAATTAAAACAAACTTTTATCGTGAATATTTTTTGAAGTTCAGTTATGAAAATGTTTTTATTTTCTTGAACTGTACTGTAGTGTTCAATACATATCTTTTTTTAATTATCATGAATTACTTAATGCACCTACGGTCACAATTAATTCAAAAATTAAAGATTTTAAAATAAAAAGATACTTTTAAATGTTGATGGAATTACTTGTAAACAGGCTGTTAAACTTTTGAAACGTAAGATTGTAATTGCGTTATGTTTAGCCAGAACGCTTGCTAACTTATAGAATCATTTTGACCCATATGGAACACCGTACTTTATAAGATTTGAACATCGTACTTTATAACTTTGAACGTATTTGCACAAATAATTAATTCATTTTTTTCTGTTTAAAAATATTTTTGGTGAAAATTTTTTATTAATTTTTTTTTGTTTTATAGACAGTATAATCATCAATTCTTAACTAAAAGGAAAAACAGATACAGTTCTTTAAAAGATTTTTAAAATATTTTTAAAACTTTATACATTATTTATAATAAAAAAATAAAAAAATGAAAACAATTCTTTTATAGTTTTATTAGTAATCAAAAAAAAAAATTTTTTTTTCAGACTAAAATGTCCTTAATTTTTATTATTTATTCCAGCAATTAAAAGCTTATCAAATTAAATTATATCAAAGTTTTATTGTATTTTTTATATTTCTATTCGGAGCAGATTTTGGTATCGTGTCTCATAATTTTAAATAAAAAAAAAATACATGATTTATATTTCCCGATGAGTTCTGCGTTTAACTAATAAAACAAAAAATTCCAGAAAATTAAAATTCATTAAAATTTCATGAATTTACTTGAAGTGGGGGGGGGGGGGGGTAACAGACTTAAAAAAAATTGTTTTCATCAAAATTTTAAGATGGTAATAATTTCAAAAATAATTTTATTCATTTGTTAATGAGTACTGAAAGTTTCATTAAAATCCGACAAATATTTGATTTTTGCGAGAATTTCCTAATTAATGTGTTCGGAAACGAAAAAGTGAGTGAAGAAAAAAAAATGACGTAATCAATTATAACATAGACGTAATATTTTTAACCACGCTAACTCCAAATCAAAAACAAAATATTCTGACAAAATTTCGAAAATGTTAAAAGGGATTAAAAAATTTTATAAAATAATTAAAATTTACTTTGATCTTTCCTCTTCATAATATTATAAACGTTTTGGATAGAAAAAATTCCTTTATTAAGTTTTTAACCTTTTTAAACTTTTTTTATGATGGATTTTTGTGACGTAATGGAGGTACCTACTCCAAAGCTTTTGTTTTCATCAATCGAGTATTTCTATAGCGTTCCACACAACATCTTGCGGAACTTCTCCTCCTTTTCCGTATTTCTTTCTAATGCTGTACTTGTTAATTTTAGTAATAGTTCTCGTAGTTGTAATTGTCTTTCTTCAGTTGGCTTTTGTATTTCCATTTGTTTTTCTTCATTTTCATTTTGTATTTCCATTTGTCTTTTTTGCATTTCCATTTGTCTTTCTTCATATGCCTTTTGCATTTCAATTTGTCTTTCTTCATTTGCTTTTTGCATTTCAATTCGTCTTTCTTCATTTTCCTTTTGTATTTCCATTTGTCTCTTTTGCATTTCCCTATGTCTTTCTTGCCTTTTGCATTTCAAATTGTTTTACTTCTAACTTATATTGTCTTTCTTCGCTTCTTTTAATGATTTCTAGCATTCCTTTCTGACAGTCCTCCATGATTTGCTGCTTTGGTTTTTTGAGGGGTTTGGTTTTTTAACTATTGAATTCTGACAATCTCGTAGAAAAATTTTGTAAAAATGTTTTCTTTAAATTCCCTATACAGTTTTTTCCTTCTATCTCTCTGTGATAGTGTCGCCAATTTGTTTGTCGTCGACTTGTGTTCGAAATCTTCGTAGCAAACATTGTTGAAGGTGGTTCAGGGTATACGCGAACGTGAGTTCGTCGCAAATTTGTTGTGCGACTTGTGTAAGAATCTACTTCGCCAATTTGTTGTTAGCGACTGACAAAAAAACATATTCTCTCCGCGTGAATTTGTTCGAATCCTTCTTGCTGACAATGTGCTGAATGTGTTTAGTGTTGTGGATTCCGGTTGGAAAACCACACAAAATAATAACTAACAAAAACAGATATGGAGATAGAAAATGTAAGTTATATTTACAAGAAATACAAACTGGAACACGGGTTAGTCAATTCAGGAATACTATTAGTAGAAATAATTATATATAGTTTTGAAGTGAAATAGCATGTCCAGGTAATGAGTCAATATCCAATAACTCCAACTAACTCTGCACCAACTTACTGACTTCTTACTAACTCTACAACTCAACTCAACTCAGCTCAACCCTCTTTTCTCAGCATAGGCAAGATTATATGTACTCGTCAGGCGAGGTCATTATTCCATAAACAAAGGGGTGATGCCACAACATTTAGAAAACAAAACATTCATATAACTCTAGATACATACATAAAACAATCCAGGTCACCTCGAGGTGGTGTATTGGTTAGCAACCTTATTTCGCTAGAATCATTACAATTGAGTAGTTAGTTCGATCCTTACTGTGTACCCGATACTCCCGGCCTCGTGCCACATCTAAGCTGCGCTTAGAAAATCACCAATAATGCAATCCATATATTTAGCTAAAATAAAAACTCATCCTTGGCTAAAAGTATATCCGAAAACGCTTGAATCAATAAAACATGCGGACATTGTTTTAGATAATTTTTATACTAAAAAAAAAAGAACACGTAAAAATTTATGTAAAATTTCCACAGAACCTTGTCTGTCATTTATAACGAAACTTGAAAACACACACACACACACACACACACACACACACACACACACACACACACACACACACACACATATATATATATTGTAGTGGATAGGAAATTAAGAATTAAAATCAACCTTCTTCTTCACTTTTACAAAAATTCACGATGATGTGTGAAATCCTGTTTTTTTTTTGTTTTTTTTTTCAAATAGAAAAAGGATTGACTATGTGCTTAAAGAAAAAGTCGAAACCGGATTTTGCAAGTAGGTGTTAAACTGATTTTCTGACCAACGGAAGCGACTTGCAAGAACAAAAGGACTTCAAGAGTCAGTGTGAAAAATCTAGAACACAATAAAAGGATTCTATCAGTGCCAGTCAGTTAGACTCAGATGGGAGCAGCGAGAGACACCGCTAAAATGTAACGAGAGAAGCTTCAAATCAACTCGGAGCACGCGATTTCTTTTACTTCTTCTCCATTCAGAGACATTTTTACCTACAAACTCTAACACATACATACGTACGTACGCATATACGCTTTCAACAATTACTATGAACATTTTCTATAACTCTTAATGCCCTGAACTTTCTAAATGAACATTAATTTCTATGAATTCTTGTTATTCATTTCTTTTAATAAATTTTTATTTTACATGAAAAATGTATATTTTTTATTCTTCCACTATTCCACACTAATTCACACATTCCAACCTGCAACAAACCTTCTGATGATAACGATAATAACGTTCTGATAAAACTTGAAAGCTGTAGATAGTTCGGTTATGTATTACACAAGGCCGAACCAATAAACCTTAGCCATCACCCTACGGCTTCAATATATATATATATATATATATATAATAACATACTGTTTAATATTATAGTACTTAACATGTTTCATTAACATGGTGAAATGTTTTCATACACAATTTGAAAATCCTACTTAATTCGGTTGGAACAAAAGTATGTAAAATTGTATTATAGTTGGCTTCAAGCGATGTTTATTGGGCTAATTTGTCAACTCATTGCTAGTGGATTCGAGATTTACAAGCTAATCCCGAAATGTAGCCTTGTACAAAAGCTTAGTTTCGTCGATTACATATCTCTTGTATTTCTCTTGTATTTCGCTTTTTTATTTATGCATACGTAATTAGTTTCCCCATGAAGCCAGTTTTTAGTCAGTGGTGATCTGATTTGTGAATATAACACCATTTTAGCACAAAAGAAACAATATCCTGAATAAGAAAGAGTTCATTTTGATTGGTTAGCAGGATTATTAAAGATAAGAAGTTCAGTTAATTTTAAACAAATTATGACATTAGTTTGTTTATACCTATAAAGTTGAATATATATTGAAATTGAAGGCACATTTGACCCTTTTATCTTTTTATCTGTTTCGCATACTATTGTAATAAAATAATTTTATCAATTTTTGACAAGTGTTGCTACTACTGGTAACTTTAAATTCATTTTTATAGTGAATTTTATTTTATAGTTAGCTATATACTTAAGTAAAAATCATTTACACCAGTAAACAACATTTTTCAGTTCTTTATAAAAAAATGTTAGTACGATTACATGTGCTCTGCTGAATAAGCAGGCATCTCACAAATATAAAGTTCCCAAGAAAAATAATGAATCTGTTTGAGTTGATTGGAGATGCAGCTGTTAATACTTAATTCACACTAAAAATTGAATTAATTTGAATTGATTAATTTTTTGTGAAATTTATTTAAGATTATCAATTAGGAAAAAAGCTACAGCAGATATTAGTTTTCTCGTGAGATTCAAACATTTGAATTCTAGATTAATAATAATAATAAAAAGCTTGATACCAAACCGGAAGCTCACAGCTATACCATCACATTGTATATATAAAAATTTAGCAGCACAATCTAGTTGCATAAAATGAAGGAACTGTGGAATATATTTTTCCACACTCTGTGAAGAACCACTCGAGATTGAGGGTTATAGAGTAAAAGGTAAAGATACACAGTTTATGAGTATATATGGGGAATATAACTTTAGAGTTGAATAGATTAAGAATGTAGTGACCGGGGTAGCACCCTTCTTATAATCATATATACTTAGCATCATATTACTGTTATTTTCAACTGAGACATGTGTAAAGTCATTTTGGAGAACAAATAAAACATTCTTTACGTGCGATTCTACTTTGCACAAAACGTTAAGTTGACAAAGCCAATAATAGACAAAAATGCTTAACATAATTTTATTTACTTTATACCATTATGATTGGTCAGAAAATATGAAGCACGTGAGAACACGTCACAAAACATGTTTAGTTACGTATCCCACCAGAATTTTGAACATTTTGATCCTATCATTATGTATATGAGGAGGAGACTTTCATTTGAATCCTCAGCGAGAATTATAACTTCAACTAAGTGTCACTGAAGTCCACGCGACTGTTAATAGTTGAATTTTACGAAGTTAAGAACACCTTAAAACGAACACAAAATTACAACTCACTTACTCACTCAGTATTATAGTCACTCAAAGGAACAAAACAGTTAACTTTTTCAAGACATATCCTTTGAACTTATTTAAAAACAACTTTTTCAACAAACTGTTTTGTTTAGATGCTTTTTTCTTAACAGTAAAAGGTAAAGAATTTATTCATACATAATTATTTGAACTTTGCATTTATAAGACACATTTTCATTTCCTATTTACTCTCTCCACATCTAATATCATTTCCACATCTTGTATATTTCACGATATAAAATTCATCTGTTTTTGGTACCAAAATCAGGAAATTCTTTGTTTATTATTTATCCCTTGTTGTTCGTTGTCAATTGCCAAATAAAATTAATTATGTGGTGAATAAAGGCTGTATTCACTGTAAAAGCATTTATCTTCATTACGAAATGAAAAGATATTAACTATAGTGTAAATGCGGTCTGTCCAAATTTCCATAAACGCAGTTTTGTTTTTTGCAAGAAAACCCATAGAGTTTTTTTTTCAATTTAGTAATCAAATATGTATTATTATCTTACTAGCATTTGGTAAATATTGACAGTCACGGTAGGTCTACAAATGTTAGCTCCTAAAAAAGTTCTCACAAAATATCGCTCAGTGTTATGCATGTATAGTATTATTGCAATAACAAATGCTATTAATGTACTGTAGAGGTGGGGCGAAGAAGTCCCTCAAACAAATAATAAAAAGAAAAATGCACTACAAATAAAGTAAAATAAACTTTTGTTTATTTTCGTAAAAAAAATAAAATAATTATTTTTTTGTAGAAAAATGAAAGTGTCCGTAAAGCTGTAAAAAAAGGGAGAAAGAAAGGAACTGGGAATGTGAGAGGGAAAGAATGTTCACTGATACGTGTGTTTACTGGTGTGTGAACTGCTGAATTCTGTGTGTGTGTGTGCTGCGAGCTGTCCGTGTGTCCTTTTGGTGTCAGCTGGTTGCTTCTCTCTCTGGTCTGTTGAGATTTTCTACCTTCCTTTTATCTGAATGGTGATGCTTCGGGGAGATCAAGAAATGTGTTTCTTATGTCAAGCCCTGATTGGTCAAAAAATCATATTTTTGACCACGTGGTGTGCTTTCCACTACGTCCGAGCTTTTGGGTGCGCCGTCATTGTTTTTGATCCCACAGGGTATGGAAAGGGGTGAATTCCCGCGCAATTGTATTTTTTTTAGATATACGTGGTGTGAATTAATTTTTATTGTGTGTGTGTGTGTGTGGAAAATAAAAGAAACAGCACAATACTCCCCCCAGATTGGAAAATATATGAAAGATACAAATGTTTTTCAATATGTGATATATTCTTGAAAATGTTTCGGCCAGTGGACTTTTCTGCCGGTTTTTGTTGTAGGTGTGATGTCAGTATTTTGTTTTTCAGCTTCCTCATTTTCTGTGTGAATATGTTTTTGTGGAGGTATTGTATGAGGTTGTTCTTCGATGTACGTTGGTTTAATGCGATCAATAGCGATATTATCTTTCTTTTCTTTTCTCATGATAGTAAAATATTTTTCATGCCTGTCCAGAACTTGATATGGTCCTGAATAATTGGACAGAGTGGTTTTTTAACCGCGTCATTTCTGATAAATATATATTTGCAGGTGTGAAGATCGTTTGGGATGTAAGTTTGTTTCTCTACTTTCCTGGTGGGTGCAAAGTTGAGAAGAGACACTTTATGTTTTAATTTTGTTACAAACGTTGTTGTAGGTGAAATGTCTGTCTTGTGACTAAAATACTCTCTAGGTAGGGTTAATGCTGATTCGAAAACTACCTCTGCAGGTGTGCTTTGCAAATCTTCTTTCACCGTGTTTCTTATCGCTAAAAGGATTAGTGGTAAATTGTCTGTCCAGTCCGCATTATTTAAATTCATAGCTAGAGAAGCTTTTAACTGTCTGTGGAATCTTTCAACCATCCCATTTGCACAAGGGTGGTAGGCAGTTGTTTTGATGTGATTCGTTCCTAACAATTGGTTAAATTAGCAAAAAGTGTTGATTGAAACTGTGAACCTCTGTTTGTTGTGATTACTGAAAGTACTCCAAAAATTGCTATCCAGTCCTGCAGTATAACTCTGGCTATTGTTGCGGCTGAAGTGTCTTTGACTGCTATGGCTGTAGGCCATCTGCTAAATCTGTCAACTGTAGTAAGTATATGTGTATGTCCTTTTGAGGTGGGTAAAGGTCCTACTAATTCGACATGAATGTTAGTGAATCTAGCATCAGGTGTGCTAAATGTGCCAAGTGGTGATTTCGTGTATCTGTAGGTTTTGTTCTTTTGGCAATGTATACAAGTTTTAGTCTAACTGCGAATGTCCGTGTTCATATTGGGCCAAACAAAGCGTTCTGCTATTAATTTTACAGTAGCTCTTTTTCCTAGATGAGATAAATTGTGAAAATGTTGAAAAACTTGTCGTCTGATGCTCGGTGGTATATATGGACGCGGATGTGTTTGTGATACATCACAATAAAATTTTGTTGTACCAAATGGTATGGGCATTTCTTTTAGTTGTAAGGATGTTTTTTGTTGTACAACTGGAAGTGTTTCATCTGTTTTCTGCTCTTGTGCGATTAATTCCATACTTAAAGAACTGGAATTTAAAGAGGCTATTGTAGATCGAGATAATGCGTCTGCTATAATGTTCTCTTGTCCCTTAATATATCGGATGTCTGTGGAGAACTGGGCAATATAATCGAGATGTCTGATTTCTCGTGGACCATATTTATCTACCTGTGTATGTAGTGCATATGTTAATGGTTTGTGATCTGTATAAATGAAAAAATTCCTTCCTTCCAGAAAGTGTTTAAAATGTTTAATTGCAAGGTAAATTGCTAGAAGCTCCCTTGAAAATGTGCTGTATTTCGTCTGTGTCTTTGTTGCTTAGCTTAGCAGAAAAAATGATATAGGAGTCATTGTGTTGTTAGCAAGTTGGTGTATGACTGCTCCTACAGCTATTTCAGATGTATCTGTTGTAAGCGTGAGTTTTGTGTCCTCACTGTCCGTTACGTAGTTTAGTTTTGTAAAGTTGGCCAAAGCAGTTTTAGCTTGTTTGAAGGCTTCTAAGGTAGACCATTCTAACTTTAACTGTTGGTTCTGTGTTTTGTTTTTTAACAAATCTGTTAACGGTGCAAGTAATGTAGAACAGTTAGGTAAACATCGTCTGTTAATTACGCCTATGAATTTGCGTACTTGTCTGACTGATGTTGGTTGTGAGAAATTTGAAATTGCACTTACTTTCTCGGGTAGTGGAGATATTCCGTCTTTGTCAATTAAGTGTCCGAGGAAATTAACATTTGGTTGGCTGAAAATGCATTTCTCTGTATTTATTTTCAGACCGTAATGTGATAATCTTTCAAAGGTTTGCTCTAAGTGCTGTCTGTGCTCGTCGAAGTTCCTGATGGCGATTAAAACGTCATCCACATATGCAAATATATATGGCAGACCTGTAAAAACTTCGTCTATTAACCTTTGGAAGGTTTGACAGGCGTTCCTAAGCCCAAAAGACATCCGTACGAACTCGTAAAGGCCAAATGGTGTGGTCAATGCAGTTTTATGAATGTCTTCTTCTGCCACTGGAACTTGGTAGTACGCCTCTACGAGATCCAATTTAGAAAATATGGTGGCGCCTTGTAGACCGATGGCGAAATCGCGTATATGTGGAATAGAGTATCTATCTGGGACAGTTTTAGCATTTAATATTCTAAAATCGCCACAAGGATGTCATGTTGTAGCGTCAGACTTTTGCACCATGTGTAGCGGTGAAGACCAAGCACTTTTCGAGGGTCGGATGATCCCTTGCTGTAATAAATGTTGAAACTCGTTCTTCGCAATCTTATATTTGTCCGGTTTCAATCGTCTGGGGGTGACATAGACAGGGTGTCCAGTTGTCTTGATGTAGTGCTTGGCATTATGTTTTATGGTGTCTGTGTTTTTAAATGGCTGGGAGAGGTGTGGATATTTTTGTAGTAGCTGACGGATGTATTGGTTCTCGGATAAGGCAGAGCTGATTCCAGTAGATTGGTATTTCGAGGTGATTCCTCTTACTGAAATCTTGGTTTGATTATCCACAAGTGTGCGATTAGTCATGTCGACAGACAGGTTGAATCTGGCTAAAAAATCTGCCCCCTATATAGGCGTTGTTACACTGGCTATGGTAAAATTCCAGAAAAAATTCCGTCGCATGCCGAGATTGATATTAAGTGATTTCTTTCCGTAAGTTGGTATTTTGGTACCGTTAGCTGCTTGAAGATGATGACTGTGGCATTGTCTCCTGATTTTGTGTTGGTGGTATCACGCTTATTTCAGCTCCGGTGTCTATTAAAAAGTTATATCCATGAATTTTGTTACGGATATAAAACCGACGACCTTTTGTTAAAAATCCAGCAGCAGCCGTCGTCTCTACTGGCTGGAATTTCCGTTTCCCGCATTCGCGTTGTTGAAAGAACAAGGACTTGTACAGCGTCTCGCCTAAGGACCGAACCTTTTATGGTAGTAACAAATTTCATCTTTTCTATTGCGGTTGTCAGTCCGGCCTCTGCTGAAACTTCGCTTTCTGTAGCCTGGTCGTTTATCGCGGGGGTACCGTCGTCGTGTCTTGTAATTGTGTAGACAATCTTTCTACAGTTGACTTGAGGTCTTTAAATTCACTGTCTCTTTGTTGGTCTGTTTGTGGTTCCATTATGTTCTTTTTCCTTTTTTTTTTTTTTTAAATGTAGTGTCTCACGTCGGTCACCAATTTGTAGAGGGGGCTAAGAAGTCCCTCAAACAAATAATTAAAAGAAAAATGCTCTACAAATAAAGTAAAATAAACTTTTGTTTATTTTCGTAAAAAAAATAAAAGAATTATTTTTTTGTACAAAAATGAAATTGTCTGTAAAGCTGTAAAAAAGGGAGAAAGAAAGGAACTGGGAATGTGAGAGGGAAAGGTAGGACGATGTGTAGCGAGCGAGTTGAGAGAAAGAGAGGGTGAAAGAATGTTCACTGATACGTGATACTGCCTGGTGTGTGAACTGCTGAATTCTCTGTGTGTGTATGTGCTGCGAGTTGTCCGTGTGTCCTTTTGGTGTCAGCTGGTTGCTTCTCTCTCTGGTATGTTGAGAGTTTCTACCTTCCTTTTATCTGAATGGTGATGCTTCGGGGAGATCAAGAAATGTGTTTCTTATGTCAAGCCCTGATTGGTCAAAAAATCATATTTTTGACCACGTGGTGTGCTTTCCACTACGTCCGAGCTTTTGGGTGCGCCGTCCTTGTTTTTGGCACTACAGGGTATGGAAAGGGGTGAATTCCCGCGCAATTGTATTTTTTTTTTTAGATATACGTGGTGTGAATTAATTTTTATTGTGTGTGTGTGTGTGTGTGTGTGTGTGTGTGTGTGTGTGTGTGTGTGTGTGTAAAATAAAATAAGAAACAGCACAATACTTAACACCATTTGTGACCGACCACTACTATCATTCATGATCTACGAGTTCATGGTGATGATGATATTCAAATAAATAATGATTCAATAAATACATAGTTAAATTGAAAATCCCTTTGCCTCCAAAGCGTATTCTGATATTTGCATTAACATGTACGAATGCTAACAAAATGTTTGGAGAATTTTAATAGCTGAAAGATGGACAACCCATCAGTCAACAAACAGCAAAAAAACAATCAGTTCGAATAAAGTGGAGGAAACTAAGTATTTTGATAATTTTTTTCATGGTTAAATTCACTGAAAATTTGGCCAACACATTGTATATACTTAGGGTGGAAACACTTGATTAACAGAAGACTTGGAAAAAGTTAATCGCGATGTGAACTTTTAAGTTTAGCCTGCCATATACTGAAGGGCAAATAATAAGTAATGTTAAATTCCTTACAGACTTGATGGGTGGGGCACATACCTTTTGTCATATGCCTGGTTGACCACAGATTACCATAATAGTGTTTATAATCCTTAACATGTAATTGGTAGACGTCATGATTACATGAAGGCTCCATTCATTTGGTAGCTTTTCTAGTTTAATAATTATCGTTATTTTGTCTGTGTTCATTTTAATTGTTATTGGATGAGAAGGTTTCAGTGGTGTCTTAGGTGTTCTTAAAATAGACGGCAGTAAATGACATTCTTTTAAAATATGTACTGCAATAATGTAAATTCTTCTTGAGTTGATTTCTTTTTAATCGAAATGAAATAGAATTTGTTTGAAAAAACATTCAATTCAGTCAGTTAAAACCGGAATTAAGTTGTTTATATTTTATAAATAATTACATTTATTACTCCATGTTTGTTGTTTAATTAAATTAAAATTAAAAACTTTTGAGTTTTCAATAAAAAATTTTCTATAATAAAAAAATAATATTCAAGTGTCTGTAATAATTTAAAAAAATATCGAACCTTATTCTGAGTGGCCATGCTCTCTCATTTACGTCGCGTCCAGTATCTTTCCTTGAAATTACTAGGAGCCCGTTTTCTCACAACATCTATTATAAATCCTGCCTAAAGGCGTTTGTACCTTTGACATGTGTGTTAAACTTGAGAATTTTCAGTGAACTAGACGAATTCCATTTGCATTTTAATTTTAGGTAATGTTGAAAAGAAAAATTAACTTAGTGATTTTTGGAAATATGAAGTCATCATTTGTTCTTTTTTTTATCAGTAACTCCAGTATTTTGTTAATATCTACGCTTGGCCTGTTAATTGGAAAATTTGAACGCAACATGTATACTATAGCGGGTTATCCATTCTTTTCCAGTTTATAGTGGGGAGTCCGTTCTAGTGAAGGGTAGTTGTATATTGTTGCTGGTAAACGGAATTTGGCCTTGTTGTAGATAGCCCACTATAAGTCATAAAAGGATTATAAATCAGGAAAGCAAATTGAGTTGAAAATTAACATTTTACATATACACATATCAATTAAGGTTTTTACAATTAAAGTAATACTTGAAGTATAGGTCCAATGGACGTTAAAATGCTCCTTAGGTCAGTAAGTAGTTTTTAGACAGTGAAAGAAAGGATGAGAGGGAAGGGAGGCTAGCATAGTAAGCCGCTTGACTTGGGTCAAGGGGGATACTGATTACACTCCTCTCTCTCTCGAGTCAGTCCGTGTGTGTCGGCCTGCGTCGGTCTGTCTGGCGATGCTTTCTGTATCGGCTTTTTATTTCGACTTTTTGGATCGCAGGTGATCATTTGGGAATTCATATCCGTATTTGATTCTGGGCTTCCCATTGGCCGATAAATAAAATTCGCGTAAGCTCGAGAACTGGAAATTTAATATTTAATTAATTTTTATTTTTCAACCGGAACACTGCGTGAATCCAGCTGCGCACCGTCGAGTTTTGGTCATTTGCATTTTGGTTGTGAGGGTGCAAGCATCCGGTCCATTGCTTTTGCTCGTTCGTTATCACCACAATACTACTTGCTTCAAACGTCACTTATGTTTCATTTCTATGATTTCTCTTTCTTTTTGACAAATCTCACATGACCGTGCACATGCAAAATAATTTCCTCTTCAATTTGCACACTGAACTGTATTTAGGCATTCTTTTACTGGATGGTGTTTCGTTGGCTGCATTTCTCGCATATCCGTTGCCTAGCGCATTTATTGATTGACTGTGGCCAAAGTTCTGACAAAGCACCTATGAGAGTTTGGTATGTGGGATTCAACCTTGACCACAGTGTATCCAATTTTGATCTCTTTAGATATTTTTGGTTAGTCGACTGTTAATAGGTGTATGCTAGTTTCGGTTTCTTTATTGTCTTTACGGATATAAATTTTTCTTGTATCAATTACACATTGTCCATTAAGACTTGTTTTTATTTCGTCTATATTGCAGAGAAGGAGTTCTGAGCTTTTAACTACACCATTCGATGTGTTCATAGGTCTGTGTGGATACACATTATTCATGGCGTAAAAGTCCTACATGTTAAAAAGGACTGTTGGTCTGTTTCTTGTTATGTGTTTCAATTGGCATTGTTTCGTTTTAGATGGTCCTGGGTATGACGGTAAACTGCATCCAACAGCAAAGCCACTAATTGGGAGGTTGTGAGAAGCATGGAACCACCTCTTAATTGCTGTTGCTCCCTGGTTCACCATGACCCGGAGTGGTAGCAACTGTTAGGCTCCCAGCTATGGGTAAATAGTTAACCCCCAAATTGGGGCCAGAACACATACGAAAGTATAAAAATACACTTATATATATATATATATATATATATATATATATATATGGGATGGGAAACACTGTCAGAACAAATGGCGTCAACAGCCATTTCGTATAATACAGTATCTCATAGATTTGTATCTATTCGCTGCGCCTTTATCCTCCTTCCTAACACGCCCGCTTGCCATTCCGCTTCAATTACTTTTCTCTCTGCGGTTTCCTCCATCTTACCGCCGACCGAGTCAACCACTTCAGCTTTACCTCTTCTACTTTTTCCTTTTCCGGGTTTAACCTTTGCCGTCCTCGCACATGTCAATCGTCAGCCCTCCCACATACTTCAGGTGGGGCTAGTTCTCAAATTTTTGAGTTTCAAATGAATGAGAGCCTTTTCGTATATAAACGTCGCAAATGCCCGTCCTAATATGGGCATGTGGGCGACTACTGCAAATCAAATAAAAGAGAAGGAATTTTCGGTTTTTTTAATTTGGTGGGGGTTATTTTGATTACCCATTGTTGTACCATTTGGATCGGAAGAGCCGCGCCAAGAACACAAGAGCGGCGAAATATGTATAATCCAAACTATTAATTAAAAATCCGTTATATAAAATATTACTCTGTTAAATGAATTTAACATTGAGTTCTCTCGAGTTCGTCTCCTTTGGAATTTACCCGCATTACATACCAAGTGTACTACATTATATATATATATATATATATATATATATATATATATATATATATATATATATATATATATAAATTAAAATTAAAATAAATTTTCAAAATTCAAAAATGTTGAATGAACATTTCAACATGAAATCCCTAAGAGAGATTTCACGCCTCCCCAGCAACAGTTCGTGTATATCAAAATGAAAAATAATAAGATTAAAAAGAGAAATAAAAAAATGATAAAGATATAAAAAAAATAAAAAATAAATAACTGTTAAGATTTGAGAAATATACGTCACAAAAAAAAAAGAAAAAAGTTCAGCCCGTATTCCGAGGAATTTTCGTGATAGGTGCTGTCTGTGTTTGCTAGAAAAGATTTTAATATTGAAGTATCCTTACCAGCACCTGCTCCTGAATTTTAGAAGGGAATTTATTAGTAAGTACTGCCATAAAGCTAGCTTTGTGAACACTTAAATTTTAAATTTTAAATTCCTAATTTTTAGATTTTAGGATATTAAAAATATAAATTTAATGATTTTTGATAAATTAATTTAATTTTAACTTTAAATAGTAATTTAACCCCTCTACCTTCCTCTCCTAGTCTCCTTTAATTGTCTATTTTTATAAAATATGGATTCTTTTAATAAACCCCTTTTTCCTCTGTTAGTAAATATCTTTTTAATAACTTTTTTCACATCATAAAATTTATATTTTTTTTTATATATAAAAAGCTTTTTTAAAAAGTTATATAAAAAGTTTTTTAAGATTAATTTAAAAAATTTTTTTTAAAATTTATAATTTTCTTTAATTGTTAATTAGTTTGTCTATACCTAAAAATATCTTGAATTAGATTAACTTAATTAAATTTAAAAAAAATCTTATTTCTATTTTTCCCCTAATATACTTTTTTCAAATAAGTCTCTTTTTCTAAAACTTTAACCCTTTTAAACATTTAAAGTTAAATTTGTTTGACACGTATCGAGCGTTTTCTATTTGAAATTTTTCCTTTTTCTTTCTTTTCTTTTTTTCCCCTTATTTATTTTTTCTCTATACATTTTTTATATCCCGCCCATTCTCTTTCTGTTCTGTTTTGTTTAACCCAATTTCTCAATTTAACGACCTCACATTCCTTAACCCTTTTCGTTTATTAAGCTAGACATGCCAAATTTCCCATCTCTTCACTTACAGCTCTATCAAAAAGTAAAAACCAAAAATAGACTGATTTTCAAAAAACTTTTTTTCGTGACGTATATTTCTCAAATCTTAATCGTTATTTATTTTTTTATTTCTTTATGATTTTTTTATTTCTCTTTTTAATCTTATTTTTTCACATTTTGATATAGACTGACTGTTGCTGAGGAGGCGTGAAATCTCTCTTAGGGATTTCATGTTGAAATGTTCATTCAACATTTTTGAATTTTGAAAATTTGTTTTAATTTATATTGGCTCTGCAATTGTAATTACATTGAGCTCTCCTCCTGTATCATTTTTTAATATTAAAAATTTAAAATATTAATTAGGATCAGGTTCTTGGAATTTACCTTCCTACTTTTCCTTTTCGGTTTAAAGTAATTTAATAAAATAATATATATATATATATATATATATATATATATATATATATATATATAAACTTTTAAAGAAAAATGTACATTTTTGAATGAAAAATATTACCAACAATACATTTTTGAAGAAAAAAAATATTACCATTACACATTTTTGAAGAAAAAAGTTACTGCCATCATACATTTTTGAAAGAAAAATTATGACCAGCAATACATTTTTGAATACAAAACTAGAAGACATCTTCAGTTTTTAAAATAAAATAAAAATGAAAAAAAGTTTCATCAAAATCTAACTAAATCAATACTTGAAGTCAGAGTCAAACAGTGGTTTGGTGGGGTCATTACTTTCTAGTACCACATGTAGGTTATTAATCTTCAAAAGCTGTGCTCCTCACTCGCCACAGAATTCATCTTTGGGAATTATCAAGGGGAAACCCAATCGCCTTGGTAAGGCAATGCTACATAAGATAGTATACTCATACTAGGGTGGACATCATTTTCCAGATACTCGTACCTAAATATACAAGCAATATGAGGGAGAGAACAGGTTAAAGCTTGTTGCTTTCAGCTGATTGATCCATGAGTCATCGGTTTCTAGTTCATATCAAGTGTGATTTGAATCAGATTTGTTTTCGTTCATGTTGGTCATGACATTCACAGTCGTGGCCTTCAGTGAGTCCTTCATATTGTTGGGATTCAAGCCAAGAGACATACGTAAGGCCTCTTCTAGATTGAACACTTTATCCAGAACTTGACCATTCAATACTTCGATGTAGTCGGTGGCATTGACTTTGAGACCCAAGTCGGAAAGAAAACGGGGCGCATAATATGGTCCTCGTTGTTCATGACTCCCAACAGAGATAATGTGATCTTATGCATCACCGTCAGTAACTCCATGCGGAAGCCACGTACATCTCTCATTGCTTCTATTCACCTTCTGGTTTTATTCGAAGTTAGGAAGAAAATATGCTGGACTCCTTGAGGTGTCTGGGCTTGACCAGGAAGGGTTTCTATCAGGTTAGTTGATTCTCTTTTTTCATGTAGGGCTAGTACCAAATGTCTTCGTAAACCACACATCTAATAACGGGCCTCAGATCTTGAGTTACACAATGATGACCCTTATCAACTTGCAGTTAATAATGATGACCCTTATTATAGTTAATAATTTCTCGTGGGAGAAATTACGACATCTGAACCCAACCTGTATATCATTATGGCTTAACATTGGTAAGATATTTAGGTTTTCCATGATTGTTACAAACCCACACATAACGCTTGTACGCTTTTTGCCCAAACCCGTGCTAGAAGTTTTAAGGTGAAAAGTGGTATACTTATTACTCATTCCACTCTTTCAAACAGACTTTTACATGCTGTAGTCTAGTGAGGATTTAGTGAAAATTTACGTTATACATAAGAAGATCATTTTGTAGATTAGTCACGTGATCACCCAATAAAATAAGTTTTATAACGTTAATTTTTCGTAACGTTATTCTGAAGAGAACTTCTGGCAACTTGCTATTAAGGATCTATAATATTTCGGTATCTTCGCGTAAAGTCAACGTACTAAACGATTCCTTCGAATTATACGCAATAATGCTCTCGGAATAATTTCCTCAAGTAATTTACTCAGAAACAATCCCTTCAGTGACACATAACACCGGAATGGTGCACAACACAAAACGCTATTTATCTGCCCCCCCCCCCCAGTGATGCGGAATGTAGCACAAGGCCTTTTTATAGTTAGGAATCCAAGCCCTAAATCCCTGCCAAAAGTTTTCCATAGATTCTGCACATGTCAGAGTCGAATACCTAGTCCGATGTTTCCCAGATAAGAATCTGCCCTTTGGCTGAGCCTCGTCTGGGTTCCTCTTCGATCGAAGTCAGAGAGTTTGATGAGGTTAGAGTTCGGGTTGATGCTCAACACAAAATGGTATTTATTTGCCTTCCCACCGTGGCGGAATGTGGCACAAGGCCTTTCTACAGTGGATAATTCGAGCCCTTAAGCCCAAGCAAAAATGTCCCTTAGACCCTGCACAACGCAGTGTCGGGTACCTAGTCTAGTTTTACCCAGACGAGACTCTGCCCTTTGGCTGAGCCCCGTCTGGATTCCTTTCCACTCGAAGGCAGAGAGTCTGATGAGGTTAGTTCGGGTTGATGCACAACACTGAACGATATTTGTCTACTTCCCCACTGAGGTGGAATGTAGCACAAGGCCTTTTTAATGTGGGAAATTTAGACCCTAAAGCCTGGGCAAAAATTTATTGTCTAATATTCCCCAGACGATACTCTACTCTTCGGCAGAGTCCCGACTGGGTTACTCTCTGCCCGAAGGTAGAGAGTCCGACAAGGCAAGTGTTCGTGCTGATTCACAACACCGAACACACTCAGGCTTCTGTAAATATTTAGTAAATATTTATAGTCACGTGATCCCAGTAGCGCAATTAATGGAGATCCGGGTTCGATTACACATGTTGGTATCGACATTTTCCCCTACATAACAATAAGTAACAACATTAATTAATAGTAGTGAACGAATGAAAATTTTAAACTTTTGCTTTGAATATGTGGTTGCCTTATGAACTGAAGAAAATAAAAACAAGGTTCCGATAGATCTTGATTCTTTGTTCAAATAATAAATCATAAATTCCGAGGGGGTGATGGTTTTTAGCATGCTTTGTAGGCTTGTTATATGAGTAGACCAGAAAATAATTAGCAACAATCGTAAGGATTGTTGATAATCGTAATAGTAGTAGCAATAAAAAAATCACTGTTATACACACCCTTACATTTGCTTGGAATGTTTGGCTGCCATATGAATTGAAAAGAAAACTCAGTTCTTCCTGTTATATATACTATTTTCTATTATACTTCCTACATTCTATTAACATAATCCTGGCTGGCAGAGTTTTATAATAATTAAATCTTCGTTGTGATTTGGTCACACAGTCATAAATGACTTCTAGTTACTTTAGCAGTAACTACTGTATAGTTTACGATGCTTCCCGAGCGTCATACATTTCTTATGCTTGTTTGTTTAGTAACCGAGATTATAGCAGAACTAAATTGTCATATACGAAGTGGTAGGTGGTGACATCACATAACAGGGAAAGTATTCTACACTATGCAAACCTGGATATTGCGTACAAGAAAAACAACTATCAAATAATGCCGGTAGCAGACCACAAAATGGAATTAGAGGAGTGAAAAACATGAAAATGTGTTTCGCTCATAATCATTAAAGCACAAGAAACAGTTTTAAAGTTCACAGAAAGGAAATTTTAAAAGATCAATAGAAAAATAAGATTGTTTTTTGAGAGTTACTATTAAAAATAACTGAATACTAAGGAAAAATAAAAGATTTGAATAGATTTAGTTAACGTTTCGTGTGAAAATATAGTAATTAAACATTTTTAGACAAAACACGAATAGGACATTTCAGAAAAAATAGTAAAAGTATTCAGGTGACCCATTTACATAGAAAGTCACCACTAGTGTAAAATAGCTACAGTATTATCTATCAGCAGTGCCTCTCAATGACAAGACCTTCATATGGGGCCTGGCGGATTTGCCAGATTGTGAACGCTGCAACCTTGGCTTGGAAGAAACGGCTTCGCACGCCTTCTACCATTGTTCGCGGGTTCGCCCTCTATGGGACCAGGTCGAGTTGACTGCTCGTATCGAGCCGCGAGAGCTTGTGCTCATTGATCGTGCATTCGCCTGCGACAATGTGTCGCCCCCGTTCTCTGGGATGAAGCGTATGGTGTTTCTGTCGCTGCTAGCCACGGCTCGAATGGTGATTTGGACGTCGCGAATGGAGGAAGTCTTGCGAGGTCAACGTCTTTCACATCAGGATCTGATCTGCTATTTTGAGCTGATGCTCAAAATAAAGATTAGAACTGATTGGAAACGTTCGACAGACTTCAGCAAAAGGTGGGTATATGTAGCAAGTCTGGTTCGCTTGAACGGGGCTAGTCTTGATTTTCTCTTTTAGATCTGCTGGTTGCATCGGGGTGGATTCTTCTGGAACCCTCCCCTGGTTAAGGCAGCTCTCTTTTTGTGTACCTAGTTAAAGTGAATGAATGTGTTCCTAGCCTGTACCCGGCTTTCTCTTTTGTTATGATCCATGTCGAGATTCCCAACCTCCCCAGTTTGTTTTGGCCTTCTTTTATCTCGTCTGGTTCAGCCTTTTTATTGTCCGATTCCATTAATTTTTTACCCTCCTCCCCACTCCCTTAGCGAGTGTGCTTCTTGATTTCGCCGTTGGGCGGAATACAGCGGCCACTCTTTTTTCTGGGATGGACGGTTCTTACTAACATTTTAGTTAGAAATTTGTACTTTCAGTTTATTTTTGGGTTCATTCCCCTCCCATCATTTCATTTTTCATTAAATGTTTTATATTATATTGTACATAGCATTGTACATATTATATTATATTGTATATAAATACATTTTTATTGTCATGGGTTATTTCCCCACTTTTTAGGTGTCCCTTGTAAGTTTCTGGCATTATGGTGTACGAAGGATTGGGAGTAGATGGATGGGTTCTTTTGGTGACTGTGCAAATTGTAACGAGTGAATGGGTCGTGATAGTGTTTAGCTAGGTATAGGATAGTTAAGCGAGAACCAACCTATCCCCCTCCCCTTTTTGGCTTTATGCCACAATTTTTTGTATTTTATACAAAGAATAAATAGAGTGTGCTTCTTGATTTCGCCATTTGGCGGAATACAGCGGCCACTCTTTTTTCTGGGATGGACGGTTCTTACTAACATTTTAGTTAGAAATTTGTACTTTCAGTTTATTTTTGGGTTCATTCCTCTCCCATCATTTCATTTTTCATTAAATGTTTTATATTATATTGTACATAGCATTGTACATATTATATTATATTGTATATAAATACATTTTTATTGTCATGGGTTATTTCCCCACTTTTTTAGGTGTCCCTTGTAAGTTTCTGGCATTGTGGTGTATGAAGGATTGGGAGTTGATGGATGGGTTCTTGTGGTGATTGTGTAAATTGTAATGAGTGAATGGATCGTGATAATGTTTAGCTAGGTATAGGATAGTTCAGTGAGTACCAACCTCTCCCCTCTTCTCTTTTCGGCTTTGTGCCACAATTTTGTAAATTTTTACAAAAGAAATAGTGTGTTTAGCTAGGTATAAGATAGTTAAATGAGTACCCCCCCCTTTTTGGCTTTGTGCCACAATTTTTGTATTTCATGCAAAAATAAATAGTGTATTATCTATCAGCAGTTTAGTCCTTATCACGACCGAGTAAAGTTTCAGTTTTTGATCAATTGCTATCCGAATTCTTTTGGATTACATACTGCAAGAATTGAAAAACTGATTTGATCACCTTTTGTTAAATTGTTTTAATTTTCTTTTCCTTTTGATTTTTATTTACATTTGGTTTGTTTCTTTTTCAGTCTTTTTTTCGTTTTCCAATCGGCTTTGGCTGCCATTTTTATTATTATCGTATGAAAATATAGTAATTAAAACTTGAAAACGAATAGAACATTTAAGAAAAAATAGAAAAAGGATTTTATTAATTGACTGCTATTATTTTTTTTGCATTTTGTTTTAGTTAATTTACATTTTTATTTTAAAAGTGAAAAGTAAAAGAAAGAAACACCCCCCACTCAAAAAACAAACAAACAAAAAAACAAAACAAAAACAAAAACAAACGAAAAAAAACAAAAAACAAAAAACAAAAAACAAAAACGAAAAGAAAAGAACGCCTGATAGTGTTTTATTTTATTTTCCTGTCAGTTTTTCTTATCGGTCTTAGGTTTAACAAATTCTTTGTTAAACGTTTATTTTCTTTCTAGAGATTTTGTTTTATTTTTAACTCAGTGTTTTGGTTCTTAATCTTATTGTATTTAGTTTAAACATATTTTTCATCTTTGGGTGGATTTAATTTTTCATCTTTGGTTAACATTATTTTCAGTTTCGTCTTTGGTTGAACTTTATTTTAGTTTTGTCCACTTATTTGGTCGATTTTCCCCGCCTCGAGGTGGCTGAAGCGGCTTGGTGCGTGGGTCCCATCACCGTCTGAAATGTGGGTAGCGCTGAAGCTGGTTGGCCGGGATCAATTTCCGGGCTAATGAACTGTAATTAAGGTAGTCGCCCGTCCTTGTCTCTTGTCCTTCTGCTGGAACTGATTTCAACAACTGGATGAAGCAGGGGTCTATACCACAACGCTTCACCAGGGGTATGATCAAGTTACTACACAAGGAAAAATCTTTGATGATCGGTTAGGTAACTTTAGGCCTTTAACGATGTTAAACACTGAGTTGATGATTTTAGCCAAAACCTGAGCCGACGGTTAGCAGGTTGTCCTCCCTAGTCTGATTGGTTTCGGACAGACTTGTGCTGTGAAGAACAGAGCTATTCGAGACAACCTTGATATGGTACGCTTGATCATAGAGCAAGATGACATTGAAGCCGCGCTGATCAATTTAGATCAGGCCAAGACAAGGTTGACCCTCGATTTCTGGAGGATGTCCTTTCAACCGCCGGTTTTGAGCCGTACTTTCGCTCCTGGATCCGTCTTTTGTATGTAACTCCCGGTGTGCTGGTGGAATGAATGGGCTTCGATCAAAGCCTTTCGTATTGTCTCTTTCCATTCGTCAAGGTTGTCTGCTTTTGCCTTTGCTGTACATTCTTGCATTGGAACCATTCCTGCGCAAGTTAAAAACGAATCCGGTTCTGTGTAAAATTATAATACCTCGTGTTACCACCTCGGCCAGGTACTCCGTATATCCTGACATGATTGACGAAGTAGACAAGAGAATCGGAGGGTACGAGACGGTGACAAGGACCAAGGTCAACGGGGATAAGTCTGCTGACTTAAGTTGGGTGCGTAAGGGAGTTTTTCTTTCCGGACCTTTCCTCTGGACGGACGGACCGGTGAAGATACTCGGCGTCTGCTTCCGTCCTGATCTCCAGTTGAAAAAAATCTTCATTTGGAAATGAATTGGTCAGTAGTGCAAGGAGAAGGACGGGGCCTCATTTGGTCTGTGATCCCGGAGGAATATTTCCTTAAAGGGCAGGGCGGAAGTACGTGCCTCGCACATCTACCAGATTTTCCTTTACCGACTCTATGTGCTTTCACTTCCGTCTAACATACTAATGAAATAAATAAGGATCTTGTTCTTCTTGTGCTAAGGCAAGTTCCCCAAGGTACTTCGTTATATCTGTTGCCTCTACCCTTCTGAGAGCGGTCTAGGTATGCCTAACGTTAAGATTCGTCAAGATACACTTTGTATCGCGTTCCTGGATCGAATATGTCTGTTGGTGATGGTGATGGCGAATTCTAGAAGGAAGACGCCTGGAAGAACATCCCATCCCTAAGAAGTGTACATTCGTGCGAGGAGGTGGATCACCGTTTACCCCAAGGTGAGCGCTCCTTCTATTGTGAATGTCGGATAGCTCTGAAGTAACTCCTGTGGGCGGCAGATGATCTCTCCGACGTTCAGGAGTTGCCCCGAATGGCATTAGATTATGTGTTAATCAGAAGATTCTATCAGGATGAACTGATTGCCGAGCTCACTCAATATGGCTTGGGCAGTAGCAATGAGGCATCACTCACCTGCCTGGCGGTTCGTAGGGCCCTTCGTGTCGGTGAAAGACTTCGTTCGGCAGGTTTGGAGAAGTCTCCAAACTGCGTGCGTTGTGCTGAGGAGGTAGGGATCCTGGATTACACCTTACTTCAGTGCAGTTCGTAGTTCCGTTGTGCAAGTCTGTTGAATGAATCACGGCCCGCATGGTGTGCGGTAAGTTCTTGGCCCTCGCAGCCATATCTGCTGTAGCAATGTGGTACCGCTATTTACAAAGGCTTAACACTATGTGTTCTTTTGCTTGCTGGGCATTAGAAGGAATTCTATGGGGACGAGAAATTCACCTCTTACTAACTGATATTGTTCTTTATGCATCAGCCTAAAGCCAAGATTAGTACGGAAGGGCAGCGGCTCACCCCCATCAGAATTTGACAAAAGGTGGGTGAGTCTTGAACGTTTGTTTCGAGTGAGAAGCACCGACATGGAGTAGCATTTCGATGCCGGTTAGGCTTTAGGACAGTGTTCCTGCTGTATTGAACTTTGGCGCCCAGTCCAGATATAGATTAGATTAGGGTTGTTTTTGTCTTTATTTTTTCTCCTTAGCTTAGCTTTTTCTTACTTAGCTAGGGGTTGTATGCTCATTGGCTTCTTTTATATTGGCCACTACTTTCTTTAGTTGAATTTCCCATCCCCTTCCCCATTTTAAGTGATCAGATATGTCAGGTCTCTGGTAAGTGTGGGACGCCTTTCGAATTTAGAGTGTGAATTTTATACTTGTTTATGTATTTGGATGTGTGTATGCCTGTGCGTTGTGGTGCATTGGATATCGGCTCGGAACGAGAAATCGGGGAGCCGAGTTCGAATTCCAGCTGAATACATTGCATTCACTTACGCGCAAATACCCTTGGGAAAGGTATTAATCCGCCTATTCCTTCCAGTTATGGGTTAAATAACAGGACAGATTGGGTTCTATAGCCTTGGTCGGCAACCAGTCTACCGCAGAAAGCAATGGCAGCCTACAGCGGGATAATCTTCTACCCAGTCAGTCATGTCTCTGTCGAGACATGATCGCCCAAGCGTGTATCACGTATGGCACTCAACTGACTGACTGTATGCTTGTGTGAGTGATTGGATGAAAGAATGGTTTATATTATTAAAGTCTCGCATTGATTTCTTCCAGTTAATTGATATTTCTATCACAAGTTACGATTAAATCTGCAAGAGTAATTTTTCAAAGAGCTATAGAGAAAATTATTGTCAGTGATATAAAAAATACAATATGTCACCAGGTATATTTTTGTTGGTTTTATTAACGACAAAAACTAAAATAGAAAACCAGCATGTTTTTGAATAAGTTAAAAATTAACGAAAAAATGTGTGCACAACACTAAAAATATAACTTTGAGGACATTTAATATCTAACAAAGGCATATCACCTTATTGATAAAATATTAAAAATTGAAGTACCTAAGAACAGAAGAATTGTAATCTTTTTTTAGGATTTGTAAATTTCTACAGACGATATGTAGAGCAATACTCTAAATTGACAGAATCTTTTGCTGCTTGAAGAAAAAAGAATATAAAATTTATTTGGACAAAAGAACAATAAGTGGCATTTGAAAATTTAATAGTTGGTCTGGTAAATAAGTCAGTTGTAAAAATATTTGACTCCAAAAAGAAAATTGTAGTAACAACTAACGCAAGTGAACAATCAATTTCGGAAATATTAGCTCAGAATGGTCACCCAATTATGTATCTTTCAAGAAAATTGTCAATTGCCGATTCAAATTAATCAAATATTTAGAAAGTAGCATTGAACATAATATAGACGACAAATAGAGCTCGTCAGCTGTTCATTATAAAGACTTTCCAAATAAAGTTCGACCATAATCTTTTACAATTCGTATTTTATTCTAGGAAGGAATTTCCTAAGCTAACGTCGTTAGAATTCTAAGATGAGCCTTAATGCTAAAGGTGTTTGACTTTGATATTAAGTGAAAGGTGATATCATTCCGCATATAGATGCATTCTCGAGATGAAGGTTCATTACTTCTGAAAGTGAGAAAGAGGAAGAAAAATTCGAAGATACTTTCTTACACTGGGTCGAAACTAATATTTTGTTGATAGATAAATTAGCCGCGGATACGAATTGTTCAGGATAAAAAAAATAAGTGAAATAATTGCTCATAGGTGTTTTAAAGCGGTTGAACACAAATTATCTCCATATTCTCTGACCCCAATCTCTCTCTCTCTTTCTCTTTATCACGCACATACACGTATAATTTATGTTAACACAAACGGACTACATGCGATGCATAAAAATTGTTTCCAATCCCATGGCTTTCATTCAGCGTTTTTGTCTGTCCAAGAAATTTAAATTTTGATCGTTGTCTTAGCAACTGTGTCATTCTGCTACCACAACCACCACATAAATATTAATCACTCAGGTCTTGGACATCAGTGCTTTATGGAAGCAGTCGTCATGATTATCAGCAACTGTCCTATTTTAAGATCTATGTACATTTGACCAGACACCAGTTGCAAATCAAGCCAGTGAATATATTGATTTTAAGTATGTAAATGAGGGAACTAAAATTCTTAATTATTGACAACAACAATGATAACAATAATTATATATATTTTTAATCGAGTTCACCCCTTGCAAGGCAATTACTGGGTGTGGAATAATTAGAAACAGAAACATTGCTAATGAGCGAGAACAATAGTAATCAGGAGGATATTAGATTGCGATTGTCATTGCATTTAAATTTTGAAGATTAAAGTTGGCTGGAAGGTATGGAACCGGAAAAGTGGTTCCAGAAGCGAGAAGTGCCAGAAAATAAACTGTTAGCACAGAATTTACGGATACATCGAGCCAATTCAAATGTAAATTGATGCGACATCATCGCCAGCCGAGAACTGCGCTTAAATTAAAACAACTCTAGCTACCATAGAAGTATTACCATACACTGAAAACGAACATAATGTTACTATAGCAACAAGCTATCAAGGCGATCATTTCGATTGTTTTGGCAATAATCAATTTTTCACAGAATCCGTTTCGAAAATGATCATACTTTATCCTCCTTGCTTTCACAAATTTGTCAGTAGATTGGTTATCTATAACAAGATCCCGTCGAGCATGATTAAATCAGATTGTAACAAATATTGTATTCTTTAAGACTGGCGTGCCTAGTAAAATAATTTTGTTCGAATAATATCAGCTCCTCCAAAACTGCATAAAATCTTACCACGAATCTGATGTACGATTCTGTCTTATCACGCGTAATACATTTTAATTATTTCAAATCATGATTAGATCGCTTTATTAACGAGTGTTTATCATCAGTTTGCATCCTAATTCAGTTTTCATTCCTAATTCCTAAACGCCAAACATGGATTTGTTCTAACCTTTAAGAACACTTTAATAAAGCATTTTGATTAATGTTTTAGTCGCATTTGATCACATAAAATTATGTCACAACTTACTGATACATTATCAGATAATTACTTGCATTAAATTTCCAGTTTTGAAACAAATGTGTATTTACCTGCTTTATTCGAAATTCGACACTAAGGAAATGCTGTTTTCTGCCTCTGTAAACCATGTGTAAGTTTGTGTAAAGGATACGTTATTTTGTTCATTTCATCTCAATTATTTTTGTATGGCTGGTTCTGTGGGCACATAATCAGTAGTTAAGAGAAAGGAACATTCTAACCGACCAGAGTTCGTAAGAACAGCCGCTTTCGATTGGAAGCTCGAGTAACATCATCAATGTCAACCCAACCATGCCACTGTATACATCGAAATCCGATGGTTAATCTTAGAAGTTGTCGAAAGTGTTCCTTGGGATTGTGAAGCGAAGGTGGAAATAAACAGCAATACAGTCAAACAATAAATGACAAAAAATGATTTCTGCTTCGGAGGATCTGCGTATCCTTCCGGTTAATAAATTAATCGTTTGAAAATGAATATTTAACGTTTTTCAACAAATGGATTGCGTTCCGATCAACGATAAAAACATGCTTTCATGATCCCTTTGAAGAGTATATAAGAAAAGTCACCAGCCCAAACAAGCCAGTATGAAGAGACATGTGACACAACCGTAGCTTCAAAGAAACTCCTTCACTCAGCAAGCTACTTGACATTTACAATCTTCCTCACCAAACTACGTGCGTGACGCTTACGCTTTCCTCCCTAATTTCTCCTTTACCTTCCTTCTTTTTTCTTACAAATACACATTTCTTTTTATCTTAACAAACAACTACAAACAAGAACCTTTAACACAAGAACTTTAAAAACACTCATGTAAAACCATGAAAATAAAAATATTTTATGTTTTTAAACTTAAAAACCTTTCTCATTATTTTCTTTGTGTGTTGATTCAAATCCGTAACAAGACTTTACATTTCCTCATATGGCTGACAGGACTCAGCAGTGAGTGATCGATAATTTTCACCGTCATGTCATCTACTAACATGTGATACCCTATCTCTTTTTTATTCGAATCTCTTGGGTTAATATACCTTGGTGCGTCATGGAAGGCTGCCATCATGGACGCGATAGTCAACATAAACATGAACCACGTGATGTGCGCATGCAGCTGTTTCTGAAACCGATGAGCGAGCTTTTAATTAATAGCATTTTCTTTTTTTTTTACTAAGTGAAATATTTTTGAAAATATACTGATTTTTTTTTCTCATTTACCTTGGCTGTACATTGTATTATAGTTGTTTGACATTTCCCCTCTAATTGATAAATATGATATTCAACGTTAAAGACAATCATGATATTATTCTTTTCTTAGTTTCATATAATCTGCCAAGTGGTTTAATTGAATGTTAGTTTGTCATGAGCGCTATTTATTAGTGTTTTAGTCAAAGTAATCAACAGAATCACAAATACTGATTCTCAGCATTCTGTTTAAAAAAATTAGAACTAAATTATCCAAATTTTCTGACCTTTATTACATCTATTACAATCCGAATTACTCTATCTTACCAGTAGTTAGTGTTCATACTTAACGATGACTTTTAAATAGCTAAATTTCATGCCAAGCAAACAATGCCATCTTTCTAAAAGTGCTATATTAAATACTTTCCAAACAACTTTACCTGTATGTACAATCTAATATTTGTAAAATGTTTGATATATAAATCGTCAAGCTATACCTATTGTTTTAAATGTTAACTTTTATACAATCATCTGCCAACAATAGATATCGTGACTGAATTCCACTGTTTGATGTTCGTATTCAAACTGTCAAGAAAGTATTCACAATAGTTACACATATTTCTTGACTGGTTTGACAATGTTTAGAAACAAAAACAAAGCTTATGACATCATTCTAAAGTGACCAATCAGCGACTAGTGAAGATTGCTTTACTTAGCACAACTGACCAGAGGAAGAATGCCATTGATAAATAACGATTAATAACGATTGATTAATTAACTTTTAAAAGAACAAGACCTGTCAGTTTGCTACGAATACGTTGCAAAATCGTCTACATATTTATGTAACAGGTTCGTATATATATATATATATATATATATATATATATATAACACAATAATACTCACATATACACAGAGTAAAAAGAACCTTCAGATATTGGAGGCTATCTACATTAAATCAAAGCAACCAACACTTAATAAATTTACATTTCAATGCGGTCACAACACATTATATTGCATTTAGATATATGCTTCTGTTAACATTTCGGTCTCTCATGCGGTGTGACGTCATAGAACCGCATTATAAATTTACGACTTCCGTTAGCCATTCTGTGGCTGTTATCATTGCATAGCAATGTATTATGTCAACACAAGATAATATCAACTTTGATGGTGGATATCATTATGTTAACGTCGTTGTAACCTCTCTGAAGATGACACATGTGAGCCGAAAGCTTAGAACTTGCATAATAAAAAATATTCAAATGTTGGACAATTTTTGTCTTTATTTTCACCTGAAATTAAAGCCAGAAAACGATGTTTAGAACGGCTCATGATTGAACATAATAGACATTCATCGTCTCTTATATTTAACAATATATGTTTAGAATATATATATATATATATATATATATATATATATATATAGTTTATAAAGGAAAAGTCAACACGTCATTTCAGTTATAAACTATAGCTCATTTCAATGAGTTTAATTAGCTCATATCATCAGACCTTACAATATATCCTCCATGATGATATGAGCTAATTAAACTCATTGAAATGAGCTATAGTTTATAATTGAAATGACGTGTTGAGTTTTCCTTTATAAATTTCATATCGCTCTGGTTAACACCCATCGAGCTCTCTATATGGATTTACCAATTAATCTTGTTAGATTATCCTCACCGTTTACGGAGTGACACACACACACACACACACACACACACACACACACACACACACACACACACACACACACACACACACACATATATATATATAATGATAGTGAATTTTGGTTGACGTAGGTTTAAATTAAGTAATAGGACCGCCTTCAGTTCATGTTCGAAATCTGATAACGATAACTTGAATGATATTTTTGCGATTCTAAAGTCTGTAAATGATAGCAAAATATGCCAAGGCGCATTCAGTCTTTTTAAAGAAATTAGTAAATTACATTGTCGTTGTAGGGTGTAACTAATTTAGTTATTAAACTAACATTGTTAAAGTTTTGTACTAATCATATCATGCTTTAGAATAGCAATAATGCTGCGAAATTAAATTGGAAAATTCATAGTGCTTATTATTCTTTAAATGAAAGAAATTTCTGAAGATAAAATGATTTGGAATGTTTAAACAAAGTGATTTTAGCTAAAAAAAATGCACACGAACAAGTCCCCTTTTTTGCGTTTAATAATACTCTTCTTTTGTCTAAACGCAATAGTAAATAATCGCTGTTACGGTTGAAGCTCAAATCTGATTTCTATTCAATGGTTAATCAGCATCTACAACAATTTAGAGATCTAAACTTTTAAAATAAATTCCCTATTATTTGACAGAATTCAATTTTATAGCAGGAATATGGATTTCTCTGAACTTTCTCACTACATTTGAAATGGTGATGAAAGATGAAATATTTGACAATAATTTAAAGCAACGGAGATGATGGCTTCATGAAAGCGGACAAGCTAAAGTACAACACAAAATTGACTAACATCCATGTAAAGTTTCATTTTGTAGGCTTGCATTGGTGTAGTCTGCTTTGAGTAGTCACCAGTTAATGTGTCGGTTACAAAAGGTATCTATAGTCAACAGTTTTGAGCCTTTAAACACTATGCTAATGAATAAGTTGTAGTTAAGCATGACTTTTTGATATTTTATTTTCTTGGCTCTAAATTTAGACTTTACTTATAGGATGACCTAATAACTACCAACTCAATAACATATTCCTGGGACACTTTCTGACACTTTCCGATTTGTTTTCCACAGTTTTTCTAGAAATTAATCATCTAAAAATACTGTTTGAACATTTTGTTTTTCTTCAATCCTAGATGATTTTGTTACAGTGTAAGTTAAATAAATATGTTTCATTGTTTTTTTTTTTTCATTTCAATCACTGTTGATGAATTAGTGGAATCTATCAGACGTAACTATCATATTTTCGATATTTTCTTAGATCAATATGGGCACTATTGATTCTTGTGTGTCTTTCAGGAACTATAAAAGAACTGAATGCAAGCAAAAGGTAAAATCCCAAGATATTTGAGACTGGCAATGACATCTGCACTCTGCACGTAAGTGAATCAAGTAATTAATTTTACTTAATTAACTGTAAGAACGTTCTCGTAATTTTGTCCGAATTAATAAAATTTCCCTGCCCAGTTATCAAGTAAGTTTTTTTTTACGCGGAAATTTATATACGAAAGTAATTCAGCCTTTTCTATAGCAGGTATATATACTTTAAAAAAGAAGCCCTAAACCTATCTTTATGCTAATACACAATAAGTAAGTCTCCGTTATACTGGCAAGAAAATGGAAAGAAACAGTCTAAAATCAAAATGTATCAAGAAGATTCGTTGATTTTTTCAGATCACAAACTTAAAAAGTAAAAAGTTCGAGCTCATACGATAGGATAAATCGACTAAATGTGTATTCACTCTGTTTTTTCTACAAGTATTTTCACGAGCTTTATTCCTTGGTGCACCGCCCTCATCAATTTACCTGTGCAACGAGATTGGCAACTTAGTCCCAGCCTTTTACCGTCAAAATATAACCGCTAATTCTACTCCATCAGTTTCTTTCCTCGCACTTCTCGCCTGTGGAACTCTCTTCCCCATGTTTGCTTCCCCGATAGTTACAATCTCCAAAAGTTTAAGCGCAATGTCAATTGCCATCTTCTATCTCCGTGTCTCCCACCTCTTTCTTAGTCTTTCTTCAACATCACCTACATCGTTTTCTTTTCTGTCATCTGTCTCTTCCCCATGCGCACCAGTGACAGTGTTACTTTGCTTGGAGTAAAAAATTAAAAAATTAAAAATGGTTTAAAAAAAACTTTTGTGGATATCATGGTATTTTAAATGATTAAATTTGCAGATTTAAATAATATAATTATTTGCATATAATTAAAATGGTTATTTGTCAACACACACACAAACGCACACATACTCCCACCCCTCCACACACGCATATATATATATATATATATATGCGTGCGTGTGTTTTGTTACTTATTTCTGTGTAACACTGTAAGTGTTCCTTATGCACACACATTAAACGGACATCAACGGACACTGGATTCGAATCCAGGAATAGATATTTGGAAAATATTACTGTGTGTATATATATGAATTATTTTGTTCCCAGAAAAATCAACTTTTTCTTTTCTTTTCTTTTCTTTTCTTTTCTTTTCTTTTCTTTTCTTGAGAGAGAGAGAGAGAGAGAGAGATGCACACACACATACACAAACATTCACACTCACACGCCGAGGTAGCCGAGAGAAGTAGAGAGGCGAAACACATGACATTGTTCGATGACATGTTGATATGATAATAATTTGACGATGTCCAGCTGATCCGGCGAGGGGAGAGAACCCTGGTTCTTTTCTTCTGTTACTCTCCCCTTCGCTCTTTCGGAGAAGGGTAGAGGAGAACGAACGACAAATGGTAAAATTAACTTTAGATTTTTGAAAAGGATCATCTACAAAGAATGTAAGTGCAATTAACGCTGACAGTTGAATGGGTAAATTTAGCGACGCGGAGCCGGCATGGCGGAAAAATATGAGCGAATGAGCTGAACCAGACCAACGAAGTTGACATTATAGTTTAATGGGAGGACACTCCAATGTCCTTCCTCACCCACGACTGATTGAAACGATTTCAACAAAAACACAACGGATTTGAAAATCGAGAGCAGAACAGAAGGGATTCAAGCCGTTGGCAGTGGACGTCTGACAGATGAAAAACGCGTGAAGTGAAAGACGCGGAAAAATCCTCCCTCTCTCTCTTTCTCTCTTCCACACGTTAGTAACACAAAACATCGCTTATAGGCTGGGGAGCATAAAGACCGTATTCTCTCGAGCGACTTATAAACAGAGTAGCAGCAAGTAATTTGCGGACTCTGAAAATAAGTTGAACTGCATTTTATTTTTAGTTCTTACAGTTTTATTTTATTTTTATTATTCTCTCTCTTTTGATGTACAGAGAATTATAATATAATCATTAGTTAACATAGACTGGTATCCAGTGCTGCTTTGTTAGTTCTTGTTTTTGTCTGTTTCCCTTTATTTCTGCATGTGCACCCAACCACCTCTTGTTTTTAGTAGTTGAGAAAAACAGCAAGAAAATTCTATCGTCTCTTTTCCCTAACTTTTTTTTTTACTTCTCTGAGATCAGAAATCACAGCCTGGCAGAGAGAATGAAAGATCTTTTGACATCTTCGATCACCTGGGCGGTACGGAAGTGAACAGCCGCAGACTCAGGTGCGAGTAACTTACCGCACGCAACATAATTTTGAGATCAGGCGGGGTAAGAAAATTGAGGAATAACGAATGTATTGTACGTATTTAATTAAATGGAATTTGATTAGAGAGTGATTTGATTAGCCTACAACTCAAAGATTCATTGTAATTCTTATCAAAAACATTGGAATGCATTGGCTCCACTACATTTAATGATTTATTATTATTCGAAATCTTATGAGTGTCATGTGTTTGGCCCACATATGAGACTTGCAAAAGCGTGTTAATCTCACCTGAAATAAGCTTCTCAAGTAATGATCAACAGTGTAAGTCTTGATCAGCTCATGCAGTAAGCACCTGCTGAACTATTTATCAGATTAATTAAAGATAATCTCTCAATGATATTCGAAGTGAAAATCATTGAACTGAACTTTTTCCTTATTAAAGAGTAATCTGATTATCAAGGTCGATATATCTTCACCTCAAACACAGATTAACTGGATCGATATTTCACTGTATCATCCACCCCCAATATCTTAGAATATCACAATAAGCGGCTGCTTAATGTTAGCATCGTTATTTTCCCCTGACGAAAACAAACTGCTCAAATAGAACTAGTCTGATACTAAGTTAAATAAGTTGATGCTTGAAAATAAATAAATAAATAAAAATAAAAGAAAGTAAGAAAAAGTGACATAAATAATTTTTGATATTTTGCAAATATTAGTATTAATTTTTAGCAAGAATGATTTTCATAAATTTTAATTAATTTCTTTAAAATGGCAAACTTGTGTGTACTGAAAAATGCTAATCCAACTATTAATTAATTTAGAAAAGTCTAATGTTCAGTTGATTGGACTAAGAAATTTTCAGTACACATCTCGAACATTAGCAAAAAAATATATACTTTTTGGAAGTGAAGACTGATTTTTGAGGAAATATAACTAGGAAGCATTCTTAAAAAAATATGCTTTTGAGTTTTGTTTAATGACATATCAACCTCTGTGGGTTATTTAATGCCTAAAAGGCAGGGTTTTAAGGTATTTTTAATGTTTCGTTATAGTGAGAAGGTTGATTTCATCAGATTTTAATGAAAACTTGTTTTTTTTTATTTTAGAAAACTGAAAATGTCTTCTAGTTTTGTATTCAAAAATGTTTTGGTGGGAATAATTTTTTTTCTTCAAAAATGTGTTACAAGTAATTTTTTCTTTAAAATGTATTGTTGGTAATATTTTCCTTCAAAAATGTATATAGGAGTACATATATTTTTATAAATGTGTATTTTTATACTTTCATAGTGTTTTGAACCCAGTTTGAGGGTTAACTATTTGCCCATAGTTGGTACTCTAACAGGTGTCGGGTCAGGGTGGACCTGAGAACAACAGCAATTAAGAGGTGGTTCCATGCTCCTCACAACCTCCCAATCAGAGGCCTTGCTGCCAGATGAAGTTTACCGCCATACTTAGGACCGAGAAAAATATGCAGTTTTAATCCAGTGATTCGGGATCAGTTTCTTAATGTTAACCACAGAAATATAAGGCGTCTTGGTAAAATTACTAAAGCTTCACTGTAACTCGAAAAATAGCGAACTAACTGCAATTGAGGAATATCACTTCAGTCAAGCTACTTAAAAAAAGTATGTATTCTATGTTCAAACAACCTCTTCTAGCTGTAAGTCAACATACTGATATCCAATATGTGATGCTAATAACCAAAGTGTCATTGGGTTATGTTAAACGATCAGCAGTCAGACTAAATGTTCTTGTCTCCATTAATCACGCTGAAACCAGTTGAATTATTGAGAGAGAGAGAGAGAGAGAGAGAGAGAGAGAGAGAGAGAGAGAGAGAGAGAGCAAGCAAATATGAACGTATACAAGAAATCATAAGGACACAAGGAAATAGAATTCTATTAGAGGATAAACATGTATCAAAACACTATATATATATATATATATATATATATGTGTGTGTGTGTGTGTGTGTGTGATATAAGTCACTTCTTTAGAGAAGAAGGATATCTCTTCAATGTTGACCAATGTCAGACTTCCAAATTTTATCACAAAACTGACCTAAGTCCCCTGTAAATCTGACAGGAAAGACATTCTCATAGTCAGCGTTAGATTCCGATTTTTATGTGATCTTTGATGGCTAGCAAATCCGACACACGATAGAACAACCTTGTGTTTAGGAAATTTCTCATCTTCCATTCTCTTAAGATTCTTTGCCAAGCGCAGTTGGTTGCTAATGAGTGTTTGATACTGTTTTGACATTTTTACAAAGTCTATAGGACATCCTATTTCACCGAGAATAGTCCAGAGAGTATCCCTTTTTTATGGAGTCAAAGGCCTTAGTGAAATCGAAAAATACCTGATACAATGCGACTCAAAGTTCGAAGCATTTCTCTTGCAGTTGACGGGATGAGAAGATCATATGCATTGTACCTCTTCTCTTTTAAAATCCACATCGTATCTCAGAAATGACTCAAGGACAAATCCATGTTGTAAACTTAAGTAGAAGTTTTGCAAAAACTTTATCCGCTGCTTCAAGCGGGCTTTTATCACGATAGTCCCCACACACCGATTTTGATTCTTTCTTATTATATGATATAATTATTGCATACGATATAATTATTGCATTCAACCAGTCCCTTATATATATATATATATATGTGTCTGACCAAAAATCCGAAATCACATCATGACCTGATGGTTTTTCAGTATACACTCCTTTTTATTGTTTTCGGGATCTCTTCAAAAGTGTGTTGATCCAGGAGTTCATCGATAATATTCAACAGAAGCAAATTATTGATGGTAACTTTGTTAAATACTGGGTTATTGTAAAAAATAATCCATAAAATGTCCAGTTCAGATATGACGTTTTGGCGTTTTTCTTATCGTAAGCACCTAGAGCTTGCAAAGAAATATTTAACCACCACTGAGTTTTCATCTGAGGAATTTGGTGCTACAACGATGTGTTAGAGGTTATGAAGGGTTTGAGAAATGATGAACGGTGTTTGTCTGAAGCGCTCAAAAGCTTTTCGTGTATTGGGCTGCCCGGAAAGTTCATGCCGATTTTTAGTCGTTCATATTCCAACATGTTAGAACACATCAAGTTTATCGACAGCTAAAATATGCTTATATTTTCGATTAGACCACATTTCAAACTATCTTTTGAGAAAGAAAGTTTAAAATGACTTAATTTGTGTCAGTTTTGCATCCCTATGAAAATGTAAGATTAAAATACTTGATGCTTTTTTGTTACCGTTAAGGCAAATATACTTGACAAACAACAAAATTATATGTGCTGTGTATGGTGAAGATGCTTTAGCTGACAGAATGTATGGAAGTGGTTCGATAAGTTTAAAATTGATGATTGCAGATTTATTGTTGAAGAATGCTCACTATAGATGACGATCAAAGTAAGACATTGATTGAGAATAATCCGCATTACACAATGCGGAAATTGGCAGAAACACTAAATTTATTAAAATCCATCAAAATGAGCACTTAGTATATCTTTACTTAAATTTCTACGATGTATGGGTACCACATGATTTCAGTGACCGTTTGGATCGCATTTCTATCTGTTATTTGCTGTATGAAAGCAATGAAAAAATACCCTTTTTGAAGCAAATTGTGACGGGCGATAAGAAATGGATGGTTTTCAATAATGTTCAGTGAAAAAGATCCTGGAAAACGCGACATGAACCAACTTCATCTTAAGAAAGTCATGCTGTGCATCTAGTGGAAGTGGAAGGAAATCCTGTACTACGAGTAACCAGTGAATTGATTCTGAAAAGTACTGCTCACAACTGGATGAATTAAAAGCAGCAATTCAAGAAGAACGCCCAGAATTGGCGAACAGGAAAGGTGTTTCATCATGATAATGGCGACCTGGCAAAAATTGTTGAAGCTTGGCTGGGTTGTGTTACCCCATCCGTCATATTCCGACGTTGCTCCTTAGAATTGAAAATATGACAAAAAATTTAATTATTTGGCTAGCATAAACAATTGTCTTAATGAGTTCTTTGCTGAGAAACCACCGACATTCTGGGAAGACGGTATATTTATGCTAAAAGAAAAATGAAGAAACGTTCGGCAACAAAAGGGTTAATATTTTATTGAGTTAATAATTTAATGGCATAATTTTATTTCAAACATGCATAATATTCACTGCAGCCAGTGGTGTAATGAATAGCGACTAAGAATGAGAATTCAGCGAGCTAAGTTTGAATTCTTGGCGAGACCATTACATACACTTACGCACAAATATCATCTCTTCCTCTTACTATATTAAATATATTAAAATAGTAAAAGTTGCATCTAGAAAAAATATTGTTATTCTCAAAAATTTAATTCAACATTCATTCGTAAAAAAATATTTTGAAAATCCAAAATAAGTTTCGGTATAAAATAACCCACAATGACCATAAAAATATGTCGTAAAAATTAAATCAATCTATTTTTTTGCCAAGATTTTTAAAGATAATGATTTCAAAATAATTTCATTTATTTTTTAATAAATCCCGAAAGTTTCATTAAAATCTGTCAATTATTTTATTTTTGCAAGAATTTCCAAATTAATGTGTTTTTCACCGAAAAAAGTTACGTAATATGACATTTTCCATTGTAAACTCTCGTAACTATTTGGTTACCCGATAATTAATATCAAAACATGATTTTTACCAAAATTTCGAATGTATTAAAAAGGATTAAAATTTTGTTTTAAATAATTAAAAAATACTTTGATCTTTCCTCTTAATAATAACATAAAAATTTTGAGGGAAGAAGTTCGTTTTTATTAAGTTTGGGGCTTTTTTTTCTTCATACAATGCTGTTTTTTTCAACAATTTAGTGGAGGTACCTACTCTAAGTGCTCAGACAATTTGAAAATATGCTCCAGTACAAATTAAAAATGTTACTTGCAGAAGTTGCAGACATTAAATAAGAAAATTATAGGCAAATGTTGTTAAAAATAAACAAATTAAACAAAACGTTTGAATAATAAATGTTTGGGAAAGGAAATCAACGATAAACAAAACAAACATTAGGACTCGCAAATGATTTTCTTACAATTTCGAAAGTTACATCCTCATTCATAAAAAAGAGAAATGTTACGCTAAATAGAAAATAAATTAAAATTATTCATACCAATTTATTCAGATACCTCCATTAATTTCCGATAACTAACGTTTAAATTGAATTTTTAAAAATAAAAAGTTTTCTTGAAACTTTTATTTTTGTTTTAATTGAAAGCTAAATGGTTAAATGTACTATTTTCAGTAAGCAAAATACTCTGATTTATTTCAAACAGAAATTAGATTGATTGGAATATAAATGTTTGAGATTTTTAAAAATTTTTGAACTTGCCGCCATTTTTGAGCGATCCCCACATTTTTGTAAACAAAAATTATCGGTTTTAAAAATCTTGCAAAAATAAAATATACATATGTGACACATTATTTTTAGAAAATTAGCAAATTTTATGTTGAATTAATCTGATCTACACACATATTACTTATTTATAACGCGAAATTTAGAATAGAACTATTTCTTAATCACAAATTTTAACTTTTTGACGTGTACGCGTCGTAAATCAAGATTGTGTTGATACGTTCTTGATTAGAGATAAAAATGTATGGCGTTAATAAGGGGCAAAATTGTACTCATTTCCTTTCGGGTAAGAGAGAAAACTCTGACCTTTTAATTTACACATAGAAATTACCATGCAAAACAAAACAAAACAAAAAAACATCAAATGCACAAAAGAAAAGTTTAACTTATTTTAAAAATATGGGTGCAATACGATTTTTATTAAACTTTTCAATTTTCGATAGGCAATATAATTGTCAATTCTTAACTAAAAATATAAGGGTAACAGTTCTTTAAAAGATTTTAAAAATATTGTTAAAACTTTATAAATTTATAAAAGAATGAAAAGAATTCTTTTAAAATTTTATCAGTAATTGAAAAAAACTTTTTCTTCAGACTATAATGTCCTTAATTTTTATTATTTATTCCAGCAAACTCTGATATAATTTAATTTGATAAGCTTAACAACTTATCGAATTAAATTATATCGAAGTTTTATTGTAATTTTTATTTTACTCTTCGGAGCAGATTTTCGGATACTGTTTGCAAATTTAAAATAAAAAAATAGATGGTTTATATTCCCCAATGAGTCCTGCGTTTAACTAATAAAAAATAGTTTGCACCCAATTAAAATTTATTAAAATTTTATGGATTTACGTGAAGTAGGGGTAACAGAGGTAAAAAATATTTTTTACCAAGATTTTAAAAAAATAATTTAAAAAATAATTTAATTTATTTGTGAATGAGTACTGAAAGTTTCATTAAAATCCGACAATTATTTGATTTTTGCGAGAATTTCCAAACTAATGTGTTTGTCACCGAAAAAAAGTGGATGATGTAATCATTACGTTTTCCATTGTCAACAGTCGTAACGTTTGTTTAACCACTAACTCAAATCAAAACAAAATTTTCTGACAAAATTTCGAAAATGTTAGAAGGGATTAAAAAATTTATAAAAAATAATTAAAAATTACTTTGATCTTTACTCTTAATAATAATATAAACATTTTGATGGAAAATGTTTGTTTTATTAAATTTGGGACCTTTTTATTCCTACTATGCTGTTTTTTAGCGATTTAGTGGAGGTACCTCAAATGCAGGGTATTGAATGTTTCTAATTCTTAAACTTGTAACAACACTTATTTTAAAAAATAACAGTTAAACTATCAGTTGTTACCACGACAACAAATATGTATATTAATGATTAAAGATTATGAATGCATAAACAAAAATTAAAATAAATGAAACAACGAAAATATAGCAGTAAGTAAATAATTAAAAAAAATAAAACTTCCGTTTCAAAATACGATATCTGGAAGTCATTCAGCTATTTAATTGAACTAGCCGAAAATACTTAGCGATATAACAAATAACTTCTCTGTAAGAAATATCAACAACTAATATCGCAGTCTTTAAGGAATAATATAGACAAGAAAACTATTTGATTAATCATTTAAAATTATTAAAGGAGAAGCAGATAAATTAAATAACGATAAGAAAAATTCATATTTACGTTTAAAAAATAGTAGAAAAAATTAATATTTACGTTTAAAAAAGAGTGACATTTTGAGTAGCTTCAAAAAACACGTCATTCCGCGTCTCTTATATGCAGGACAAAAGGAGATCATCATGGTTTCATGGTTACTGAAACATTAGATTCTTCAGTCCCAAAACTTCATACTCTCAAGGACACATGGTTCTGGGAATAAAAGCGTTGGTTGGATCCAGTGATGACCTAAAGAGTTACGAGTTCAATAGCGGTTGACAGTAGTAGAGTTGAGTTAGATGCAGATAACTAAGAGAGAAGTAGCAATTTACCCCAGTGAGTGAAATAAATGGTTCGGTTCCAAATTTGGTTGAAAATAGGAAACGAAAAATGGAAAGAAAAATAACTAAATGGACATTTTAAGAAACAAATCAAGTGAGTTATAGATGGACATTTAAAACCAACCAGCCCTAAACACACAGAGTTTTGTTTATATTGTATCCTAAGAAAAACTTCCGATAGAAGTTAATTGAAATGTATTATAAATATATTATTGACGCTTATTAAACGTAAACGTCACTATCATTAACCGCAAATTACAGCAGGAACATATTTGTCAAAGTAAAAACGTCACAGATAAGAATGAAAATATTTTTCATGTAAAACCTTTCCTATTTACAATACATGCAATTCATACTTTTGGCCTTGTCCCACACCTAAGCAGCGTTTAGAAAATCACCACAAGAATAAGTAATTTGTATTATCTTGATTGCATTTTGTTCGCTTCGAAATTAATTTGGAAAGACAAAAATATGATTTTGTCTTCTGCGAATAGTTTAAATGCCTTATAAAAAGTAAATAATATTTATTTTATTTCTTTTGCTCTTTAGAAAGATCATATACCAGAAAAATAATGGAAATAATTGATTAACAAAGCTAAACAATAATATATATATATATATATATATATATATATATATATATATATATATATATATACTAATTATGCTCTCACACCATGATTGAGCACTTTGGAAGAATGGTAGACTTTGATAAAAAAAGTAGCTACTCTATCATCTACGCATCGTTCATTCAGTAATGAATGAGAACACTCTAAATACTGGCGTGTGTATACATGGTATATCACACGCTAAAAGTCTGCATTCTTCTACTGAGCGCCCATAGCTCAGAGATAGAATCGCCGACTAACGCCAATTCGGTTGGGTTTCGATCCTGAGTAAAAGCAATCGGATGTCTAACTGTAATGATGAGCTGTGATACGGTGAAATAGATCTGTATGCTGGTATATATATATATAAAATGATGTTATTTTACGAATATTCATACTTTATATGTTCATAACAAATACGTAGTTAGCTGTTAAGGCTTTAATTTTGGACAAGTAATTATAGCATTAAAAATTCGTTAATAGCACTTTAACAAATATCAAACCATTTGATGATAAAATGTATCATTTGATGATATGTATACTTTTCTCTTTTTTAAAAATATATTCCCGTTTGAGTATAAAATATTTAAAATTCCTTCTATCCACAGAAGATGTATATTATCTCATTTTAAAACAATTATATTTAAACAAAGAGTTTTTATTTTTTCACGTTCTCAAGTCATTTCTACCATCATGTTACGCCTTTTCTCAATTATACTAAGTTTTGAATCAAAAATTGAAATATATGCTGATCCATATTAGATAAATGATTAAATGATTTTCATTTGCAGATTGTTGTTGGAACCTAGTGAACAAAATAATGCAGATATGATTTTTGATGTTACAAATATAACGTACGTTTTGTAAAATTCATAATCGGCAGAGATTGAAGAAGCCTAGAGCAGGAACAAGACTGCAATACAAAAAAGATTGTGGGAAAAATACACGGACAGTGTGAAAAAATACGAAGGACAAATTGAAATTCGAAATGGGACACAAAAAGCGTTTGTGACATCAGCAAAACGACATCGTCCTAAAGGAAAACAGACACAGAAGAGAAAATGAATGGATCACAGTTGAGATTCTCAATATGAAGCAAAAAAGATAGAAAACAATGCCAAAACATGGAGCAGGATACAGAAAACTACACAAAGAAATAAGGAGCGAATGCAGACAGTCTAAATGTGCAGAAGTAGAGAGAATGAGCATAGATAATTAAGCAGAGCGGTATAAAAACAGGACAAAAGATATGCTCCTTATATTTGAGAAAGTGAAAACACTTCAGAGATAGGAAGAATATATGAGAGAGAGAGAGAGAGAGAGAGAGAGAGAGAGAGAGAGAGAGAGTATGCAGAAATACAGACGGATCGGAAATATTAAAAATCGGAAGTAGAAGTTGCACTGGTAAACTGAATAGAAACAAAGCACCAGAACAAGACTGCATTGTAATAGAGATGCTGACAGACTTAGAAAATTTCGGCGTAGACAAAATTACACAATAAATGAAATCTACAACAGTGGTGATTTATCGGAAAACCTAAGCAGATCGATTTTCATAGCATTGCCTAAGAAGCCAGGCGAAAAGAAATATGAACTCCATCAAACAATCAGATTAATGAGTCACATAACAAAACTCATCATCCGAATTCTGATGAATAGAGCGCGCAGCAGAATCAGGCCAGAAATAGGACAAGAACAGTGCGGTTTCATCAAAGACGTTGAAACAAAGAGCGCGATATTTATGCTTAGAATGCTATCAGAGATGGAAATATAGATGCAGAAAAATGTGCACCTGTGTTTCATAAACTACACTAAGGTATTCGACAAAGTACGCCACAAAGACTTGATAGAGATGCTTGACATAATCGGGAAAGACCTTAGAGTAATCAAGAATCTGTATTGGCAGCAAACTACCTGCGTACGGGTAGGAAACGAGTTCAGCGGAAACACAAAGATAGAAATGGATACAAGACAAGGATGTGTCTTCTCACCAGATCTTTTCAACCAACACTGCGAGACAATTCCGAGAGCTTTGGAAGTCCTGCCAGGATTCGTCATTGATGGTCATAATCTGAAAAATATAAGACACGCAGATGATACAGTGCCGAGAGCAAACACGGAAAGGAAAATACAAGACGTTCTACAGAAGATAGCTAAAAAAAGCGGAAAGAAAGGTCTACAAGAAAACTGAATGTATGGTCATCAGTAAAAAAAGGAGCCCAAAATGCCAACTGCAGACCGGAGATACTAAAATCAAACAAGTACAGAAATAAATACATGGGAAGTGTTCTAGGAGAGGACGGAAAGTGCGACACTGATATCCGAAGGCGTATTGGCATGGCTAAGGATGCATTGCAAAAGCTGAGTAGAATACTGAGAGACAGAAAAATTTCACTGGAAAAAGGAGAGAGTACTGAATTGTTATGTGATGTCTGCCTTCAATATGGCAGCGAATGTAGCAACCAAAATGTGGTGAAAAAAAAAAAAAGAATGCTGAGGATACCATGGACCGAACATGTGAACAACGACGAGGTTTTGGAGAGGATGTAAACAAAAATAAAATTGACACTTAACACCAAAAAAAGACAGCTGAAGTTTCTGGGACATGTAATGAAAAATGCGGGTTTGGAGGATCTGATACTCACATGGCAGATAGAGGGAAAGAGAGACATAGGAAAATAACGCGTGGCATATTTGATGGGAATGAATGGTAGAACATGGTTTAGGAGGAGTAACAAGAGAGCAAATGTTAAGAGCTACAAGGGATAGGGAGATGTGGACACGGCACATAGTAGAAGAACAATTTTTCATATAACAGAATAGGGGATTTATATTGACCTACAAATATTAGTTATTTTTAATTCTACTATGAAAATTTTAATTAATACCGATAAAATGAATGTGAAAATTTAGCTTATTAGGAATAATGGAAATTTCATCGATTTTTAAAAAAATATTTTTCTTTCTCTTATAATGAAAATCTGCAGTCGTTGCATATCGCCGATGATGCTAAATATAGAATAGTCAATAAAAAAAAGTCAAAATCTAAAGTCTCTTACGCGTTTATAAATTATCTGTTAATATTATAACCACATATTTATAATCACATGTCGAATAACTGTTCATAGGAACAACGGTTTGGAAGAACGATTATATATACTATAAATTAAAATATCATGAGGTTTTAAACACTAAATTTATAGCAACATGTTATCACTTAATGTATATCTGTTTATACATAAATAAATTCAAACCAAAATTTTGCATGTACACGGATGGGTCTACAATTTTGTTAATGTTTTATATGCTAATATTACTTTAAAAACTGATGCATATATTTATAATAAAATGAACGCAACAACATTTTAGTTAACTACACTTAAAACCTCTTTCAACTATCGTCAGCCTGGAAACGAATGATAATGTTCTTCATTATCATGTGTTTCCAGGCTGAGGAGAGTTGAAAGTGGTTTTAAGGATAATTGTTAGTGCAAAAATTGTGAACATGAGGGTAAACAATTGATTTCTGCCCTAACAATTTCTTAACTTATACAGTACTCTAATGTTTCACTTTATTTCCTATAAGCTTGAAAGCTAATGTGTGCATGAATAGACAATCTTAGGAAACAATAAAGCAATAAATGATAAATGCAGAGTTTGTCTTTTATTTAAATTGCTGAAGTTCCTGATTTTTGAAAATTGGAGTTTCAATCGAATGACATCACAGATATTTACCTGATTGCTATGGTTTTTATTTAGTACGCAGTTTTCTTTTTATTCAATATGTTTTTTAATTAAATCTTTTTACAGTAACTTCGGTTAATTCATTATTTGATTAAAATTTTAAAAGGGTAAATACAAACGATTGTTCACCAAAATATTTTATTATTACGATCAAAGGTTTCAAATTCTGGTCAAAATCACTCATATCATTTTTATTCTAAAAGAATTGTGAATTTAATTCTTCTTGAATTGCTTTTGTCACTCGTATTGTATATATAGACTATATATGATATCACTATCATATATAGTCTATAAAACAGTGAAAAGGAAATCAATGTTGTAAAAGAATTCTTTACTGCTACAAGTTTGACTTTAAAAGAAACATTCACATCATACTGGAAAATCTTTTAAACATCATTTATGAATTTGAGAAATTATAGAAAACAAGTAAAATACAATACTGCAAAGACAGCACCACTATTAAAATGAAGAAAGTTATGCAGTAACGTGCATTCTATCATCATGGCTGAAATTGGTTTTAGGCTCAGTATCTATTATGCAACGTTATCAGAATTTTGCATGTTTTAGTGTTTTACATTAAATTTTCAGAAACTGCTTTGCAGTCAATTCTTGATATAATCTTTTGACTTATCGTGTTTAATTAGAAACCTACAAATAAAAGTTAGTCAGTTAAAACACGCTTGGGCGATCATGTCTTGAAAGAGACATAACTGACTGAGCAGATGATTATCCCGCAGTAGCTTGCCATTGCTTTCTGTGGTAGACTGGTTGCCAGCCAAGGCTATAGAACCCAATCTATCCTATTATTTAACCCATAACTGGAGAGAAGAGACGGATTAATACCTTTCCCATGGGTATTTGCGCATAAATGAATGCAATGAATTCAACTAGAATTCGAACTCGGCTTCCCAATTTCTCGTTCGAGCGAATATCCACTGCGCCACAACGCACAAATAAAATTACATAGTTGAAAACAATCATGATCTACTCTTTTTCATAAAAGTCAATAAAATTAATATTTTTTTCTTTGGTATATTTACTTGAGACAATACACTATTTGCTAGTATTTCAAACGTATGTACTAAAAATATGCAATTCCCCATGCATATAAAAATAAAAAAATTGTCATTATGCAATCACAATGAATATAATCCATCATGGAGTGTTATGTAAAAGTTTGCATAAAATGTATTTAATGTTAATAGGAAGCAAATATTAAAATAATTAAATTAGTTAAAGTAGATAAAGTAAAAATTATGCTGTAAGTTCTTTGCGTATGGCTGAGCACTATCACCTAAAATACGAAGATCATCAGTTGCAGCTGAGAAAAATTATACTGAAAGGTGCCCTGTCTCAAGGAACAGTATCCCGAGGCTGCACCACCCCAATTGCACTAAAGGAGGGACTCGTCCATTTTACGGCACTTGCCCGTTCGCATGCAATCGGGCTCCCCACATTAAACTTCGACCTCGTGTCACATTTCGTTCTAGTCAGGGAGCTGGGTAAGTACAATACATGTAATCAATTATTACGATAATAAGCAAGAACGCGTCTAGTAGCAAAAAAGCCTGTTATGCAATGGTTAGATATAAAATCGATTGAATGATCAAAGATTAATAACATTAAACCGTAAGAATAAAAAATCGATGATCACGTTTTATTGTAGTAATAATTGGCTTCTGTAAACGATCATAAAACACAATCAAATATTTTAGAATATGCACTAAAATCTTCCAAGAAATTCAATCACGAAAATTTGGAAAATAAAAATTTGTAAAGATAGAGCTTGACTAACATGTAAACCAAAATTTGGGTTCTTAATTAAATATATGACTCATACATTTATCAGAAATAAGCATACATTTTAATTTTTGTATGTTATACATATGTGTATGGGAAAATAAATTTTTATATACCTGAGCATTGTTAAGAAATTCAATGGCAAATTGTAAGGCGTTTCGTCGTTTAGAATTTCATCGGACTAAAGTGATGTTTTAGCTAATGTGATTACAAATACTCAAGAAGAAGAGGGGATACTGAAAGTTTATACTTTTAAATTAATTGAAAAATATATGTATCTAGCTGATTTAATTTACAAGGTAACCAAAAAAGCACCCTTGCCATTTTTGATTTATTAGAAAAAGGTATACCGCAAAGTTGACATCAAAGTAATCAACAGCATCTAGAAACTGTTGCCAACGTGACTTCAACCCCACAATGTCCTACTAGTAGAAACTACCAGGACAGAAGTTTGTGAGTGCCTGCTACAAGTATGCCTCATTTGCGAAGGATTTCCAGAGGATGAAAAAGGTTGTAATCTGTTAGTGCAAGGTCTTAGAAGTAAGGTTGATGGCACAGTGTTTTCCAGCCAAGTCGCCGTATAGCATTCCTGGCCACCTCAGTCAGAGAAACAGTACGCCCTTGAGATTAACCATCGATGGCCCCATCTTCTTCGGTGCCTGTTGCACGCGTTCCAATTGCTGAGGGTACAGGTCTGCAGTGATGGTTTGGCCCGTTGGTAGAAGCTCATAGTGCATCATTTCTCGACTAATCTACCAGATACAGAGCACGATCTTCCGTGGATGCAGAGGTAGTAATATGGTGTGAGTCACAGTATCCCGTGGTGACAACCATGTCTGGCACGCTTGGCAGTGTTATATAGGACTCACTTTTCGTCACTTTTCGTCTTTATAGGTGTACGTTGCGGTGTCGGGAAAGAAACGAGAAACAAACTGTCACTCGTTGTTGCTTGTGACTTTCGATAGTGTGGGGAGGTATCCACTTACTCAACTTGTACACCTTCTCTATGTGTTGCAGGTGAAGTCTTTCATTAGAAATCTGGAAACTTTAGGCAAGCTCACCACAGTCTGTTTCCCTCATCTATGCCTGCCTTCATGGCCTCATCACCTAGGAGCTGTGACCAGCCACTGCGGTATTCAATACCAATGGACAGATCTCCCGACAATGCTTTCACTAACAGCATTATCTCCAAAGACTTGACATTCAGCGACTTGATGCATCTGCGAACAAGGCGACCTTAAATCATAAAGCAGACAACCCCGAATGAGCTACTTTGACACCGCCATATATCATTGCCGTTGCTAGAGTAATAATTCCACTGCATTAATCAAGAACAATACCATCATTACCGCTTTCTGGGCATGTGCGTGACGCAATCATTTGCGTATCAGTGATCACTTCTTTCTACATGGTGAAAAAAGCGGAAAAGTACTTTTTTAGTTACTTTATAGTTTCTTATAGTGTTTTATTTTTAATATCTCACATTGTAATAATAGAAGATTTCTACAAGAATGCAAAATGTTGTAAAAACCTGGACGCTTATTTACTGAGGAAGATCTTGCGATTAAAGCAGTTTTCATAAAATTTAATTTATTAATTGTTGGGGTAGAACCCCTCTATAATGGACTGTTCCGTTCATTGCAAATACCGGCTAGGCTCTGTATGCGCAGACGCAGGACAGACGTCAGGGAGTAGACATATAAAGACTATTTCTCACAGCTGAGAGGAGGTTTCCACTCAGACTTACTCTTTCTGTATTCTTGTTTTTCAATATATGTTGCTGTTACAAGTTCCGTGTTCGTGTCTTCCTTTCCTACTAACTTCCTCAACACAACATTAATACAAGAGTAAATATTTGTGTCATCAACATAGATATCGAGCTGAGAACTGATGACATCAGGAAGGTCGTTCATGAAAACTAGGAACAACGTAGGTCAAAGGGTAGAGCCCTGCGGAAAAAACTCATTAAGGCAAAAAGAATGGCCATTCAAGATAACTTTCATATCGCGATTTGATAAGAAAGAAAAAATGAACTTGTGAAGATCAGTATGCTAAATCATGTCAAATGCCTAGAGATATCCAAGGCAACAACTAGAGTTTCATCATTCTTATCTAAAGATTGATAGACTATTTTAACAATAAATATTAATACATCAGTAGATAAGCAAAAGCCATATTGCTTATTACAATGAAGTGAGATGCTTAATTTGCCAGAAAGAGGTGGAAGGCTGATAATTAAAAAGGATAAGTTTGTTTACCTGAGTTTCTAAAGACCTTCCAGTCACAGAAGAAGATTTCCAACACGCAGGAAAGAAAGAAGCAGCAAAACATTTATTGTAGAGTTTAGTAAGAACAAGGGAACATTTCTTAAGGACTATTGCAGGGATACCATCCAGTCTACAAGCTTTGTAAGGATTCCCTTTAGAGGTCACAGAAGAAAAATAGATCAGTTATATGCATCAATAAAATCAGTTCTAAGTGAAAAAGTCAGGTAAAGTTACTCCAGATGATAGCACGTTTACAATTATTATGAACAGACGTCTGTTATGATCGGAACTATCACGCTGGTGCACTCAGAAAAAAGTAATTCCCATGGGTTATAGCGCTTGAAAAGGCCGGAGTAAACCAATACTGTATTTCATGAAAAAGCATCAATGTCGGCTTTAACCAAGGAAGAAATCTGTGTGACAAATTATGAATAGGAAGGTTAAAAATATAATTTCAAGGGCATCTCGAATGAAGTCACGAAATGCATCCCAGTCGGTATGCTGGTGTGTGATATATATATATATATATATATATATATATATAGAGAGAGAGAGAGAGAGAGAGAGATGTAACTTTGTTTTTACATTTCAACGCTTGCTCGTCCCTCATTTTTCGTGGAGTGAAAACAAAGCCACTTGTGTATCATCCCTTCACTAGCAAAAGGGTAAATTTCTTTTCGCCTTAAAACCCTCACTCTAACTTAAGACAGACCGTTGCCAATAACTTGAGTTTTTACTCCTGATCGTTTCTTCATACTTTGAGTCAGATAATAGTAACATTTGATCTCAACAAAAATAAAACCTTGCAATTTTGTGATGCGTTATCTTTGATTTAGATCAAATTCCTATTATTAGTGCTTTAATGATCAGACAAAATAATAAAAATATTGTATGAAGCATTTTTAAGATCCATATACTTAAAGATCATTGTGGCACCAGGATAATGATCATAAACAGTTTTAATTGTAACGTTGTAGAAAATAAAACAAGTATATTATTAGAAGCGGTGGATATTTCAAGCTGGAATTAAGCATAAATTGAAATTGAAATATTATTATATATATTATATATTATTGTTATATCATATAGAGTGGAGTAAGAGTATTGGAGAAAAAACTTCAGGATTATGACAGACCGATTAATTAATTTTAGTAAAATTTTACTACCCCGAGACCACACTATGTTGCAGCCTGCGTATGGTTCCTTCCAGTACATTTTACATTTGCCGCTAGACAGAGATTGGCTACTACCCTTTATATCACACCACGACTATAAACAATCAAAGATGTAAAAGTAAACCAGATCAACAAAAACATCTAAACTCCTCAACATTTCTTTCTTCTACATTCGCAGTATTCCTAACAACTTTTGCCGTGTGGAATCGTTCCTTTCGAAAAGTCACAGAACATTCTAGCTCTCTGTGAAACTAATTTTTACTCTTCAATAACCTTCTCTGTTTTCTTGATTCCTGGCTATTTTCCCCTCTTGAGAAAGGGCTCTAATGTCTACATGCATAACCTGGGGGTTTATGTCTGCGAACACTGTGGGAACACTGGTTAGAGAAATCTCTTGAATCTCCAGACCATTTTTACACGTATCTCCATCTCACTCTACTAAACTCAGTAAACTATCTTTACTTTTTCTTCCTTTCATTACTGTTGCGTGATAGTATTTCTGATCATATAAACAAATCCATCTCCCTACATACGTTTGCAAATATATTTGTGTTCGTAAAGTTTTGTAATTTGCTTGAAGCATTGTATATATTAGGTATATGGTTAATTCTTGAAGGCTGTTGCAGTGTGTTTAGTAAAAAAAGTAAGGTAAAGAAGTTTTGGGGTATTACCTATTTATTATACATTAATATTTCGATATCAAAATCTCATCTTCAGAGTGGCAGAGGAGCGTGTGTCTGTCCGAGCGAGTCCGTGCCTTTCAAGGAATGGCCACTCCTGGCTGCTGCTGGTGCTGCTGTCATTAATTTTACTGTGTGTTTGTGTGTGTAAGTGTGTTAGAGCATGTATGCGCGCGCGTGTGTGTGTGTATGTGTGTCTGTTTATGGTATATGTGTGATTTACAGTAGGGACCTTTTTCTGGTCTGATGATATCAGTATATTTGTGTTCGTTGACCTTAATTCCCATCATGCCAAGTGACTTAAACACTTTGTCACTGACCTTGCTGACATCCAAACTCTGAACTTCTTAATCACTGAACTTCTTCAAGCGTTTCCCCAGTAATCATGAAGGACACGCTAGATCACTTAACTCCTAACTCTACAAGAATTGCCTCTCTGCATCCTGTTTTCCAGCTTGTTGTAAGTCCTCTGTAGTTTTAGTTTTTAAGAACTCTGGAGAAGTATATCTGGAGAAGTATATCTCGAAGACGTTTGACAGGGTTTGTTATGCTAGTCTTTTACTCAAGCAGCAGGGCTATGGTATTACTATTCTATATAGTCCTAATCATTTCTATGAAGTCGTGAAATTAAGGTTGTTTTAAACGAGCACGCTTCCATTTTCTTTCGCACGAACGCGGGGTCCCTCAAGGCTCTGTCTTAGTTCCTAAGCTGTTTCTGATCTTCATCAATGATTTTCTTGGTGTCATCAGTTTCCAAGTAGGCATGTATGCAGATGACACTATCATTTACCCCCGTCTCAGCATAAAATCCGTTAGATCTGGCAAAGTAAACATGGCTGCTGTTCTTGAAAAGCATCTGTAATCAATGGTTAAATGGCTTGTAAATTTTAATGCATCCACTATAAAACTGCTTTCCTTTAACCACTGTCTGCCATCAGCATGGCTGATGCTAGTTTCCTGGAGATCAACACATAGAGCCTCCTTGGTCTCACTTTTTCAACTGACTCGAATTGGAACGACTATATCGAATCAAAAGCTTCATATAATGCAAATTTATAAATCTGCCATTCGTCTGTGCATTGAATACTGTTGCCATAACTAGTATGGTGTTCCTGTTATTCATCTCAAGGTTCTTGACTAAATCCAAAGTTAATTTACAATGTAATCGATTCTGTCTTGGTATCTCGACTTCAGTTACTTTCTCACCGTTATGACGTGACTTTTTGCTGTCTTTTCTACAAATATTTTAATGACAACTTCACTGACGAGCTTTGTTCCCTGGAAGCCCGACTACATGAATTTAAGATTTGGCTTCCACGTTCCACCCTTTTGCTGTTGAAATAGTTAAATGCAACTGCAAATTCTACTATAACGATTTCTTTCTTTGCACATTCCTCCTGTGGAACCCTCTTCTGTTTACCTGTTTCCCTGATAACTACAATCTTCAAAAATTTAAATGCAACGTCAGTCGCCATCTTGTATACTCTTGAATCATGTGCATTTTTCATCCTTTCCTCAATACCCCTAACCCAGGCTTTTCTCTCACTTTCACTCTCTGAAACTTTTTGGGTACTAATTGTATTCCTGCCTTGTTTGGGGTGAGATGATTAAAAAAAAAAAGACGAGTGCTTAGTCATGACGTGCTTTCACTATGAAATTTATGTTTTTCAACCGAAGAAAATATACCTTATTGATAAGAAAATGAATAACTAAAAATGCAGTTTCCGTCTATAATTTAAAGTTTTATATTAACTGTGTACATTGTCATATTGAAATGTTTTAAGCATGCAATTAAAACCTCAGCTACTTTTTATGATTATAGTTAACACATATTTAGACTGTTTCTTCAGTGAAAAATAGATTACGAAAGAACAAAAATATATTGATATATATTGTAGATGCAAAGTTTGGAAAAGTTAGTTTTTGTGAAATTTATTGTATCAAACTTATTTGAAAGCTATGCTTTCTACATGAGGTTTTAAAATTATGGTTCAAGAAGTTTCTTGCATAAGAAACGTGACGTCATTTGCTATTTGCTATTTATTTGTTATTTGTTATATTACCATTTATAAAATTAGTACTTTTAAGTTCTTTCAAAATCACCATTAACATTTGCTGGATAATTTAATCATTTTTTTTTTGTTTAATACAGCTGAATATCAAATTACATTAATACTACCAGCTGTGTGTAATATTGAAAATATGGAGAGATTATGATGAAATTACACTTTTGTGATAAAATGCGCCCTCAAGAAATATTACTTACATTGAACAATAAAAATAACTGTGCTATGTTTTTGTGGACATGCGTACTATTTTATGCAAAAATATATTAATACTCAGTTGAAAGTTGCTCTATTTAAAATACTTTTTTCTTACTTTTGTTTCAAAGGATCATACGATCGCCTCGGTCTTACAGCTCTATAACGCATGTACGTATCTATCTATCTATCTATCTATCTATCTATCTATCTATCTATCTATCTATCTATCTATGTGCGTGTGTTGGTATGTTTGTATGTACATATGTGTGTATGGGAGCCTGAGTATGTGCGTGTGTACACATATGTTTATATGAATATCTATATCTATATAATTCATATAATTATCGTTTGTGCATGCATTTGCAGTTGTTTGTGTGTGGGGGTATGTGTGCACAACGCGTCCTTTGTATGGCCCAAGAGGACAAGTGCTGAGTGCCCAGTGAGTAAAAAACTCGACGCAATTCATATCCAAATGTTTACATTAAATCTTCTGATACTTTGTAAGTTGTTTCTTATAGTTTGTAACTTTGTCCTTTGTCTAATGTTATAATGTTATGTTAATATGACCCTTCCTCTTTTTGTTCTTGTCATTCACTCATTTAATTTCAGCTCCCCTTTTCACATGTGTTACTAATCACCTGTCCCTCATGAAATCTTTTGTTCATTTATTTTCCCACATAGATTCTTTTCTTTTTATAAACAATGCATAACTTTCTCATTTACCGTTCTTTTTCATGCTTCTTTCTTATTTTCCCACTGACTTTACTTCTTTAGAGATTTCACAAACAAAAAATAAATTAAACTTAATTATATTTTATTTCTTTGTTTCTTGTGAGTTTTGCCTTCAGGAGCAACAAAAACACCGAATTAGGTTAGACAAACCTCACAACCTAGGTGTAAATCTCTCAAGTGCAGACGCTTGTAAATGTTGCATTTTTGTCAAAATCGTGTGATCAACTGACACGTGTTTGTACAAACGATCAACGAGCATTTCCTTCTCTTTTTCCTCCCAGACTAACTGAAACATCCAGCGATTATAACTATAAAATAAAAGGATACTTTTTAATTTTGTCAGTTTTTGTTCATTTGGCGTTTGATATAATGATATACCAAGTCTTAAGATAAATGAAGGTTTTCCTTTAGAAGTTATTGAAAGAGTTTTTCTAAATATACGACAGTTTGTTGTATTTCATACTTAAATTGCCTGGTATTTTCTTTTTATGAAAATGATTATATACGTATTATTACTATATTATTAGAATATTATTCTTAATAATTTTTAATACACTGTATGTAATGGGTGTGTTTAAATACCATATTCTTGCAAATTCTCTTTTCATTTCTGATACTTAAGAGTTTATCAAATTCTTTTTGTTGAACTTCTTCTTCTTCTTCTTCTTCTTCTTCTTCTTCTTATTATTATTATTATTATTATTATTATTATTATTATTATTATTATTATTATTATTATTATTTTATTATTATAATTATTATTATTCTCCTTCTTCTTATTATTATTACTAATTAGTTCCTTAACTTAATTTAAATAAATCGCAAATTCCTTAGGGAGAATTTTAAAATCTCGTCCTCCTCGACTGTTCTGCTATTTTTATTTCTTTTAACTTTATTTGAAGACGCTAGACTGAAATCTTTTAAACACGCCCACACATCAACATATAGTATGGTTGTTATATTTATATACAAAAAACGTGAAATACATTTGTTATTTGAATACTTGAACTTAAAAGAAATATTATAGTACTACAAATGTCAGACTAGTTTATCACAATAATAAACAGACAATAATATTTGTTCACTTCAGTAATGATTTAAGTGGTATAATAACCTGGTTTATTGTCTTGTGATAAAGTACTTATAAATAAAAGGCTTCATATTTTTAATCGTTTTATCTCAAGCAAGGAAATAAAGTCACTAAGTGTTAGAGAATATGAGAAAAGTATACTAAGAAGAGAAAACAATAAAAGAACAACACTTCAGAAGACAGAAGATAACGATTGGTATTGCATTGAAATTTTGCTAAGATCAAAGTTTACATGGACGAAAAACGCCGAGAGTTCCACGAGTGAGAAGAAAGTGTTAGCTTTAAACTTACGGTTACTTCTAGCCATTTAAACTGTAAAGTGACAAGAACTTGCTGCCAATCTAGTACTGTGCTTAAATTAATAAGGTCTAGGTACCAGAGAAGAAAGTTCAGCAGAACAGTTACCATGAAATTATTTATTGAAAAGGCACAAGTAAGTCTTGTTACGGCGGTGGGAAAAGCACAGAAGTCGAGATACCTGGTCAAGACCAATAACATTGCAAATTTTTGTTTTGATTTTATCAAGTTTATCTAAATATATTGGAGGAGCATCAGACCACGTGTATTCAAGGACGAATACTTGTCTTATAAATATGTAAGATTGATTCTGGCTAGAAAAACAGTCTAGCAATGCACAGTGCACCAACTTTTCTAGCTGCAGACTTAGCAATTAATTCAATATACACTTTCCACTTCATATTATCGGAAAAAGTTAGTCTTTGAGAAGACGCAATGAGTCACTCTACTGGATATTACCATCAGTAATGTTGACGGAAGTCAAAAATGTGTTCTCTTAAAAGACGATTACAATAGAACAGTTTTGTTTCGGAGGCGTTAAAACTAACAAGTCACTCCTTGTCCCATTTAATAACAGCTCATATGTCATTTTTTATATCAGCTGCTAACTTGCAATTCATCGAACCTGCATTAAAAATATCTAAAAGTGACAACTTTCATTTCACGATTTGATAAAAAAAATGGAATCAGTTCAAAAATTCGTCCATAAATGTCATAACCTTTCAGCTTGTGAAGAAGACCGCTTTAGTTGAATTTTATGAAGAAAATATATGAAATAATGAAACTATTAAATTTATTTCAATGATAATATAGTAATAATTGTAAAATGTTGAAAGGTTTGTTGATTTTCATGCTTTAATACGTTCCTGACCATAATATTACAACATAAAAATTCCATAGTGGACAATTTCACGTTCTAATGAACGCTAAGCATAACATATTCTTGAACATTTTCGTGATCTTCAAAGCAACAGCCGCACCATTCTTATCTAAAATTTTATAGATTATTTCCACAATAATCGTTAATACATCAGCAGATGGCCTAGAGAATTGTAAGTCATATTGCTTCTCTGAAAGAAGGCTGTGCAATATGAGATCCTTAAACAATTCATAGTTAATTAGAATCTCCAGTAGTTTACCAAAACGAAGTAGAAGACTAATAGGCCGATAGTTAGAAGGATCAGACGGCTCACTTTATTTTTTATGACTGGAACTACAGAAGAGGATTTCCAACAAGCTGGAAAGCAAGATGCAGTGGTAATTATATACAGTTTAGCGAGAACAGGATCTAGTTGAAGATCACATTTCTTAAGGACTATTACAGGGATAATATGAGGCCTACATGCTTTGTGGACATCTAGATTAAAATCTGTCAATGTATTCCCAGTTGAATTTTATGAAGAAAATATATGAAATAATGAAACTATTACATTTATTTCAATGATAATATAGTAATAATTGTAAAATGTTGAAAGGTTTGTTGATTTTCCGTTAGTTTGTATATCAGGGAAAACTTTTCCCCTAAATTAGAAAACCTTTCCATTTATTAAATTATTATTGAGGTTGATATAAATAATATTATATAATGTGAGTAATAATAATTATTACAATGATTTGTATTGCAAATACAGATTAAAATATTTGTAATTAATAATAATATGGATAATATAGTTACCTCATATGTGAACAATAACAAACGGGTTTATGGGTGGTCTAGTATATCTCTATCTATATAGTTTAGGGATACATCGCATAGAAAACCTAAATGACCAATGCCTGGCTGATCTGTACGCTGATCTAGATCTCACAACTGAATGGGAGAAAGACTGAGAAACTTCTGTCCTGCTTTATCTTTACAAAAGTCAGATCATTTATATTTTTATATTCAAATGTTCCTTGGGAGGATGTATCTCCGACAAAAACAAATATATATGTTGGATTTACAACAACTACATTAACAGACGTCGTACATTACACATATCTGACCATTCGTCCATTTCGAGACAACATTCTTGACTACATTCACACTATAAAAATAATTATTGACAACACAACTATCCTAACACACACACACATATATATATATATATATATATATATATATATATATATATATATATATATATATACTATTCAACAGAAATATGTAGGGGTTGCAGTTAGAGTTATAATTTTCCTTTTAACTACAGAAGATTTTTCTTTTGTTTTTTTTTTGTGCTCATGCATATTTAAACAGTGCAGTGCTGTTTTCATAAAGTTTTTTAATAAAATTGGAAGGGCAGACCTTTTGATCCAAACGAACCATAAATCCATACTGGGACCCTTCCAATCAAATTCATAGAAAACGTCCAACATGAGACCAGACAGCTGTTACAGTTTACGGTAGATCTCAGGTATATTAAGGGAACAGACAACGTTCCTGTGGACATTATGTCCCGATGTGTCAATATTCTCCCTGGCTTGAATTACCAGTTATTCATTGAAGAACAGGCAAAAGACCAGCAGCTACAAAAGTATTTACAGGACCCTTCAACATCATTGAAGCTTTTCATGGTAACCATCCCAACACCAAATTGGAAGTTTTCTGCGATACCAACACGGGAAAATTATATCCATTTGTTCCAGAATTATTCGTGGGACATTGTTTTTTTCCATGCACAACCTTTCGCACCCAGGCGCAAATACTTCCATTCGCCTAATCATGGGCAGATTCATTTGTTCCCACATGAAGAGCAATATTCGACTGTGGTTGAAAATCTGTGTTCCATGCTAGAAGGCTAAAAGCAGAAAACACACGTCCTCAGGTTAATTTCTGTATTCAGATGAACGTTTTTATCAAACACAACTAGGCCTCACCGGACTATTGCCGACATGTAAGACATATATCTATTGACATGTGTCGACTGTTTCTCTCGTTGGTGCGATGCCATTCTCTTTCGAACATCACTGCAGATACAGCAGCGGAGGCATTGATCGCTGGCTTGATATCTTTTTTTGGTGTGCTGGTAGTCATCACAACAGACAGAAGTCGTCATTTCGAAGCTGAACATTTCGAACATCACTGCAGATACAGCAGCAGAGGCATTGATCGCTGGCTTGATATCTTTTTTTGGTGTGCTGGTAGTCATCACAACAGACAGAAGTCGTCATTTCGAAGCTGAGCTATTCGATCAATTGCTGAAACTAATGGGAACGAAGAAGATTAGGACAACGACATATCCACAGGCAAATGGACTGGTTGAGAGTTTCTACCGGACTCTTATGTCGCCCCTAAGAGCAATGGCAAACCAATCAAATTGGTTGGAGAATTTGCCATTAGTCCTTTTAGGACTCCGCACAAAGCAAACATAAAATGCCAGGATGACAAATTTCGCTTACCAACCCATTGCACAGTCTCAAAGGTCTTACGGACTTGCACACATGTTTTCGTGTGCGATGCAGCAAAATTACATACGCTACAGCCAGTCTATAGAAGCAAAAACATTTTAAGGTGAAAATAATAAAGAAAAACACATTTGAAAACATTTCCTTAGGTTGAAACCTGCCTTTTTAAATACCACCTGCCTGAACGACGAGGCTTCATATAACACATCAGTCTTAGCATCATCAGAGCGACCTGAGAGACCAATTACTAGATCAGACCGACATATTAAGTGGCCAAAACATTTGCTGGACTAAAGTTCTGAACAATCAATATACATAGAACATTTTTGTTTGTTTTCTGCATTTTTCTCTTGTGTTGTGTGTTCATTTTTCAGTATTCTTCAGGCTGTCTTCTTTAGTTAGTGAACTGCTATCACCCATAAGGTAGGTGAGATATGGCATCACATCAGCAGCATCTTTTGTTACAGGTCCTAATGACTTGCCTCTAGTTGGGGTATTGTTAGGACATTTCAGAGTTATCTCCCGTAGATGCTCATGTGACACTTAAGGGCTGTTGATCCCATATATATATATATATATATATATATATATTCTCCCTCTTCCTCTTCGCTTCTCTGGACTGTTAGCTCGAACCCTTGGGCACCCCTCATTCTCGCTGAAAATGATCATCCGGCAAGTAAATCAAACTTTGCTTTAATGTAACTTGTATCCCTGAAGCAACATGTCCACTTTTGTCTTATGCTTTGGGACAATGTATTCATTTTTATTCAATTGTATTCCGTGTTATCTTGTTGTACATAAAGGTTCTATTCCTTGTACCCCTGAGTCTATCTTCATTTAAAGATAAACCTCATAAACCTTCCATTCTTTTTCTTTATCCCTTAAGTATTTACATTGTAAATCCTCTACGTGCCTGATACTTGTAATACGCTAACATTTCACACGATTAACTAAACCGCTACGAACATAAAATATTTGAAATATTGCTTTTCTGGTGCTGTCAAAATATGACGTCATTTATAGGATGCACATATTTTAAATGTAATGTTTCAAAAGTGCCAGAATGTAGGTTATAATACTTTTCTTTGTGATACGAAGACCAAGAACTTCAGACAATTTCTTTACCCGTTTGATCCAAATGCACAAGTTAATTTAAATTGGAAAAAAAAGAAGTTAAATTTACATTGATTTTCAGTTAAATTTAATAAAAAAAATTGTTTAAATTCTTTCTGACTAGATTAAAAATGTATTAACTTTTCTACAGGATAGTTTCAGTATGTACCGTGAGTAGTAAATTCTCTTCTACTTCTTTTTTCGTAATCTGTCCCAGACATTTAGAATGTTTCTTTCTGATTATAATTATAAATTTCCTTGTAGTTTCTATTTTTCTTAAAACGTCCGCATAACTCACATGCATTTTCCATAGTAGTCTCAACATTTGTTAGTAAAACCATATTTCTGTCACTTCAAGTTTTACATCATCCGTGAGGATAATATCATACAACAACTTTTAAGAATAAAGATATCAGTAAAAAAAGGTTTCTAATAAGAGTAATACTTTATTTCTAATAAGAGTAATACAGGGATAATTTAAAGTGCCACTGAAATATTCACATTCATCTTTATATAAACATTTGTGAACGGTTGCTGAAAAGCCCAACTCATTTAAAAAAAAAATTCTGACCAAACCTATAAATGCCAAACCATTCTTGGTTATGCCGAGAATTTTTGAACACTCCCTTGCACATGCAAATTATAAAAATAAAAGATATTTCCTTAAAGTCATTATTTTTCACCGAAAATTCGGTATAAATTATAAGAATTTAATTAAAATACCAGTTTTATAAATTTCTAAAAGTCAGGTATTATAAGTAAATAAAAATCAGGTATTAATAATCGAATTCATTTTATAGTCACTGTCTCAAAAATGAGGTAAGAAATCGAAAACAAACACTTATTTTTTTAGTTTAAAACTCGGGCAAAATACTATCTGAATATTGAAATTATTATAAACTGGAAATAAAATTATCAAAAATAAACAAATAAATAAACAAGAACAAATCTAAAAATTGAGCTATGGTTTATGGAGGCCATTCACTACACAGGCATGTAAAAATTAAGAAAGTAACACTAACGTCGCATCATGTATTATTTGTGATATGCTCCGATGCGAAGAACAAAGATTGAATTTCACAAATAATACTCGAACTGAACACATTCCCTTATTCTGGAATGTATGTGTAGGAATTGCTGATGACCTGATTTAATGGCAATTCAGTAACTCTGTCCATCCTTGTAATAAATTGCAAGTTTACACCCACTGAGGAAAACTTGCTAAAGTGCGAATTATTTGGAAATATTTCTGAAGTAGATAAACGTTTGCATAGCAGACTGCATTTAAAACCTTACAAAAACGAGAAAAGAATTTATTTTTATGTATTAATTTTAGTGAAAATGTCGTTGCAAAACTTGTACACCACTTCAGGTTAGAAAAGATATTCTATTGGTGACCTGGGACGCTTTTTTTAGCAAGGTTTCTTACAGTGAAGCTACTTTCATTGCGGCGAGAGAAATTATAAGACTTGCTGTTTTACACTGCAAGATCGTATTAAGTAAGATTATTACAGACTATATAGTTTGCATGTTTCACGGAGTTTTTTTGCTTCAAAAGCCAAACCATTTGAAACAATGCAGTTCTTCCAATCGAGAAAAAGAAATCATAATTTTCAATTCATGTTTAACACACACACACACACACACACACACACACACACACACACACACACACACACACACACACACACACACACACACATTAATGTATATTTGGGCAGCAATCCTTCTTTAAAACATGTTTCATTAAAAACGATCAACAAGGAAGATCTTATTAATTTTTAATTTAATTTATACAGTACTAGCAGTATAGCCCGGCGTTACTCGGGTGTAATGAAAGCTTTAAAACTAACACATGGTCCTGGAGCTCAGACTCTTTGTACGTTGGCACGAAAGACTAAAAAGCAATAGTTGTTTCCAGTTAAAGCGAAACTGTAGACTGAAAGAAAAATGAATGGATGTAAGTCAAATTTTGATTTCCTGGCATCGATATCAAATAAGTTTTTTTCTTCGTAAACTGAATTTTGAAGGCTAAATAAGTCCTCTGAGTAACTGGTATCATGGCTGAGATTAAGAACTACAATTATACCCACTTAGAGCCAAACCCAAAGCAAAAACTAAAATAAAAGGGCTGAAAGAACTACAGACATACAGGCAGATAAACAGACACACACACAAACATCTTGCCTTATATATATATATATAAATTATCGATTTTCTGCACTATTGTAAGAACTGCAACCTTGAATCTTCTGGATATCGTTTCTTATGGCTTTGTCTATGAGTGTATCAAATTTGATTAAAATCGGACCACTCCGTCTATAACCCGATTTTTTCGATTATCGATTTTCGATATTTATCGGGGATACCTCAACACAAAACCTAGCTAAGAACACTCGCAGACGCTTATAGTACAACTGTGTAAATTTTCAAGAAAATCGGTTCAGCCGTTTCGAAGTCTATAGGTAACGAACACACACACACACACACACACACACACACACACACACACACACACACACAGTTCCATTTATAAATAAGTTTAGATTCTTACATGTTTTCTTTTTGTTTGAGATAAAGAATGTAAAAATGTTCCATAATTATAACTTTCCAAACGCTCTCAACCACTTAAAAAGTCAACGAGCAATTCTTCGGAAACTACTCATTGCCTGTATCACAAAAATCTCTATTTTATGACTATAATGGTAACATCTATATTCAATGTTTTAGTCAGCAGCCTGTCCCGATTTAGGTTTGAATCTGCTTCGGAGGTAAAACGTTCTAGTCCTCTTGAGATCCCGTTACCTGCGGTCAGTCGAGCAAAGGAGACGTCGACTGTTCAAGTCCATTTGCTCGCAGCGATCCCGTTTAATCGCGGTCGAATCCTGCAAAGGATGAAAACAATTCTTTTGTATTTTGAGTTTTTTTTCTCCCAGTTATTGTTATATTTTATTTTTGTATTATTCATAGTATTAGTCCTATGTTAATAATTGTATTTTGTTTGTTTGTGAGGTGATCAATATTGTTTGTGAGGTGAGGATCAACATGTTCATGACTTTCCTTAAGTTTCGATAGTGTCAAATTAAAGGACGAGGGCATATAGTGCTTTATGGGACCAACGTAAGAATTTAATATTGTTTTTTTTTTTTCAAATTTACATTAGAGACACAATCTCCTAAAGTACATGAATTCATAAACAGCATTGTTGTTATTTAGAACTGATTTTTGATTTCCCGAGTTATTGGCAATAACTGGGATTTTTCGCTCCCACTTCCTAGTATTAGAGCAACAATTGTCTGTAAAATTATAATCTTACTATATTAAAGAAAAGAAGCTGTAGGAATGAATCCCCACTATGATGTAAAAGGACATATTTAAATATCATATTTGATAGATTTTAAGGTTGAAATCGTTTTAGAAAAAATAAAGCTTCAGCATTTTCTGCGTAGGAAGTCAGTGTTTCATGAGATTTGTACAAATTTTAATGTTTATTTTCCTTAATGCAATCTTTTTTTCAGTTCTGTCGCAAGGTTAGATAAGAAAAATTATCTATTTAAACAAGCATATATGAAGAGATAGCTTTTTGTAGATTCACTCTATTATTAACAGACGTCAAGTCCACAATTCATAATTTATGGATAAACAACCAATTCATTCTGAAGTCATACTTAGATGACTGTCTAATGTTGTATTACTTAATTTCACTGTATATTTAAAGCCATAAGCTACGTGTCGTACATGACAAAAAGTTAATCTTTGCAAGTTCTTTTCAATAAAAATAATGTCTTCATAAAATTTAGTACCAGTTTTTCGTTTTTTTTGTCGCTGACCTATTTCCATGTTCAGACTTCTTTGTGTCAAAAGGTTAGTCATGTTGAAACAAATATACAGGCAACAAGAGTGGAGAGTAAATAAAACTTTTTCAACCTTGTGAAAGCAACAGGCTATTTTCTGCTGTAACAATATATTATTTTCAGAAACATACGACAAAACTGAGAAATGACTTGAAGAAGATAATGTTTATATTTCACAATATAATTATTAAATCAAATCTTAAGCTCAATTTTGAATTTTGCTATCAATCATTTTTACGGAATATATATGAAAATATGTCTATTTAATAAGTTATAATCAGAAAAATCTTATAAATACCATCATGATTTGGCAAGTGTGCTTCTGTTGCAATCTTAACTGTGTACCATACTTGCATATGCAATTTTAATTTTGAAAAGCTTTCACTCATACTTAGAAGCTTTTTCTCAAATATGTTCTTAAAATTATGCAATTAAATACAAATTAAATAATGGTTCTAACTGTTCCTTTCATTCTCTCCAATTCAAATGGTGGTGTTTTACAAGATAGTTGGCTTTGATTATTGTATAAGAATAATAAAATACAATAATCAAAGGCAATTTCTTTTTACTGTTTTAATACTATTTAATTTAATTTAAATTCTTCATATAACTCTAAATTAATGTCATAAGGTAAATATTCAGGTTTTATTTTTATATAACTTATTCCCTTCAAGACAAAAACCTTCCACCCTCCCCTAACCCTTGTCTCGTGCCTTTCGTCTGATGAAATTGTACTTCTGACAGTAACTCAACTCAACCCACACAGAGTTAACAAGACAGACGCATGACATCTTCGTCTGCCGAAATTGTTTATCGGATTGTTTACCGTCACTATATATATATATATATATATATATATATATACATATATATTTTTTTTTTTCAGATATTCCAAGAAATTTTTATCTAAAACAAACAGACTTTCTCTACGGACGTGCCGCATGTTGTGAACAAACACACCACGTGATGTAAACACAAAAAAAAATATTCGGACGCTATCGTGAAATACGTTTCTAATTCAAATTTAAAAATCACTCGTTTCTGATGAAGGACCGAGGGCGGTCTGAAATATAAAATACAATAATAAAAATAAACAAATACTGTCCAAAAAAAGTACATTTTTAAATTCAAAACTTTTTATTAATATTCTTTCCTATACATAAGACAGTATACGTGGATTATCACTATGTTATTTGGACCTTACTTAAACGGCAAAAAACTCCACGACAGAAGAAAACTGGAAAAACCTCTCTACAAACTGACACAAATACACTCGGACATTATATTTCTCGGACTCTGCAAAAAAAAAAAAAATGGAATTAATACCAAAAGGATTCAGATTTAAATACAACTTCCAACACAGTTTTATTACATCGCATAAACAAAAAGCTCAACAAATATACAACAGAATCTCCACGCAATTAAGAAACCTGGCGCACGACTCTGCTTACATTAAAAAATCCTTTTACATGAACTTATCTAAAAAAATCAGTAATTCTCTCTATCTAACACTTTCCCCTTTCCAATACTTTCAAGTAAAAAAAAAAAAAAAAACACTCAATTTTCTGTACGAAAAAAAGCTGACACAGTATATATTTTTGAAAAACCAAAAACTCAATAAACTAATTGCTGAGGACCCCATTTTACAACATATACCTCACCTGAATAACTACTTAATACAACAGATTCCACGAAGATCTCACTATGTACGATACACCAATAACACCTCTGCTGATAATCACATCGCAAACCTATCTAAATATACTCTCACCCAAGAAGAAACCTCTTTATTAAATAAAGGACTAACATTCTGCCCCTCACAGCCACTAAACCCTCTAAACCTCTGCTACGATATGGAAAAGTACCTTCGTAGACTGAGACTAAAAGAATATTTCTCAAACAACGGATCCACTTCTAATGACAACAGCGATAAACAATCATACTCCAAAGTTCCTCTTACAAAAAATAATACCCTATGGACTCCACCAAGCGGACGCAACCAACACTTGGATCAATATGCCAACAAAGCCAGACAACACATGGATAACTTCTTAAAAAATAAAGGACACCAAACAAAAATACCACAACCTATCTAAAGTAGAACACCAAGCCATCTATACACTTAAGAACAACCGAAACATAATTATCGTACCAGCCGATAAGGGCGGAGCTATAACCATCTTAGACACTAATAACTATATTAAAGAAGCAGAATCACAACTTCAAAATAACAAGTTCTATGTACCCTTACCTCTAGATCCGACTAGCACTTACAAAACAGAATTATCACTTTTCATTCAGAACCTGAATCACAACATAAAAAATAAAATAAAATCTCTTATTCCTGAGAACCCCAAAACAGCAACATTCTATACTATCCCAAAACTACATTTCAGAAAAACACCCTAACACCTCTTCATCCAACCCACATCATACTAAACAAGCAACTAATGAAGAAATCTATAAAATTTCAAAAGAACTTAAAATCACACCACCTGGCAGACCCATAATATCAGGCATTGGTACCCTCACAGAACTTATATCTGGATACATAGACAATATCCTAAAACCTTTATTACCTGACATACCTAGTTATATTAGAGACACTACTGACTTTCTCAACAAATTAAAAACATTAATTTAGTCCTAGGTGATAATATCCTAGTAACGATGGACGTTACGTCTCTGTACACGAACATTCCACATGTTGAAGGAGTATCAGCTTGCCATGAGTTCCTTAAAAGCAAACTACCTAACAACCAAATCACAGATTTATGCCAATTAATAAATTTCATCTTAACACACAATAATTTTAAATTCAACAACAAACACTATTTACAGATTAGTGGCACAGCAATGGGCACGAAAATTGGCACCTAGTTATGCCAATATCTTTATGCATATTTTAGAAAAAAAGATACTAGACAGTTCACAATACAAACCATCACATTATTTTAGATACATTGATGATATTTTCTTAATATGGACTCATGGATTAGAAAAATTAAAAAAACTTCTTTACTTTCTGCAACAACTTCCACAATACAATCAAATTTACCATGGAACACTCATACACATCCGTCCCTTTCTTAGACGTCATGGTAAAATTAAATAAACATACACTTTCCACCAGTCTATACAACAAACCCACAAACCAACATAAATTCCTACACTTTAACAGCTGTCATCCCCTCAAATTAAAAAAATCTATCGTATACAGCTCATTTATTAGAATAAAACGCATATGCTCAGGCCATCCATATTTTCTAAACAACATTAACAACCTAACAAAACAGTTTCTAAAATGTAAATATCCAATAAAAATAATAAAGGAAGCACTACATAAAACCATCCACATAGATCGTAGCACACTTCTCACATACAAAAAACGAAAAGATAACAACCGAATTCCCATGGTTTTTAACCATAATCAATATTCCTACACACTTATCAAAAATTTAAAAAATGATTACAGGAACCTCCAATCAAACAAAAACATCAAAGACATTTTCGATAAACCACCCATAAATGCAAAGAAACAAACACCCAACCTATCAACTATCCTCACTTCTAACAAATATTCAAATAATACAAACCTATCAGGGAATTTAAAATGTGGGAAGCCTCGCTGTTTAATTTGTAAACATTTAATAACAGACAAAACATTCTCTGTACCCAACACCAAAATAAAGTTACACCCACCAAACCTTACTTGTGACAGCGAAAACATCATATACTTTCTCTTCTGCTCAATTTTCCCCAACAGTGGATATATCGGCGAATCTGGTAATAGCTTTAGATTTCGCTTCAATAATCACAAATTAAATATACGACAAAAAATGTATAGTCCCCAATTGCAGCACATTTTAATCAACCTGATCATACTTTAGAAAATTGCAAATGTTTACTAATAGACTCCAATTTTAGTTCTACATACACACGCAGAAAGAAAGAAAAATACTGGATTTTAAAATTAAATACACACAAGCTAGGGTTAAATAGGGACTTAGGTGTGTTGAATCTTTACAAATATTTCAATAGCTAAAAAATTTTTTTTTCAGATATTCCAAGAAATTTTTATCTAAAACAAACAGACTTTCTCTACGGACGTGCCGCATGTTGTGAACAAACACACCACGTGATGTAAACACAAAAAAATATTCGGACGCTATCGTGAAATACGTTTCTAATTCAAATTTAAAAATCACTCGTTTCTGATGAAGGACCGAGGGCAGTCTGAAATATAAAATACAATAATAAAAATAAACAAATATTGTCCAAAAAAAGTACATTTTTAAATTCAAAACTTTTTATTAATATTCTTTCCTATATATATATATATATATATATATATATATATATATATATATATATATTCATTTAGATAGGTGTGAGTGTGTGACCCTGGGTTTCACGCTCTTGTCATCGTCAGACAAACTGATTAATTAAAAAAAAATATTGGATATATGTAGGGTTGCGTATATTGGTGTATTTTTGTGGAAGTGGGAGGAAAATTGGAAGGAAATTTTATTGTCGTGACGTCTCTCATACAAAAGCAGATACAGATACGCACTTGTACACACATTGACGTACACAGAGACACACACACACGCGCTCGCCCACCCTACTTTCGTTCCTCACACACACACACACACACACACACACACACACACACACACACACACATATATATGAGAGAATTTTTTGCTTTTTATTTCTTAATGTTTATTATAGTAAATATAAAAAGAAATATAGGAAATATAAAAAATAAATAATGATAATTTATAGTAAATTTTACTCGTAAATATGACATTTTTGGGCATGTGAAGATCACGTGATTCACTTTAAGTCACCTGAATAATTTTAAGCAGTATCTTTCTGTTGACATTTCATAATAACGTAATTTTGCATAATTATTTCTGTTACTAATTATTAATTTTACTTATTATTACTATTAATTATATGTATATTAACCAAGATGGAACCAATAGATCGAAATAATAAAATAATATTTTTTAATCATTTTATCTCAAGCAAGTTGGTAATGCAGGAGGTTACCGGGCGTGAAAGAGAATGAGAAGACGTTAGTAAGGAGAAGTGAGAAAAATACAATAAAGGAACAAGATTCGGGAGTTGGAAAAAATTGACAAAACACTCTACTTTATATGTAGTAGATGACAACACTTCAAATTGATTTAAGAGAAATTAGGGGCTGAGAATTTTTCTTGTCCAGTACACCCTTGCAAAGCCGCCAGCAATCTCTAGAACCAAACTTGTGAGATACTCATCCTGTCAATGAATAGTGACTTTTATTCTTCGAGAATACGTTTGGATTCATTATGAATGGAGACAAAGAGACGTCTGTCAAAATCGAACCCGTCGCTTTAGTATAGCTTGAAAAAGTGATACATGCGAGCGACTGAACAGGTAGGAGAAGATTGTAGTTTCACTCATTATTTCCTTGTTGTCACAACTTTGATGCCGGAAGAAAACTCAATTCCGCGTTTCTCAAGACTATAATTAAAAATATTAATTCAAGAGACATTGTGAAGGAAATTATCAAACGAGACCCAATCAGAAAGTTAATCTGTTAATAGAGATTTATGCCTGATGATAGAGCAAAAAGACAGAGAAGAGGATTGCATTGATTAGATATATGAGGTACATGAGTATTACATAGCATAGATAAATTTAAAATAACGATAGATTCGACTGACAGGAGAAAAAAATTAAGATAAATAGACTCAAAACTAAGAAGCAAAAATGGGAAAGAACATTTCAGGAGGTAGACAAAAGGAATTACAAATAAACAATATAGACATAAATGTAACAAGCATATTTGAAAATAGTAACTGAATAGCTATTAATGGTGGCTCTGAATGATTTAAAATATTTTCTGAGTAGATATATAGAAAATGATAAACAGAAATGAAAGTTCACCCACATTCATCTTTTAACTGTAGAAAAGCGAACAACTATCTGTAAAGTCGTACAAAAGTTTCCAGGTAATGAATCCTTAAGTGGTGATTGTTTGTTATTACTTGATTTCCTCATCCTTCATTCAGCGCTGAGGATATCGATGCTGTTGAATCAAAGGATGGGACGCAACTCAAACTGCCAAGTATCAAATTTCCACCAGCATCCGACTCGGAAGCGTATGCTAGACAACATGTTGGGAAGAAAGAAATATCACGGACGTTTGAACGAAAGTAGTCAAATAATCTCTAGAGTTTGTAAGGAAATTTACGGCGTGAAAGAGGAAAATAATAAGTCACCACCCAAAATGAACAAACGTCAAAGGTTAATCCATGATTTGAGAAATCTAAAACGGCAAATCTGTTTCGCAAATTTTGACGAGAAAACGTGACAGGACCTTAACGAGAAATACAACGCTCTTAGCAGATCGGAAAATCTAAGGAAGAGACGAGTGAAACAAAAGAAAGGCCAAGAGAACTTCTTCCAGGAACCTTACGAGGAACATATTTGATCAACCAAGATCAGGTGTGCTTAAAAGAGAGCAAATATTCTAAAGAAACATTTAAGATATATATATATACTCTGATCACAAACGACATATTCCTCTAGATCATAATAACAACTTATTTTGGCCAGCTGTTTCTAAAGTGAAGTTTGACGTGAAACCACCCACACGCGAAGATAAGACGCATAGCCGACAAAAGTAGGAATAATTCTACACATGGCCCTAACGGAATACCTTTCCTTTTATATAAAAATGTCCTGCACTTCTTAAATGGTTATATACTAACTTAAAGTTAGCATGGGAAAATTACCATATCAGCCAACAGTGGATGATAGCTGATGGGGTGTACATACCCAAAGAAAGAATTCCAAGAACATCAGTCAATTTCGGTCATTTTCGCTTTTCAATGTAAATTGGCATCGAGGTTGACCAAATATCTTCTCGATAACGAGTATATCGATACAGAAGAGTAGTGTTCCAGGAATAGCTGGTTGCTTAGAGCATGGAAACATAATCTGGGAAGCCATTCAAAAAGCAAAAATTAAAAGAAAAGATTTGGATGTCATTTGGTTGGATTTAGCTAATACATACCAAATGATACAATTATCATTACAAATCTACCATATTCCTGAGGAAATATCTAATATGCCAGGAACTTATTTTGATGGTTTCCTTATGCGTTTCACTACAAAAGACTATACTAAGTGGAATAGACTTGAAGTTGGAATTGCGATGGGATGTACAGTGTCACCAATACTTTTCGTTCTAGCAATGCAGCTGATTCTCAAAGCGATAAACAACAAGGCCGATATTGTTGAGCTTGGTGGAGGTTGTCAAATGCCACCAGTGAAGGCGTTCATGGATGACACTACAATTCTCTCATCCAAAGTAAGTTCAACTCGCAAGATATTAAGCTTGATGGACGACCTGATAAGTTGGTATAGAATGAAATTTAAACCAAACAAATCCAGCAGTCTTTCTTTTAGGAAAGTAAAATTGAATCAAAACATAAATTTTGTAGTAGGTGGTCAAAAGATCTCTACAGTATCAGAAAAATCAGTGAAAAGTTTAGGTCGGTGGCACGATCAATCCTTAAAAGATACCAACCAAGTAAAAGAAACAGTCAGATCATCACAAGAAGATCACTTTTTTTGTCCTCTAAAAGAAAAATACAAGGTATGGTGCTTAGAGCATGTACTCATTCCAATGCTACTATGGCCCCTACTTGTATACGAATTTGGAATGCATACAATTGAGTCAAATGAAAAACAAAAAAACAAAAAAAACAAAACAAATACATCCGAAAATGTTTGGGTTTGCTTCTAGGTTTGTCTGATATTGCATTGTACTGCAGACAAGCTAAGCTAAAGTTGCCATTTAAATCGATTGCAGAGGAGTAAAAATCCGGAAAGATCAGACCTCAAATGACGTCGGATGACTCAAAGGATAAAGCAGTAAAAGCATTAAATCCAACATTAAGGTTCACGTTGCATTCTCAGAACTCGAGGTTTGCCGTTTTTCGAAATTTTTCGTTAATCTAATTTCGCCGTTAGACATTTATCTACAACACACTAGTATATCGTTATAATGGGACCTCACAACAGTGAGGGAGGCCGGTATGCAAGTGAAACCGTTGAGAGGAAGGCCTCAAAACGGTGCACATTCTCTCCTAATGACCTTAATTTAAATATAAATTCGAGAGAAACAAATTAAAAGAAATTCAATGAAGTCACATGCCGTAGAAAAGCTTGGTGGAAATGTCATTGGCATGAGGAGCATTACACATTCAGCTCGCTTCAGGTGAGTTTCAATTACTTTCCAGTAATTTCTTTCTTATTATTTTCATGTGTTTCTAAAATGTTTATTTTCTGCAGAAGATAGACACATTAGGTAAAAGATTTTTGCAAAAGAATATTTCACAGATTTCGTGTGTTCTCAAGCGTGATTTGCCAATTTGATTTCCAGCTTAATAGTTTTCTTGTGATAAACAAAGAAATCAAATGGTAAAAGAATGAAAGTGAAATACGTAGTATTATATCGTAGAAGTAGCGTTTCCTTGTGAAAATGTAAGTTAAAATATGTTAGCACCATTCAACCCATTTATCATATAACATGCTGCTTTTTTAATGTCACGTGAAAAATACCATATCACTAAGATTTTTCCCAAATCATGCTGTCCATATGGTTTTTGTTGTGGGATCTCCCCTTTGTATATGATAATGGACTCGACTGAGTGTACATATACTCCTGCCATAGAGAGAACAGAGTGGCTGCCATAGGGTTGAGAGTAATCGTAGAGAAACGTGCGAGTTATCGGAGAGTACCGGAACTGATGCGTAAATTACCGAAGTTACCCATAGACTACCGCATCAAAAGTCAGGCTAGCTCTGAGCTCCACTCAGCTAGAATAATATACACGGATATACATTTTCCAACGACTTCCCTTCAAGACTTGTATATAATTATTTCTTACTATTAGTATTCCTGGATTTACTAACCTGCGTTCAAGTTTGTATATTACGTTCAATAAAACCTAATTTTTTTTATCTCCATATCTGTTTTTGTTGTTCATCATTTTGTGCGGTTCCTCGCCCGGAATGCACAACAGTTTTTAAAACAAAAACTTATCTCAGAAATTAATTCGCATTCTGAGGAGGAATAATAATATACATTTAAATTATTTAACACAAATATTTAATTAGAAAAGACAGTAAATATTGAAACTGGCTTTCTGCGTACACCAATTACATTATAATCTTCGTGCTCTGCAATGACGATATTTATGAAAAAGGTACTCTAATGATAGCAGCAGGTATTAGAGACCAAGGTAAAATGCGACAAGTCATTCGGCTTGCGGTTAAAGCCACAAAGACTTGTATATATTTATTTCTTACTAATAGTATTCCTGGATTTACGAAGCCGCGTTCATATTTGTATATTACATTCAATATAACCTACTTTTCTATCTTGATATCTGTTTTTGTTGTTCATCATTTTGTGCGGTTCCTTGCCCGGAATCCACAGCAAATTGGCGACGAAGATTCGTACTCAAGTCGCCACAACAAATTGGCAACGAAGCCTCGAACTCGCGTATACCTCGAGTCGCCACAACAAATTGGCGACGAAGACTCGAACTCACTTACACGTACATCGCCACAACAAGTTTACGACGAAGATTTTGAACACAAGTCGCCACAATAACTTGGCGACGGAAGGTTCAAGCTCACGTATACCACACAACAACAGAACTCATACAGAACAACGTAAAAACTATAGTGCCACACAGGTCGACCACAAACAGTTTGGCGACACTATCGCAGATAATCTGCTTGTATTACAACTTTGGGACGTAAAGAGATAGAACGAAAAAACTGTAAAAAGGAAATTGAAAGTCATTATTTTTCCCCTTCAACAGGAAATATTTTTCTACACAATTTTCACGAGATTAATTGCCAGAAAGCAATAGTTAAGAAGTGAAACCCCTCACGGAATCAAAGCTGCAAACCATGGATAACTTTCAGAAAGGAATACTAGAAATCATGAAAAGAAGTGAAGAAAGACAAATAAAGCACAAATTAAATTAGAAGAAAGACAAATAGAAATCCAAAAGGTAAATGAAGAAAGACAAATAGAAATCCAAAAGGTAAATGAAGAAAGACAGATGGAAATCCAAAGGTTGAACGAAGGAAGACAATTACAACTGCAAGAACTATTATCAAAATTAACAATCAACACACAAGAAAGGAACACGGAAAAGGAGGCGACCGTTTCGCAAGACGCTATGTGGAATGCGATAGAAACCTTTAAGTACTCTATTGACGAAGACAAAAATTTTGGAGAATACTACAGTAATCATAATGATAATTGAATGGCAATGGAGGATAACAATAATCAAAATTTACTAATGATGTTCATAATAATGTTAATATTGATGATAAAAGTGACAAAATAAAAATGATAATGATGTGTGAATTTGAATCAACATATCTGACGCCTGACACGTAGTTATTAACTCATATTTGATGTGAAAATTTCACTGTATAATGATCGAATTATTATGATTAATGGACAATCATTGGGTTAAGTGCGTATACAAAAGATGTTATGTTGAAAAATAAATATTAATGTTTTAAAATAAATGCCTCCTTTTTGCTGTGTATTCGTTTCATTATCAGAAATAAAGCAGCAAGACCAAACGGTATTTTAATAGAGATGCTCACAGCCTTAGTTGATTTCGGTATTCACATATTACAAACATAATAAATTAAATATATAACAGTTGTGGTATATTGTAAGACCAAATCAGATTCATTTTCATAGCAAACAAAGGTGAACTTCACAAGACAATCAGCTTAATTAGCCGTATAACAAAACATTATCAGAGTTTTGATGAATAGAGAACACAGCGGAATTAGATCCGAAATAAGACAAGGACAATGCGATTTTATGAAAGTCAACGGAATAAGAAATGAGATATCTTTTGCTCAGAATGATATCAGAAAAAATAAAGCAAATGTAAAAGGATGTATAGTTATAGTTTATAGATTATGCAAAAGCGTTCGATAAAGTATGCCATAAAGAATTGTTGTAACTGCTAGGTAACCTTGACATATTTTGGAAGGATATTAGAAAAGAACCCGTACTTTAAAAAAAAGAAAGCAACCTGCATACGGATATAAAATGATTTCAGTAGATATACAAAAATAGAAAGGGGGAAAGGCAGGGATGTGTCTTTTCACCAGATTTGTTCAAATACAGAAGGATGTTAAGAATAACATGAACTGAAAATGTGAGTAATGACTAAGTAAATAAAAACAAAAAGGATACTTACATAAGAAAAAACAATTCAAATTTTTAGGGTACATAATAAGGAAAGAGTGTTTTAAAAATTTAACACTCATAGGATATACTGAATGCCAGAGGTACAGCAGTAAACAGAATATAACCTGTTTTTTATACGCCTGTGATGGCAGAACAAGGTTTAAGGAAGATAGCAGAAAAGACAAAATTTACTATGAGCTGCAAGGGCATTGTGGAAATCCATGATCACCTATGTCCTGAAAATATTTACTATGAGCTGCAAGGGCATTGTGGAAATCCATGATCACCTATGTCCTGAAAATAAGATTCAACCCAGCATATAGATTTTTAATAAACACAAATAAAAACTTTAAATTATTGGTTGTTAATATCCTACCATTGCAAAATATCGGTTTAATCCTTGCATTATTAATTATAAACAGCTTTTTTCAGTTAAATTGATATATATATATATATATATATATATACCCTCTGTCTTTCACACACAAACACACACAATTTGTATTTTTAAATGTTTGCACATTTTATATTTATGTATACACAAATGTATTTCTATATCGATCTGATCTTTGTATGCCTAGGTTGTACAACATGCATATTTTAGATTTTACGAGATTTAACTGTAAAAGAAAGAAAGAAAAAGTCATTTCGTTTTACTTTTCAGTTGTATTTTTTTTTTAATAACGTAACTGACGATAAGGACACACATTGTGTTTCGGATCCAGGTTAGATCAGTGAGTCGTACTGATTAAAATATTCAGTGACTGACGGGAATTTCACAACATTCCGAATATAGGTTAACAACGGCAACTATTATTAACATCATATAAAATCATGGGTTGGTCGAGATGTTCATTCGCATGAAAGCTGATTTTCTCGAAACAAAGTAAACACGTACGTAGGAACAAGTGTACAATACAAATTTAAGAGTAAATGTACTTGAAAATATGCGCTTTCATATTTTTATCAACTTTCTGTCTATATATGTCTCTGACTTTCACATCTATCTTCAGTAGGAATGTACAGTTTTCGTCATTCTACCAAGTGTAAACAATTTAAACAAAAATAGATGAAATGACCTTGTATTTCAGCGCTGTCACCACTCAATTTAATATTTTCGATCATTACAATGTAATGGAGATAAGGAATAGGTATTGGCAGCTAAAATTGAAAATATGTGTTGAAGGGAGAAGTTGATCTTAAAAAAGAAGAACAATAAAATGTAAATATTTGAGTCCATACAATGTCATATACTGTTGCACGTGTCAACATTTAATATTATCCTCACACCACAGTGGTAGAAACAGTTTCATAAAAATATCTTTAAACTAAAAAGGTTATTTTTTATTACTTTTTTGTTTTATTGAGATGCATCTGGCTAAAAATTAAACAGTTGCTGCTGTTATTGTCTCTTAATGGAATAATCTATTGTCAATTTATTCTTATACTTATTTATTACTAATTTTACTACTACTAAACGCATTTATCTTGATTTCGAGTTAGGCGGCGACTGCTGCTACTTTCTTGCTGATGTCGGTCAGCTTTGTCAGGATCGACATAGCCAAGATATCAGCTTTAAAAATGATAGTACACAGCCAATCATTGACTGCCAATCTGGACATGTGACTCAACTTTACGTTTAATTACTGCTGTCGTTTGCCAGGTAAGCTAGTTTAAGACAAGCATGTCACAATAGTTGGATGTAGAGTTTTATTCAGTTTATAATACACCAAAACTCACAAGCGATCAGCTTATGTGAAGACCCATTGCTGATAAGAGGACTTTTACCTGTTCTTTTCGTTTTAAGGGGAAATTAACTAACTCGAATAACTACGTACGAATAATTTTTCTGAAGTGGGAGCGCCTGTGTATGGAGCTTTGCAGCCCACATGCTTTTCATAACCAGTTGATCATATCACTTGCTACCACGTACCTTGGCTACCTGTTCAGGTACACAGCTTACCTGAATAGGTGTAAATATTGAAACCAATATGAGATTATACCTAATATGGACCAACGAAGTTTAATCAGCACCAAATTATTTTAATCGACATCATTTGGCTTTGTCGAATATTTTTACTTGAAAAAGACGAAAAGTGACATATTCTGCATGATAAATTTTAATTTATTTTTTTAATTATAAAAAAGTTTAGTAAGTTATATAAAAACAAACTAACCAGTTTACATTCGTTTCTTGCATTCATAAAATTTCAAGCAAATTAAGGCAATTAAAAAAACAAAAATACCTTGATTTTAGTGAACACTGAAAAGAAAAGCAAAAAAAAAAAAAAAGAAAGAAAAAAGAATTATGAAATGAGATCAATTGTAATATTTGTTTTCCTTCTTAAGCAAAACTACACAAGTAAGTAATCTTCAAAAAATCAAAATATTCGCGAAAAAAAATTAATTCAAAGATGAGTTTTTTTAGCTGGCGAAAAAAGACATTAAATATTAGTGAAGAAGATCCCAAATACAAGGTCAAATATCTTGGTAATATTCACACCTGTATGATGAAAGGTGACGGATGTGTAGATAAACCGGCGTCGATTCTCTGGAACAATTATCTACAAAGTTCACACCAGGCTCTCGACATGAAAATTGTTGTATCAGTTAGCGGCATCAAAGCCCATACTAAAGAGCAAGGTCTTATGCAGTACTGGTCTCACAAAATTTCCTATCTCATTGCTCATCCACAGTATCCTAAAATGTTTCTCTGGGTGTATAGACACGAAGGACGTAAGATGAAGCTTGATTTGCGATGCCATGCCGTTCTCTGTAAGACAGAAGCCAAGGCAAAGCTATTAGCCGTACAGTTGCATGATAAACTTTCCTTCGCGCTTAAGGAATTTGTACGAGAAAAACGGAGGAAGCATAACTCTCGGTTAATCATCGAAAGAACAAAATCAGAAACGCCACATGGCTCGATCCTGCCGCTGAGACAACAGATGCTTAGTCAGGGAGGTAAATTTAAGCCTCCAGTTAGCAAAATGAATTCAGCCCCTAAACTGGGGTCGATCTGTGAGCTTGACGAAGAGGAAGAGGAAGAATATGAGGAAGAAGATATTGGTGAAATGAACGGCAGTTTAGATGAAGATGAATTTTGCATTGAGAGTGACCTTAGCGACGGGTTAGACGCGCTAACGCTGGATGGCGAGTCTGATAATAGTAGTTACAGTTCGGACCGTATTATCGATCTGGAGATTGGGAACGATATCGATGAGCTTAAACATGATGATGATGTGAAATTCTATATGAACAGAAAAAAGAAAAAGCATCAACAAGATTCAGATGGTGAAAGCTCTGAATCTGGATTTAGTGACAACAGTAAAGAAATCGGACTTTACAGTATAGACGAATCTGTTGATATCGACAAAGAAAGAGATCCGACGAAAGTGACCGGCTCGGCTATAGCTCCAACACTGCCAATCTCCGGTGGAAGCCGAAAACGAAATTACAACAATGAAATCAATGATGACGACAACAATAATAATACTGCATTTCTTTCCAGTAGTACGAATAGTGATACGCTCACGTCCAGCACTGGGTCAAACAGTGATTTGAATCTGAATAATACTTTAACCACAAAATCAGACAATCCTTTACATTCATTATGACCTCTAACGTCAGTGGAGAAATAATTATGAACGTTAACTTTTCAAGGTACGTTATTTATACCTTATAATTCTATAATCAAAAAGGGAAAAAAAAAAAAAAAACTAGTAAAAACGTATTTTATTTACGTATTATTTTGTGATATCTTGGTAAATGCCAAAATAAAATTTATGGTGGGGATCAAAACTCACGACCAGATTTGACATTCTATTTTTAATTTCTCAATTTTACACGGAAGGAAATTAGACAAGATAACACTGCCTATATACATATCATGTTTGACTTTATTTACGAGCAGGAAAACGCACCAGGGATCGAATCCCTATGTGGACATTTTCTGAATCATTTCAGTTTAATTTTCTGAAACATCTTGTTCCTGGAGCAACCGACACGAGAAAAGAAAATAACTCATATTTCGACATTATTTTTCCCACTGTGATCCGACACCATTTTAATAATGTCAACTGATTATAATTATCTAGGCAAAGCAATTTTATTTATTTCGATTTTATAGGTTTTAATAAACATAAAAAAACACTTTCTTCTATTGCTTTTGTATGTATATTATGCATGTAGTGTATGTATTTTAGAAATTCTCTCTAATCGTTTTTGAGAACCTGAAAATATTTTCCACATCAAATTTAATACAAATACTCTCTGATTTCTCATACATACATACATACATACATACATACATACATACATACATAAGAAGGAGGCGCTGAAAATGTTCTAGGCCAGACCAAGAAGGTATAAAAAATAATGGTTGATCATTTGGTCAGATTTTGGGAAGTGGATCGAGCCGATAACTTTTTTAGCACCTCCTTGTGTATCCACCGAGGAAAATTTTATTATGTGGAAATAACTTGAATAAATCATTTGTGAAAACTTGGTTGATATTTTTTATTTTATACGATTCATATTTTATATACGATTAAACGGAGTGGCTTTCTTTCAGAAGTTTTAAAAACCCTAATAGTTTCAAAACCTTAATAATTTTAAAACCCTAATAATTTTAATTTTCATTTAGCATTTTGCATATTTTTTAATCACAAAATATAAAAACAGATGGATACTTCAAACTCAAAGTCTGTAATCAATACAAAGCAATTCAATTTATAAAGATACATTTTCCATGTAAATATTCACATAAATTTTTACTTTTAATTTTTCTTTAAAAATGTTTCTTTTATCAAAAGAAAACATCTACATAATCACACGTTGCTCTTTAAATAGTTGAAATTCGTGTGTCTACTTAATAATAAGAAAACAAGTTAATGTGAGTCATAAGAAAGCCAGGCATTTTTTGTGCAAAAATATTTATATTATTAATAACTGATTTTTTAATATTTCTATCATTTATGCGGCTAACGATGTTCAATATCTTATTTCATAGGTATGGTTAACATAAAAACTGTGTACAAAAATGCATCGTTGTACATGTGCAGTTCTATTTTCGTACAACTTTTCAGTGTGAATAAAGCATTTCTAAGGTCATTTACACGACAAAACCCATGCAGCTTATGATTACATGTTTTCAATTATAGTCTTTACTATGTAACCTGCCAGCTTGACATCTACAAGAATTGGAAATATTTTAAAAATATTTTTGAAACTTTATTAGTTATAAGAATAAAAAACAAAAAGAAAACAATTCTTTTAAAATTTCATTTTTAATCGATTTTTTTCCCCAGACTTTATGTATTAAAGTAGTTAAAAGCTTATCTAATTAAATAATGTTATAGTTTTATTGCATTTTTTTTTACTTTACTATTCGGAGCAGATTTTCGGTAAAAAGTTTTAAAAAACAATACATGATTGACATTCCCCAATGAGTCCTGCGTTTATCTAATAACTAATTTTTGCAATTTCATGAATTTACGTGGAGTTATGGTAACAGATGTAAAAAAATATTTTTACCAAGATTTTTAAAAAATAAGAATTAAAAAAAAATTAATTCATTTGTAAATAAGTCCTGAAGGTTTCATTAAAACCCGAGAATTATTTGATTTATGTAAGAATTTTTAAATTAATGTGTTTGTCACCGGGAAAAAGTGAGTTATGTAACATTTTCCATTGTAAACTCTCGTAACGATTTGGTTTCACGCTAACGAAAATAAAAACAAGATTTTTGCCAAAATCTCGAACGTGTTAGAAAGGATTAAAAAATTTAGAAAAAAATTAAAAAACACTTTGATCTTTCTTCTTAATAATAACATATACATTTTGATAGAAAAAGTTCGTTTTTATTAAGTTTTGAACTTTTTACTTTTTTCTTCATACTATGCTGTTTTTTCAGCGATTTAGTAGATGTACTTATATTAGGATTTGCGCTGTGGTGCAGTGGATATCGGATCGGAACGAGAAATCGGAGAGCCGAGTTCAAATTCCAGTTGAATTTGTTGCATTCACTTACGCGCAAATACTCTTGGGAAAGGTATTAATTCGTCTCTTCCTTCCAGTTATGGGTTAAATAACAGGACAGATTGGGTTCTATAGCCTTGGCTGGTAACCAATCTACCGCAGAAAGTAATGGCAACCTACTGTGGAATAATCTTCTGCCCAGTCAGTCATATCTCGAAAGAGACATGATCGCCCAAGCGTGTTTCACGTATGCCACTTGACTGACTGACTTATATTGAACATAAACGCAAATGAATATTTTCAGTTAGGCGGTTTTTAAAAATACAATTATCATACCGACAGTTAAAAATGTTTATTAGATTTAGCATAAAACCAAACTTCAAAGACAAACTGTTGTCAGATACTATTACTATTAATTAATTCATTGAACTTTCTTTCTGTGAATTAGTTCTTGTTTGCTTATAGACTTAAGAGTGATATTTCGACAACTTACTGACGAGATTAAAAAACATTTTATTGATTGAATGAAACAGTTCGTACAAAATATTTATTTTCAATACATACATTGAAATGTTGATACATTAAATATATTCTAATTATTTAAAATTTAATGAAAAACAATTAAATCATGTTATTATTTTAAATTTATATAAATCCTGAAAAATGTAGCTTATATCTTTTATAAGTGCGTTCCATTGCAAAGATTCATTTGATAAATTTAGGCACCACCACTCATTTCTCATAGTTAAGTTTTAGAGTATTTTTTAAAATAAAAATAACTTTCTTGATGCTTTCATTTTAGCTTTAATTAAAAGTTAAATTTACTATTTCCAGTAAGCAAAATACTTTGATGCATTTCAAACAGAAATTATATTGATTGGAATCTCAATGTTTTGAGAGTTTTCAAAAGTTATCAATTTTTCGTTCATTTTTGACAGATTAGTAACTTAACCGAATACAGACAATGACTGGGAAAAAAATTAAAAGATATTTGAAATTTTATAGGTCATCATAATTAAAAAAGAAAAACATTTTTGTAAAAATTTATTATTTATCGAAAATGTTTTTCAGGAGAATATGATATCTTTAATATATATTATAAAAACAATTAAAGCTTATCTAAATAAAAAAATTGGCGCAGTTTTTATTGCAGTTTTTATTTTACTATTTGGAGCAGATTTTCGGAAAAATTAGTTAAAAAAAAAACATAAAAGATGATTTATACTAACCCAAGTAGTCCTGCATTTAACTACTAAAACAAAGTGTGTGGACAGTATGGAATTTTTTACCAAAATTTTCTAGAAATAATAATTTAAAAAATAATTTCATTCGTTTGCAAATAAGTCCTGAACGTTTCCTTAAAATCAGACAATTATTTGCAAGAATTTCTAAATTAATTTGTTTTTCACCGGAATAAAACAGCGCTAAAACATTCATAGTAACTTTTTGTGCACCACTGACACTAATAAAAACAAGATTTTTAACCAAAATTTCAAACGTATTAGAAAGGATTAAAGAATAAAAAATAATTAAAATACTTTTATCTTTTCACTTAATAATATAAACATTTTGACGATAAGAATTTATTTTTATTAAGTTTGGGCTCTTTTTATATAATGCTATGCTGTTTTTTTCAGTGAATAGTGAATATACAGCACTGAGGAAGAAATAGAATCTTTCTACTCCACGCTGGATAATACCAAGGCTCAGTGTAAAACCCGAGAAATTAGAATCATCACGGGAGACTTGAATGCAAAGGTAGGCAAGGAAAGGAAGATGGGTGGAGACTATCCAAGTGCCGACTGTGGAAGTGGTCACTTCCCGGTCATCTGCAAACTAAGGGTGAAACTTCGGAGACTGCTTCTAGGGCATCACCCAGCATGCAATACAACACACTCGTGAATGACCTCAACTTGCAGATAAAACAGACTGACAGTGTGATGAACAAATAAGAAGAACAAATGGGAAATGGAAATTCGAAATTGGTCACACTAAAGGCAACGCTAGTGACATCAGCAAATAACAATGTCCCAAAGGAAATCTGACGCAGAAAAAAACGAGTGGATGACTGAAGAGATCATTGACATGATGCAAACGAGATAGAAAACTATGCCAAGACACGGAACGGAATTCAAGAAACTACCCAAGTGCAGACAGGCTAAAGAGGAATGGCTCAACAATAAATGTACAGAAGTAGAGAGATTGAGCAAGACTAATAAAGGGGATATGCATAAAGAAATAAGGGAACTAATAGGACAAAGACATGCTCCTCAAGAGAATGTATAAAATCCAAGGTTTGAACAATCATATTAGAGAAAGAGGAAATACTCTAGCGATTGGAAGAATATATATAAGATCTCATTCACGACAAGAGAGAGAGCAACCGATAATAAACAAAGATGCTGATTAAGATATTAAAATCCGAAGTGGAAGATGCAATAGCCAAACAGAATAGAAACAAGGCAGCTGAACCAGACGGCATTGTAATACAGATGCTGACTGCCTTAGATAATTTAGGCGTAAAGAAAATTAGAGAAATAATTAATGAAATCTACAACGACCTGGGCAGATCAATTTTCATAGCTCTACCTAAGAAGCCAGGTGCAAACGAATGCAAACTTCACCGAACAGTCAGTTTAATGAGTCACATAACAAATCTCACCATCCGAATCCTGAGCGCGAAACAAAAGTCCAGAGATAGGACATGAACAGTGCAGTTTTGTCAAGGACACTTTGGAACAAGGAACGCAATATTTATGCTTAGGGTGCTATCAGAAATACAAATGAAAAAATACGTGTGCTTATGCTTTATAGACTATGCAAAGGCATTCGACAAAGTACGCCACAAAAAATTGATAAAAATGCTCAGAAACCTCAACATATTTGGGAAAGACATTAGAATAATCAAGAACCTCTACTGGCAGCAAGCCGCCTGCATATGTATAGGAAACGAATTCAGCAGATATACAAAGATACAAAGGGGCGTAAGACAAAGATGTGTATTTTCATCGGATTTATTCAACTTTTACTTCGAGATAGTTATGAGGACCCTAGAAGTTATGCCAGGATTCATCATCAGCGGCCACAATATGAACAAAAGAAGATATGCAGATGATACAGTGCTAATTGCAGACACGGAATAGGAAAATATAAAACCTTCTAAAGAAGGTAGCTAAAGAAAGTCGGAAGAAAGGACTATAAATAAACTACAAGAAAAATGAATGCATAGTCATCAGCAAACAGAGAAGCTCAAAATACTAATTACAGGTGGGGAATACTAAAATCAATCCGGTAAAAAATTCAAATACCTGGTAAGTGTTCTAACAGAAGTTGGAAAGTGCAATATTGGGATTCGAAGGCGAATTGGTATGGCGAAGGACGTATTCCAGAAGCCGAGTAGAGTATAAAGAGATAGAAAAATTTCGCTAAAAACAAAGAAAGAGTACTAGATTGCTCTGTGATTTCTGTAAGGAGGTGAATGCTGGACAATACCATCAAAGATGAAAAAACTTGACGTAACAGAAATGTGATTCTACAGAAGAATTCTGGGGATATCATGGATTGAGCATGCGAGCAATGATGAACTTTTGGAAAGGATGGAAACGAAAAGGAAATTAATACTGAGCATCAGAAAAAGGCAGCTAAATTTCCTAGAACATGTAATGGGGAAGGAGGGCTTGGAGAATCTGATACTCATAGGACAGATAGAGGGAAAGAGAGACAGGGGGAAGCAGCGAGTAACATACTTGACGGGCCTGAGCAAGTGGATGACAGAGCGGAGTTTGGGTTGGGTAACAGGAAAAAGCATGTCAAGAGCCACCAGAGATAGGGAGACGCGATCGCCTACGTCCCGAATGGACATGGTACAAAGAAGAAGAAGAAGAAGAAGAAGAAGAAGAAGAAGAAGAAGTGAATGTACCTATTTGTTAATGGGTGGTCGATCTCTAGCTAGTGTTTCTTCTTTGTTTTGTAAGTATTAAATCTTTTTACGGGCAAGAAAGTGATCTATTATCAAGATACTTTTCCCCCCTTTTAAACTGTTACAGTTGTAGCATGACAGCTAAATAGCTCTGAGTTTCAGTACAATCTTCAATGCAGAGACTGTCCCATAATAATTGTTACATTTTGTGCATGAAATATGGATGCAAATGTAACAATTATTATGGGACTGAGATGGTAACATTTTTATATCGTATTCATAGTTATATTTCTATCTGAAATTCAAATTTAGTGCCTTTCATTTTATTTAGACGAATTGGTTTCAAAAGCTTAATCAAACAACGAATCTTATTTAATATTTAATGAATATATACTTTTTAATTGTTTTCATTCAAAAATCTTATTTTTTCATTTACTTTTTTTAAGGATTTGAAATTCAATCCAGTTTTACTTTTCTAAAAGAAATACAGTTTTGACTGTATTTGTCGATTGTACTCGGAAGTAAAATCTGTTGTGCCTTGAAGTGATTATGTGATACTAACGGAATATTTTGAACTTTAAAAGAACTTTTTGGACATGTGTAGACTCCAAGCTATGAAAGTAGTTTTCTTTTAATATTCACTAAATATTTTTATGGTGCATCTTTTATAAACGCAAGAAAAATTAATATGTAGCAAAGTCATTTTACAACATAGAGTTTCTCTGAAACAAAAATGAATCCGTTTTTACTCCACATTGCATTTTCAGTCAATTTACATTCTCCTGTTATATTTGATATTATACAGCGATATCACAGATTTTACAAATACACAAAATACAAACACACGGTCATTTACAAACCTGAGGAAACATTCTGAAGCTAAGAAAATGGTTTTCAGATGAAAGAATATCGATCGGTACTTATCTTTCTTAATCGACAAAGGTAGCATAAATATGTTGTAGCAAGCTATCAATAACACTTAAAAAGTAGACTATGACTCCCAAAATTGAAATTATTGTGAGATTCAGGACAATCAATTTCAATTTCAACGGAATCAACTGGGCAAAAATATCTGATTGATCGAATTAAAAGATCATTTTTGTACGAATTGTTGCGATTTCAACAAACTGTGACCGCACAACGCTGCATTGGGGGTTGTTGTAAATGACGTTAGTCAGTCAGTTAATTGCCATATGTGATACACACTTTGGCGATCTTTCGAGACATGACTGATTAGGCAGAAGATTTTCCCGCGGTAGGTTGCCATTATTTTCTGTAGTAGACCGGCTGCCAAACAAGGCTACAGAATCCAATCTGTCCTGTTATTCAATCCATAGCTAAAGGGAGAAGAGATGGATTAATATATTTTCCAAGGGTATTTGTTCGTAAGTGAATGCAACGAATTTTACTGAAATTCGAACTCGGTTCTTCGATTTCTTAGTTGATATACATTACACCACTAAATGACATAGTGAAAGGGAAAAATCCATTTCTGAACATGGTAGACTACTGATAATTTTATTTCAAACAACATTACAAAGGCGATGCAATAAACGGTCATGCTGCTGGAATGGGAAAAATTTTTTTTTTCTTTCTTACTCATGAGGAGTGTAATTTTTGAAAAAAGCCTGTCACGTTCAGATGATCACTATGCAATGCTTTCTGTCAAATCAGTGATCCAAAAAAGTTTAAAAGAAATTATTTTTTAATGATGAATAAAGTTTAAATAGTGACGAAAATTTATAGAAAGTCAAGAAGAAGTATTAGTTGACATAATATTGAGAATTTCCCAATTTTAATTGGTAACAATATTGTGACGCCGGCGAGAAGGAACACAAACACAGATGAAGATGTTATAAACTTGTATTTACAGGAAAAGAGAGAAAAGAAGAAAGGATAGTCTCTTGCAAACAGTCGGGTTTGCGGAACTTATTTGAAAGAAGCGTCCTTTTAACAGTTTATATTTCCTGTGTCGTTATGGTAGGGTTGAAGAAGTAGAGCCATGACTTCTGCGCTTCAGTTGCTCTCTAATCCCCTCACGTATCCTGGGTTTAGATGAAGGACTGCAGACGAGGACGTCTTGTCTGTAAGGTCCCAACAAGCAAAAGAGGAAGGGAGTTTTTAAAACCCGCTCCCGTGGGGAGTTTGTTGAAAATTTAAAAAGGTAGCCCATTTTTTTTTTTTTCATCCAATCACGGGGCACCCAGTTGGCGACTCCGTAATAATTACAATAATAATGCTATGAATTTATATGAATAGAAGAGTTTATAAAATTTACTGGAAAATGCATCTATCTAATATTTTTTTCATTTCAAAATTTAAGTTTGAAATATTTGAGTTTTTTTTATTGACTGCATTTGCTTGCAGGTCAATTTACAGACTATGATAAATTTGAGTAAATATATGCAATATTCTTCGGAAGATTTTAAGATATAATTTCCAAATCAGAAATGTAGATAAGTATAGTTATAATACTAGTTTTCAGCAAAGAAATTTTGATTATTATCCTAACACTAGCTAGTTTTTACTTACTGTGTTGGTTCCTGTAGAATAGTTTAATAACTTTTTTAATTATTATCATTTGTATTATTGTTTTTGTTTAATTTTTTCTAAGGGGAATTCAAGTTTTTATCATTTATATAGTTATTTATTTTTGTGTTTATTAATAAATATCGTGTGTTTTTAAGATACTTACTGAAGAAACACTATTTATTCAATCATTTATGAAAACCAGTTTGTATTTGCGTAAAAATGGGCTGTTATAGATAAATAGGTTATAAGTTGGTCGGTATTACTATAGACGGGGATTCTAAAAATTTAATTATTGGTATGAATAAGTATGTCTAAAAAGGAATTATTTTATTTATTTCATTCGTAAAATTAAAGATGGGCTTATTTTCGAAGGTTATATTCAAGTTTCTGTCTTCGTTATTGTTGTTAGTTAATAAAAATTGTCGTCAATATAATAATGTACATTGTTTTTTAATTAAAATATATATTTTTTAAGATTTCGTTTCGTGACATGTGAAATTCTAATAGTGTAGAAGCGATAGGGAACCTACTACGACGGCATCAGTTTGTATGTACAAAAAGTTACTTATCAGATAGTTCAATTAAATTGCGTATCCCCAAACAGTAAAAATTTAGAAGGTTCTTACTAATAATTTATATGAAATAAACTGCAACATCCCCCAAATAAACAAACCAAAAAACAAAAACAACGACAACAAAAGAAAAAAAAACAGCTCCAACTATTATGTATTAAGCATAAATAAATAAACACAAGCTGAAGCATTAAAGAACAAGCGTAAATATATTTAATAAAAATGACACGATAATACGAAATGTCACGTGAAGTGGCAATATTTGTAAATGATGAAAGCAATGTGGAAAAAGAAAACAAAAACAAAAAATAGCAACAACAGAAATCTATCTATCTATCTATCTATCTATCTATCTATCTATCTATCTATCTATCTATCTATCTATCTATCTATCTAAAAATATATTCAACAGCGATGTGCTTTCAGTATTTTTACTAAATGCCTTCTAGCCAATGGCTAGACACCGTTTTATGCCATTTTCATTGTCACCTTGATTATTATTATCTACCCTGAATAATTTTTAATTTTTAGTTCTTTATCATTAACTCTTATAATTTTATGAGAATTAATTGTATTTTATTTTTAATTATTTTAAAACCTATTCCCATTCAGGTGATTTGAGTTTTGTTATAATGAATTTGATAGTAATAAGATGCTGTCAAAAAATCGTATGTGGTTCAAATATACTTTTTGTATCTTCATTACTACTCCTCCCGAGTTTATTATCTTGGAGATACATTTAAGAAATGATTTAGGTGAAATCGACTCCTTCAATTTCTATTTTCTTTCTACTTTTGTATAGCCAAATTACTGCAGTACTGTTATCGTATACTTAATAACTTTTATATTATTTTCTTTAATACTCAACTGAATATTCTTCTGGATCAAATGTATTTGAAACAACGTTGCTTGACCTGTTTTTATTTTATTTATTATTTACTTTTTTTTAGATGAGTTGTTCTGCTTTCTATAGATGGACTATTTTTGAGTAACCACTCCTAAAACATACTTTTGCACGTGAATGAGTTTAGGATGTTTGTTTGTAAATACTTTCGAGAATATTCCATAACTTAAGCATAAAAAGAACAAACCCAGCAGCATTGAAAAAGTGTCATAGAAATAGTTATTACCTTTTATATAAAGTACAATGAATATGCACGCAGTGAATTTCTGAGGTACCTTTCTTTTCAGTAGACACTGAGTACATTTCTTTTCTAGTAGACGCTATGTTGATTCTTTGTAGAATTTATTTTCTTCCACGTTTCAAAAGAATTGTTAATCTACCGACAGGTGCTTTTCTTCGTTTCACATTTTGACCTGTTGCTCCTTCTGAAACATCACTAGTGTCTCTCAGATTGAATGTTTATTGCATTTTTATTTTGGAAACACACAGGTTTACATCGAACGTTTTGGTTATCACTAAATTTTGGTTGTCATTAAATTTAGTAATTTCCCCGTTCATGTCTTTCAATGAAAATAGTTACTAAAGTTTTGTAATTTGCTTAAAGCATTGCGTATATTAGTTCTATGGTTAGGCCTTGAAGGCTGTCACAATGTAAAATAAAGGAAGGTAAAGAAGTTGTTGGGTATTACTTATTTATTACCCATTTCGAGATCAAAATCTGATTTCGAGATCAAAATCTGATGGCAGGAGAGCTTGTGTCCGAGTGAGTTGTGCCTTTCAACGAATGGCTATTCCTGGCTGCTGCTGTTGCTGTCATTAATTGTACTGAGTGTTTGTGTTGTGTTTATGGTATATATATATATATATATATATATATATATATATATATATATATGATCACACATATATATACCATAAACACACACACACACACACACACACACACACACACACACACACACACCGACCGCCATACAGCATTAGCAAAAATGCAATAAATTGCTTTCTAGCTCTCAAACATCATAAAATATAACGAGAAAAACATCCTGCTAACAAATTTAGAGTAAAATAAATAAAAGTAATTAAATTTACCAGTATGACCCAATATATATGTGTGTGTGTGTGTGTGTGTTTATGGTATATATATATATATATATATATATATATATATATGTGTGTGTGTGTGTGTGTGTGTGTGTGTGTGTGTGTGTGTGTGTGTGTGTGTGTGATGATAATTGGGACCTTTTTTAAACCAGAAAAAGGTCCCAACTATCATCACACACACACACACACACACACACACACACACACACACACACACACACGCACACACACACAAGTACTCACTACAATTAATGACAGCATCAGCCAGGAATGATCATTCTGAAGATGAGATTTTGATCTCGAAATATTAATGTATAATATATAGGTAATAGCCAACAACTTCTTTACCTTCTTTTATTTTACTAAACGCATTGTGACAGCCTTCAAGACCTAATCATACACAAAATATTTACTGTTTAACTCTATGTCTTTTCTGATAGCCTTTTCTTTTATATGCTGTGTTCTTTCAGGACGTGAACAACAACTTTATATCCTTAACAATGTTTGTCTTTTTACTTTCGTTTTCACTCCCTGTTCTCCCATTTACCCATCCATCGATAAGTACGTTACTCGCTGTTTCCTTATGCTCTTTGAGAGAGTATTAATTTCTCCACACCTTCTTTTCTAATTAAACTCAGAAATTTAAACTACCTCTTTCCGATTCTAAGCAATGAAACAGAGATATCATGTGTCGACATTGTCTACTATTCACTGCCATAAAGGAGGATGTATATTGCCGAGCAGTTCAGTATTCTTTTTTGTTTCTAACAAAATTTTACTCTTTCATAATAATTCGTTTTGATTTTGGATGGTATCTTTCGCAATTTCAATGTGTCTTCGTATTTCTGTGTCACATTTTACACCATCTGTTAAAATACTTCTTAGATATGTACATTCTGCACATATCCACTTCTGACATATCCAATTCATAGCTTGCACCTTGGGTCGTTTATACTTGCTGGTGACCAAACATTATCTTTACACAGTTATAGTCTATTATTCTTTCTTTCCTAGACGCTCCTACAGTCTCTTTCTATGTACTCCATCAACACGACATTATCTGCATATCATACTTTAAGTTTGTGGATCAATCGAAACGAAAGGAGGTAGAATGTTTTCTTTCTCTTTATTTTGACCATTGACTCAAGTCAAAGCAAACACGAAGTGAAAGTTTCTGAACTCTTAAAGGTAAAAGAATATTTCATAAATGTTTTAATTCTTAAATAAAAAAATAGTTTCTTTTATCTCTTCTATATTCTTCTTTTATGTTTAACTCTTCGTTGATTTTGTTCTGCATTTTCTATATTACTGAGTAATTTATGTTCATATTTTCCCCTTTTTTATTTGCTCTTTCAGCATTTTCCTTTGTTGTTGCTATTTCTGCTAATTTTGTTTATCTGCTTCCTGAATGATACTGTTAATTTGTTATTCATATCTTTTATACCATTTCCGATATTTCACAAAGTCTGCAGTATTTTCTTCATTTTTCGTTGAAATTTGGTGATGATCTCTTTGTTTACAACATCCTTTTGTTTGTAGCTCTTACTAAGGTTTATCTGTTTGATATCTATCCTAAACCCTGTTCTGTTACGCAAGCTGGTTTCCTCTGTTCCTTTTGCTTTCAATATGTCATCTGAATGTCAAATTCTTCAAGCCTCTTTCCTCGTTATGTCCTAGAAATTATCAATAGTCTTTAGCAGTTTTATAAAATCATAGTTTTCAGTATAGAGAAGTTTCGTTCATTAATAGCTTCCCATAAGAAAGAACGCCATTATTTTGAAGTTGAGAAAAACACTGATAACCAAATTATGTAAAATCACAAGAAAATCAGAAGCGACGAGTTCCTCCGTGCAAAATTACGGTTTATTCATTTTATCAGGAGATTGGTGGACGAAAAATCGGTTATGTGGGAGAAGAAGTGAGTGTTTGTAATACAACAACCAAACATACTTCAAATAAGATTCTATATAGTTGAAAACTACTTAGAAAACCGTTTAATCCAGCGTAAATTAAGATATATATTTAGAATGTTTCAAATTTATTATTTCACAAGTGGAAGGAATTTTATAATGGCGTATATGGTGATGTATCAGTTCTATGGTTTAGAAAATAGCAATGGATGTTATTTTATTAAATATGATATTGGGGAATTCTATCTATCTGTCAGTAAGAAATTATTAAATGACTATACATAAATGTCAGATTTAGATGGGAAATACCTGACGTAAAACATAGTTTATAATACCTCGGTCAACGTAAGTGGTTATAGTGAAAAGCTTTATATTGTATCTATTAAACGACCGTTCAAGCAACGATATGGCAGTCATAAGATGAATATATCAGTAGAACAGTGTAAAGTAGTAGTTATTTGTAGGAGATTAAAAAAACATGGTGTATACCTTCAGATTAAGTGGGGGATAATAAAAAGGTAGGCAGTAATAAGAACGAAACGAAATTTACCTGGCGCAAGATTAATAATAAATATAAACAAAAATTAACTCTCATGTGTAGAGTTGTGATATTTGCTACTTAAATTTAGTTTTTTAATAGCGACCCCCTATTACGCTGTTTTAGTAATTTTTGTGTTTTGTAAAAAATATTATACTGACGCGTAAAAAATATTGGGCCATATGGGTAAATTTAATTACTTTTATTTATTTTACCCTAAAATTGTTTTTCTCGTCATATTTTATGTTTGAGGGCTAGAAAGCAATTTATTGCATTTTTGCTAATGCTGTGTGATGGTCGGTAAGTCCCAGTGAAGCTGGTGGTCTGTGGTCGGTGGTCCCAGTGAGGTTGAAAAAAGACCATGCAAAATTACTAGGCTACCAGCAAAGATTGAACCTTTCATCTCTTTGGTTAAATTTGAAAAGGATTTGTCTTTTGTAAAAGGTGATCAGTCAGTGACGATGTTCTAATAAGATAGTACCGAAACACAACGGCTCTTGTATTGCAGCAAACTATGTTTTTAATGATAAACTTATAATAATAATAATAATAATAATAATAATAATAATAACTTGAACAGATGAAGCAACACTGGCAAGACTTGAACAGATGAAACAACGCTAGCAAGACAAACCTCTGCATGGCCAATATCCAGAACGTGCCGAGACTGAAGGCTTTATTCTTGCGGCGCAAGACCAAAGTCTTTTCACTAGAAACTTTCAGGCAAATATTATACATTATAATGTGGATCCAAAATGCAGGTTCCGTGATAAACATCAAGAAACAATAGACCATCTAATCTCAGGTTGTCTGTACTTGCCCCAAATTAATATAAAAAATCGTCACGATAGAGTGGGGCAATATTTACATTGGACAATGTGCAAACACTATGAAAAATCTGTAAACAAACCGGTGCTGGGTGATGTTTACATCACCCAACACCGGTTACAGAAACAGAAGATGTCACTATTCTATGGGATTTCACCATCTACACAGTCAGAAAAATTGAAGCAAATAGGCCCGACATTATTGTTAAAAACCAGAAAGAAAAAAACTTGTCTATTAATTGATATGGCTTGTCCAGCGGATTGTAACATAGCAACCAAGGAATTCGAAAAACTGTCAAAATATAAAGACCTGGAAATTGAAATAGAAAAAAAATGTAGAAATTGAAAACAAGAGTCGTGCCAGTGATATTAGGTGCACTTGGAATGATAAAAAATTGAACGAAACAACACATTGAAAGAATCCCTGGAAATCCCAGCTTAAGATATACAAAAAATTGTCTTATTAAGTACACCCACACATTAAGGAAAACTTTGTCTATGTAACGCTAGGGATGATAGGGGAGATAGAAAAAACATGAAATGGAGCCATAACAACACGCCACGACCTGCCTTAGGTCTTCCTGTAGACTTGGTTGGTAGTGCGACCATAACAGAAATCGAAATATGATGAAAAATGACTTAATAATAATAATGGCTTACTGCAACTTAACAGCTATATAAAGTTTCGGTGTTAAAACATCATCATCAGGCAGTAAAATGTGGTTAATTTGTTTTGTAATATATAAATAAGGAGATTTAATAAATAAATAAATAAATAAATAAATAAATAAATAAATAAGAATGAAGAAATTAAAACAAGGTTAGCCAATGCGATGAATTAAGTGGAGTGGGTGGTAATAACACCTCAAAGGACGGTGTGTGTATGATTCGGAAGACGGTAGTGTAGTGAATGTTTCGCCGATGAAATACAGACATGTCAAATTTTAAACAAAAAAAAAAAAAGATAAAACAGAAAAAATAAATAAAAGGAAAATGAAGAAGAAAAAAGAAAAAGAGAAAAAAGGAAAAAAGAAGAGAGAAGACTAATTCAAACGTTGGATAAGATAAAACAAAAGAAAAAAATCAAAACTAACAGAAATATAAGAAGAAAAATGAACTGAGATATTAAAATATATACTTAAGGGGATTTCTTTATAAGTATAAATAAAATAATATTAATTAAAAAAATAGCAGTTCAATGAGCTAAGATTTTTTAAATTATAAGGGAATTATCATAAGTACAAATATAATAATAATAATAATAATAATTTAAACAAATAACCAGTACAATAAGCTAATTTTTTAAGTTGTAAGGGGATTTGCTTATAAGTACAAATAAAATAATAAGGGTAATTAAACATTGCCAGTTTAATAAGCTAATTTTTAAAAAAATTATAAGTTGATTATTTCATAAGTACAAATAAAAAAAAAATAATAGCAATTAAAAAATTCTAGTTCAATACGCTAAATTTTTAAGTAATAAAATGAGTAAATAGTGAAAATATTGAAATAAACTTGAGATAATTTCAGATGTTTTTAAAGGTATGAAATATTTGATGATTACAGAAATTATTTATTTCATTGCGTTGGTTCAATAAGTTAGTTTTTTAAAAAAATTTCTTGTAAACAAAGGAAACATATTTCATGTAATGACTTATATGTTCTAACTTTAGTTAATATTTTCCATTTAGCTGTAGGAGTTATATTTGCATTTTTCAATTGCCAGTAGTATTTAGAGAGAGAAGTAGAGTTTTTATATGCTTTATTATTGAAAGATAAAATCAAGGTAGAAATTATTCTTAGTACATCCGATATAATGTTTGTAATATTAGGATTTTCATTGGTAGTGATAGTAGCTTGGTATACAATGGAATCTGTAAGGCATTTTGCATAAGACATATGTTAAGGTTATGACAGTTGCAGGAACTCGTGTTGCTATCGTCATTTATGGTACGTTGGTTATAATTAATATTATAATGTTGTTTTAGAATTTTATTATTGTGTTTTTCTATTGTCATATCGAGATTATAGGTGCAGCTATAACTAAATTTCACTGTATTTTTATTAAAGGTTTTGCTTAATGGATTATTACTTGGGAAGTAAATTAAATTCCTTAATCTAGTTCAAAACTAGATTAAGGAATTTATTGCCTAACTTGATACTAACCATTTGGTTAAATGGTGGTGTACAAAATTATTTTCCTATTTCAATTATGTTTAGTATTATGATTAATTTGTTTATGATATTTAATATCCTTGCAATTATAGCCGCTGTTTTTTAGGTCTGTATTATAGTAATGACTATGTTGATAGAAAATGATTTCAGTGGAGGAAATATTGTCAATTCTGTGTTCATATGAATGTGGTGTATGTTTAATAATGGATGGTGGAAGATTTGATTTAGGATGTATGTAGATATGATTAGAATTATGCTTTACATATTGTAAATAAGTACTATGTACTAAGTCAAGTGTAACATCTAGAAAGCAAAGTTTTGAGGTTAGTATTTACTATTACTTTTACATTAAAACTTTTCAGTATTCTATGTATGTATTTACGGATTATATATATATATATATATATATATATATATATATATATATATATATAGTCATCTGCAGACAGATCTGTTTCGCTATATCACAGCTCATCAGTGTAACACTCCAACGGTCCGTCCTACAATTTTCTCCGGCGGCCGTTCTCCACGCTGTGATGTTTGCCGGGAGTTTGTCGAAAATGTCGGCCGAACAGCTGGGGATACAAGATTGAACTATAAGGAACGAACTTCCACAACTTGGATGAGTTGAAAAGGATGCTTTATTCGTTTAGAGCTAGCCTTTTCGGTTGGGGCAGATCAATGAAGATCAACAAATCCGAACTGGACGAAACAAGACGAACGGAGATTCTACTTCACTCACACGCCCGGCGGAACTCCCCTTCACTTAACTGACTTCTATTTATTTAAATGAATCCGGAAATCCGGGAATCCGGAAATGCTTTACACCACCGGTGACAAACATTGGCGACTGTAAGTCTGAAATTTCAGTTATCTTTTTTTTATCTTAATAAAGCTTCCGCCGGAAAATTCTTAATGTGTGGTCAAGATACAGTAAAGGACAGCCTTTGACCGGGTCATTCGAAAACCTACCTGCTGAACTTTATCACTGAGTCAATATTTACCGGAAGAGTGGTAGGATTTAAAACAGTAATCGGATACCGTTGTCTCTTCCACAATTTTCCTCATAAAAGAAAAAGCGTTTATTTATTTATTTTTTTCCTCTTCTTTTTCACTTTTGTTAAATATATTTTTAAACTATTTTCTATTCTAATCTATTTTCTATTTTAATAAAATACATATATGCCTAGTTATCGTGTCACATCAGTACGGTTAGCCATTCGATTGCTTCTAAACCAGGATTGAAACCCGATCGAATTGGCGTCAGTCGGCGATTCTACCTCTGAGCTATGGGCGCTCGGTAGAAGGAAGCAGACTTTTAGCGTATGATGTATCATACGCTAGTAGCCAGAGTGCTCTAATTCATTACTGAATGAGCGATGCGTAGATGCTAGAGTAGCTACTGTTTTTTCAAAATCTACCATTCTTCCAGAGTGCGCAATCATATATATAATTAATCGTTGATCATAATTAAATTAGACCAGTACTCAGTGGTACTCAATACATTTAAATTGTAGAACTTTTGAATATTTATCATTTGAAAATGCATTTTCAGGCGATACTAATTTTCCAACGGTTTTCAAACGTACAACAGTGATTTTTACGAACGCGCAACTGGAATTTTTAAATAACCGATTTTATTTTCAAAATTAGGGAGGAGTTACTTAAGAATCGTAAAACACTTTTATCCAGGTTTGTATGATCCTAATGTGTATCTATAGGTGTCATTACATCTGGACATTACTTCTGATCTTTCATTCAGTATTTATATTTTTTGTTTTAAAAACAACGTAATGGCTGACTTTTCTTCTTATCGCAATCTGCAGACATCAACGACGTTGTAAGATTTGACTTTTTTTTTTACTATACTCCATTACTTTATTTTCACTTATTTTGTTAAACAGTGATCCAGGCAATTTTTTTCCAACAAATGGTGACAACCCAAGGAGAAACGGACACTGCATCATTCTGCGCCCAACAAATGGTGACAATCCGATGAGAAACTAATACTGCATTATTTGCCCTCAACAATTTGTGAACAACACAAACACAGCATTTTTTTCTAACAAGAGTTGCCTAGCCGTATTAGTAAACGCCGAATTAGACTGAATTATCACATAATGGAGGAGACTATAACCACACAACCCATGGAGACTGCATTTATGATGAACCTTCCAACTTCAATACTGCTAATATAACTACAAGCAATTTTCAACGCAAAGAAAATGACATCCCATCGTCTACGATATTGCAACGTTGTCGAAAATCTACCCACTAAAACATCCGTAAAGGTGACGGATTTAGTTAAAACTATGCCTGGAAATTATCCATATGACATTCTGCGCCAAACAATAAATAATTAAACGGATGGGAAAATCTAAGGAAAGTATGGTACACGATTTATTTAACAACTTAGATATTGGTAAAATAACTCCCTAGCAATTATTACGACACATAAGGTCACTACACGGCCAGTTCTATTCCAAAAAGGATGTCGCCAGAGAAATTACCTACAGTGACCACGTACATTTTAGCGCCTATATCAGAAAATGAAAACATTGAGACGTTAGTTGATGTCGTTGAAAGAATTTGTAATACAGAAAGCAACAGATTACTACAATCGTCTCAGAAAACAACACAAACAACACTGGCCTGTTAGTATCAGGTTCTCTAAGCCCTCCTTCCTCATTGCATGTCCCAGGAACTTCAGCTGTCTCTTCCTGATGCTCAGTATTAATTTCGTTTTTGTTTCCATCATTTCTAAGACCTCATCATGGCTCACATACTCGATCCATGATATTCGCAGCATCCTTCTGTAGAACCACATTTCAGTTGCTTCAAGTTTTTCTTTCATCTTTGATGATATTGTCCAGCATTCACTACCATATTGAAGGACGGACAGCACGTAGCAATCCAGTACTCTCTTTCTTGTTTGTAGCAAAATTGTTATGTTTCCTAATACCTTACTCAACTTCTGCAAGGCTTCCTTCGCCATGCCAATTCGCCTTCGGATCTCTGTGTCGCACTTTCCGTCTTCTGTTATAACACTTCCCAGGTATTTAAATTTTTGTACCTGCTTGATTCTAGTATCCCCGACCTGTATTTGGCATATTGGGTTGCCCTTTTTACTGATGACCATGCATTCGGTTTTCTTGCAGTTTATTTCTAGTCCTTTCTTGTTACTTTCTTCAGCTACCTTCTATAGGCGGTCTTGTAGTTTCCTTTCTGTGTCTGCTATCAGCACTGTATCATCTGCGTATCTTTGGTTGTTTCAATTGTAGCCTCCGATTACGAATCCAGGCATAACTTCTAGGGTCCTCATAATAATCTCGCTGTACAAGTTGAACAGATCCGGTGAAAAGACACATCCTTGTCTTACGCCCCCTTCTATCTTTGCATATCTACTCAATTCATTACCTGTTCGTATGCAATCGGTTTGCTGCCAGTAAAGATTCTTGATTACTCTCAAGTCTTTTCCAAATATGTCGAGGCTGCAGAGCATCTCCATCAATTTTTTGTTGCGTATTTTGTCAAACGTCTTTGCATAATCAATAAAGCACAGGTAAAAGTGCTTCATTTATATTGCCCTTTCAGAGAGCATCCTAATCATAAATATGGCATTCCTTGTTCCTGTGTCTTTAATGAAACCACACTGTTCTTGTCCTCTCTCTGGCTTGATTCTGCTTCTTGCTCTATTCATCAGGATTCGGACGATCAGTTTTGGCTCATTAAACTGATGGTTCTGTGGCGTTCGCACTCATTTGCTCCTGGCTTCTTAGGTAGTGCTATGAAGATATACTTGCTGAGGTCATCTGGTATTAGCCCACTATTATAAATTTCATTTATTATTTCAGTAATTTTCTTTTTACCAAATTCTTCCAGGACTATCAGCAGCTCTCTGACTATGCCGTTTGGTCCAGCTGCTTCTGGTTCCATTCAGTTTGGCTACTGCAGATTCCACTTCAGACTTTAATATTGGAGTATTTCCTCTTTCTCCAAAATGATTGTTCCATCCTTAGATTTTATACACCCTGTTGAAGAGCAGGTTTTTTGTCCTGTCAGTTCTTTTATTTCCTTATGCATGTCTGCTTCATTATTCCTGCTCAATCTCTCTACTTCTGCACATTTGTCATTGATCCATTCCTCTTTAGCCTGTCTACATTTTCTTCTATTTCCTTGTGTAGTACACTGTACTCCGTTCCATGTCTTGATATCATTTTCTTCCTCCTTTGCATTATGTCCAGAATCTCTTCAGTCATCCACTCATTTTTCTTTCTGCACCTAATTTCTTTTGGGGCAATGTTGCTGGCTGATGTCACTATTGCTTCCTTTAGCGCATCCCATTTCGAGTGTCCTTTCCCAATTTTTTCTTCGTATTTGGTTTCCACGCTGTTAGTGTAATATTTCTGTAGGTTGAGATTATTCACGAGTGGGTTGTATATCAGTTTTGGTGCTGCACTAGGCTTCTTCAATCTCCAGAGTTTCACTTTTAATTTGCAGAGCTTCACAAAGCTGAATTTCTTGATAGATACAAGCACGCAGGTTAGTGTCATATCAGTTAAACTGACACTTAAAAAACGAAAAAACACTACCTTCATACTAACACTACAAGCCGTAATGGATCAGTTATTTCATCATATGGTGAAAGGACTCTCACTCTAAATCTAGGACTCCAAAGAGAATTCAAATGATTTTCATAATAGCTGATGTGAAAACATTCATAATCGGTGCATCTATTTTAGTTTAAAATATCTGTTAATATGTTCAGTTACACCTTAACTGGTCAGGAAACTAGACTGAAAACACCGGGAATTCGCACGTCCTTTTCTACTACCGGGATAAGTACAGCTGTATTAAGTAATGAATTTGCAGCAACATTCAGACAATTCTCAGTTTGAGCACAGCCATTAACAAACTCAACATGTAGCAAACACTCAAACAAAACACCACATCCTGACCATTGAACAACTTACATACGCCACAGCTCGCAGGTCAGATAAGTTTAAATTCGCCAAACAAGAATTTCACCATTTATTGGAATCGTTCGACTTTCTAAAAGTTCTTGGACCTCACCTATACACTTGGTCACAAAGGACGAATCAACATAGCGGATATGCGGAGATTTTAGACGGTTAAATGCAAGTGACCTCAGCTGACCGTTACCCTCTGCCCCTACTTAGTAATTTCACTACATCATTATACGGATGCACTATTTTTTCAAACTTGACTTAGTCTGTGCATATTACCAAATACCAGTCGCTGATGAGGATATTGGCAAGACTGAAGTAATCACTCCCTTTGGATTGTTTGAGTTATATGAAATGCCGTTTGCACTAATGAATGCCGCTCAAACATCCCAGAAATTCATAGACGAAATTTTAAGAGGAGTACCCTTTGTATCACTTAACTGACTGGCTCTTCGTTTTCGCCTACGTGGGCGGCTTATTAGCTGTCAAAGACAAAGAAGAGCATTAGCAGTATGTCATGTTAGTTTGTTTTATGTGGAATGGACTCCTGCTATAAATAATCGGAGTGACTTCCGGGGACGCAGCTGTGACACAGTCTAGTGAGAGTCTAGATGCAGCGTGACTATATCGTTCGGGCTTACACTTCTATCTGATGATTACTAACACATTATTGCATGTATTGTTTTGTTATTCTAATACACTGTTTGAACCTATCTTCTTGTTTCCGTGTCTTACTTTCTGGCCCAAACAAGCCACAACAACTTGGCGACGAATATTTCGCCACAGCACAATATCTACAATAAATTCTTTGTAGACTTACTCAGTATGGTCTAAGGATTTACCTCGCAAAGTGCCTAATCAGAGTTAACAAACTTAATTTTCTCAGACACACAATTTCAAAGGTAGGTGTTACTCCTACACACACACACACACACACACACACACACACACACACACACACACACACACACACAAAACAAAAAAACAAAACAAAACAAAAAAACATGATGCCATCACCAATATCAGTTGAAGAATTAAGGAGACTTGTGGGTCTCATCAATTTTTATAGGAATCCCATACCTTAATATGCACACATTCTTGCTCCACTTACAACTTTACTAAAAGAAAAACAAAACAAACAAGAAAATCTCTTTAAAAGCAGAATAACTTAAAGCTGTAGAGTGTGTCAAACTCGTTATAAGCAGTTTCACCAAACTACAATTTTACGGACTGATGGCATGGAGCCTTACAACGGATGCAGCAGCAGTTGCAGTCGGAGCAGTGCTGCAACAGGTTAGTAATGGTAATTTTCAAACCATTTCTTACTATTCTGCAAAATTAACTTTTGCTCTGAGAAACTACTGTACATTTTCTCGAGAGCTTTCTACTTTGCTATCAAGAATTATCAACATATATTATAAGGAAGAGATTTCAGTTTGCACAAATAACAAGCCATTAATATATTCATTACATTCAGCAATAAACAAATATTGTCCAAGAGAATTAAGATAACTAGAGTATATATTACTTTACTTCAAAAATTGAACACGTACATGGCACAGACAACTTTGTAGCAGACACACTATCTAGAGCTATCATACACTGTATTAGCTCTGTTGATATAACTTTGAATTAATAGCATGTTAATAGGAAAAAGTCACTACCATTGATTTAACGATGCAAGGGACGTAACTCCAACTGTCTCAATTACCAGATGGCTTTTTAGCAATGGAATGATATATATGATATATATAATATGTACAAAAATAAAAATTCCAAATTTACGAAAATCCGTATTCCTACACTATCATCGAGTATTACATTCAGACAGTAGGGCAGCAGTAAAACTCATCAAGCAACGCTTTGTATTCGAAATTGAACTAAAACTTATGTTGTCAATGCATTTTGTGGAACGTAAAAACATAGAATACATCAGTGGATAGGATCAAGCCAGGGTATGTAGATAATGGCATCACAACCAACAACGTTATCACAATCACCACATCCAAGTAACAAATCACCGCAGATTGACTCGAAAGCGAAAACAAGTCAGCAACACCGCACCGCGGGAAGAAAGGTCACTTAAACCTAACAGTATATATTTCTTTATTTTACTGAGTTTTTCTCAACTATCGATCTGGTGGGGGTAAGCGGAAGTGAACAGTATAAAATCTGGGTAGCAAATGACGGAAATGGGCACACTGCACATAAACATCGTGCAGGGTTTCAAGTATACTTGGAATTTTTGATTTAATGTGACACTATCTCTCGCGGGGAACCTTTTCCTTGTTTGGTTTAATACAGCGGAGAGAGAGAGAGAGAGAAATTGATATTAGTAATATTATCTAAACTTATTTATAAATGGAACTTTGTCTATGTGTGTGTGTGTCGGTGTGTGTGCATCCGTTACCTATAGACTCCGAAACGACTGAACCGATTTTCTTGAAAATTTACACAGTTGTACGATAAGAGTCTGCGAGTGTTCTTAGCTAGTTTTTGTGTCAATGTACCCACGATAAATATCGAAAATCGATAATAAAAAAATCGGGTTATAGAAGGAGTGGCCCGATTTTAATCAAATTTGATGCACTCATAGACAAAGACATAAGAAACAACATTCAGAAGTTTCAAGGTTGCAGTTCTTACAATAGTGCAGAAAATCGATAATATATATATATATATATAAATCGATACCAGGAAATCAAAATCTGACTTACATCCATTCATTTTTCTTTCAGTCTACGGTTTCGCTTTAACTGGAAACAACTATTGCTTTTTAGTCTTTCGTGCCAACGTCCAAAGAGTCTGAGCTCCAGGACCATGGATTAGTTTTAAAACTTTCATTACACCCGCACAACGCCGGGCTATACTGCTAGTTAGTAATGCTTTATTGTAATACGCGATGTGAGCTTATGTAAAAAAACTATTTTAATACTATCAAATACTTGTAAAATATAGGAAATAGAAAAATTAACTATTTTAATACTATCATAAACTTCTAAAATCCGGGGAATATAAAATTTAACTATTTTTGGGAAAGAAAAAGGAAAAATATAATTTTTATTCTTTCGTGTTCGAAGCGGATATTTTTTGGTAAAGCTAAAATTTTAGTAGCCAAAACAAAGTGTCAGAGTTTGATAGGGTCAGGCGGGGTTAAAGTTCCTCAACAGATTTTCCTGGGAACAGAAGTCTGTGGGAAATTGGATACGATGTGAGCTGGCGATATCTTATTCATCGAGTGGGCGGAAAATGATTTCATTGGCCGAAGGCTTCAAGTCGGCTAGATCCCCCGAGAGGATTGAAAAGGGTTATAAAAATCTGGACTCGGCGAGAAAAATCAGTTAGTTTGTTTTAAGTTGGCTGAGAAGCTATCAGTTGAAATGTAACAACCGTGGAAAAAAATTCCCAACTGGGGAGCCATGACCCACGGCTGGTCGCCTACCATAGAACTTATGGCTAAAGAGTTAATTTCGAATGAAGCCTGCCGCCGATTAACTTAAAGAGTTAATTTGGAATAATGCGCCTTCGATATGAATCCCGAAAGAACGTTAATGTTTTTTTTAATCACGGGAGAATCGAAAATTCTGACTCCTCGTTCGCTCTACTTCGGTAAACTCCGTTAAACTCCGATAAGGACCTGAAAGGACTTTGTTATTTTAGAAGCTGCATAGAGAATTGATAGCCCTGATTATAAAGAAAATGTGAAAAGATTTTAATGAAAATTTTAATGAATACGTGAAAGGACTTTAGTAAAAATTTGAAGAGCTCTGTTTACTTTAATGAAACTTAGAAAAGACATTTTTATTTAAGGATTGAAAGCTCTGATAATTTTAAACGAATTTTCTTTATCCGTTGTAACCGGCATTCCGACAACTGTATCATCTGCTCCTGTGAAAAGAAAAACATTGTTTTTTTTATTTTTATATAAAGACTTTATTCGTAACTCTCCAGGCGTGTTCGACCTTATTCATTTATTTTATTCATTTTTTTTTGGTGCCATATTTATTTTTTTTTAACCACAAGTGTGCAACAGTGTTTGGACTGGCTCTGATAGCAAGGCGACTACTAAAATTGCACGACGCGACCTTTGGGATCAATTCACAACGTGGGACAGTGGCGTGTTGTTGCAATAGACGTCTTGTAAACCAGCTTTTGTGACGACATCATCGGACCAGCAACAGCGACCGAACCAACCGGTCAGTCGAGTGGCAGTGTCACAACTGGGATCGTCACGACCGTCCACGAGAACAAGCGTCACATTAATCGAGTGGCCCCGGCATAAGGCGTCACAATTGGTGCCGTCTCGACCAAGATTTGACCCGAGGGTTGCCATCTGGGCGAACGTGTTACATTAATAAATTATCCAATGGGAGCGGCTCCTGTCGATGAATAAACATGGGATCTTACATGATATCATAAAAGCCAAACATTCATCGACCTCGTCCTGTCTTCCTCATCAAACCAACAGCGAACTCTCTTTGATCTTGTCCCCCAACTCCATTTTTCCTTTTCCTCAAGGGAAGATTATGGATGTTCGTTTCATTATAGACATGAGAAGAACTTTCTACTTTTATTTCACGATAAGTAATTGCAGTTGTAATTTGTTAATCGTACGTTTAAATAAATATCATAGTTTTATTTGAACATTGCAACAACTTTTACTTTCATTTTGATAATTCAAACGGTAATCTAGGCAATCTTTCTCCTACAAATGGCGACAACCCGACGAGAAACGAATGCTGCATCATTCTGCTTCCAACAAATGGTTACATCTCGATGAGAAACGAATACAGCGTTTTTGTGCTTTTAACAAGACGCGTCTAGCAAACCACGAATCCAAGTGATCACATAATGAAGGAGACTACAATCACGCAACACATGGAGATCACATTAACGATGAGCGTTCCAGCATTCAACTCCGTTAATATAAATTTATTTCAAGACAAAGAAAATTACATCTTGATCCCGAGGCTTACGACGAGTGAGATAGGGGAGAGTGAGATAGTAAGACCAGGGAATGCGTCTCTCACAATTCCCGCCAACACAGAGTTTTCCATCAACGCGCGACGTAAGAAAGCCAAGCCTTGAGGCGAGCTTGTGACTCGCCAAGTGTGGCATTCCCAGCACCCCCATGACACGGACGTTGGGCACAGACTTCTCTGTCGACGTGATGTTTGCGTCTCCTCCATAAAATGGAGGATATCAAACGCTTGGTCATCTTCTTAAGCTTCTTACAGAGAGGAAATACAGACAAACAGTAAAGGGCAACACCCTTTAAGAACAACACCCTTCGATGCCAAGTCCGGATCGCCGCGCCGATCTTTGCCTCTACTTCTGACCAATTTTTCTCCAGCTGGAGGTCTGGCCCACACCACACTCCGAGAATGCGGATAGGTCCGTCCGTCTAACCAAAGAGCCCTGGAAGGCACCTAACCGCAAGCCGCAAGAATCATCGCAGTTAATCTTGTCTCCTGTGAACTTTTCGTGCCTTTCAAGCACCTTCAGTACAATCTCGATGTCGCTGCGACACGACATGAAAGTAGATACGTCATCGCTGTACGCGGAAACCCTGGTTGGAGCCTCATCAGGGGCAGCGATTCCACGTATGGCCAGACTGCACACTCTGTTCCTCAGCCAAAGCGAAAAGTAGGAGCGACAGTGGAAAGCCCTGGCAGACCGACCGAGACAGCGTAAAAGCGCGCAACATATTTCCGTTCAGCTGTACTACAGCCGTAGGGGAGCGATACAGGAGTCTAATCCAGCGGAAGAAGTCGGGTGCGAATCTGGTGGCCTGCAGGACAGCAGCCAGGTAGCGATGGTCAACTCTATCAAATGCCTTGGACTGATCCAAATTGATCAGCTCGGCTTCTTCGTCGTCTCTTACACCCTCTAGGATCGTGCGGATCAGAAGCAGATTGCCCTTCACAGCACAAGTCTGCTCGGGTCCCAACAGAATCTTAGCAAGTAACTGCAAACGCTCTGAGAAACTACTGTACATTTTAGTCTTTTTGCAAAACGAATTTAACTAGCTGGATGACTGTCAGATGACACATATTGCACATGTTCCGCTCTAACAGGCAAGGAGTTAATTCCAGTAGATTTATCACTGATAATAACAATGTCGATATCTATGAAAGATCTTGAGATTGATAGTGGAGTAATTTCATATTGTGTTCTCCAAGGTGATATTATTGAGAAATAATTTCTAGTTAGTGGGATGTTGACTCATCAAAAGTTCTTCAGCGCTTTGATATATTTTTCTTCCTGCTAAACACCTGCCTCATTCGCTATAAATTAGGGTAGGGTGAAATAGTTGACAATCATTTAACAAAAGATTTCATGTATATATATAAGGATAAGGAAAAATATTTTCAGAATTTGAGGTTCTTTCTTCGCAAATCTGTCGACTAACTCCTTGTTCCTCAGACTCAAATCTTATAGCTACCTTAAATAGTTTGGCACATAATTATGCCAGTACCCTGTTTCCTACTCTGAATCTAAGTGGAATGAACAACACCGGCGGTTTGTTAAGATCTTAAAAAATAATAACAATCTTCTTATTACTCGCCCAGATAAGGGTGCTGATGTGGTTTTATTGAATAAATGTGATTATGTCTTCAAAATGAATTCTATTCTCGGTGACAATACTAAGTTTTTTCTTTTGGGTCCGGTTGAGACTCATAACCACACTATCGCAGTCGAAGCGAAGTTTCAAAAGCAGCTACTTGGTTAGGTTAAACGAGGTTTCTTGATATCAGACGTTTCTTTTTCTTCCTACATATGGAAAAAGTACCTCTACGACTAATTTTTTATATGGTAGGGTCGTCTCATCATAAAGTTGCTAGTTTTCCAGCTGGAATTCTACAACCAGTATTTATAACAGTATATATGTTATTAAGGATTAATTTACTTTTGCAGAACTCATTCGTGATACTCCCTCTGTAGACAAATTTATGTGTTTTTTTATGTGTTTTTTATGTGTTTTTTTGACGTGTGTTCATTGTTTACATGTGTTTCAGTTTTAGAAACTATAGATATTTGTTGTGGTTTGTTGTATTGTAGTTTCTTGACTCGTCCTAACATGCTTGAGAATGTCTTCATTTAATTAATGAAGTTTGCCACGACATCGGTTGAGTTCAGTTTGGACGACTATATGTATAGGCAAATAGACGGTGTCTCTATAGGATCCTGTCTGGGTCCTGACTTCGCCAATATATTTGTAAATTTTTGTGAGTCTTCCCTCTTCGCGCGTGAAAATAAGCCGTCCATGTATTATCGGTATGTGGACGTTACTTTTTGTCTGTTTGATAGTGAGGGACAGGCCAACTCATTTATGCTACTTTGAGTCAGTTGCATCCATCCTTAAAATATACAATTGAAAAGAACTCCAACTAAATTTGAAACCTCCGTGTTTCGTAAAGTCACGTTTTCGGGATTATACACGCGTTTTCGGGATTATACAAAAAATTTATTTTTCGTTTTCTTGGACAAAATGAGTCCCAACTCATTTTGTCCAAGAAAACGAAAAATAAATTTAATTAAGACCCTTACACATAGGGCATTAAAAATTTGCGCGGAAAAAGTTATTTGGACGTGAAGTTAGATTTTATCCGCAGCACCTTATCTAAAAATGGTTATCCAGTGATGTTGTTAATGGTGTGATGCAGGATAAAATAAATAATTTTTCAAAGAATAAGCCGTATACTGTGTACTTAAGGCTACCTTATATTGGTTCACGTAGTGAGCAACTGGCTAAGCAAATTTATAGAGCAGTTACTTCTTGTTATTTTTCTGCTCAGGTTAGGGTTCATCTTGGCACTCGTTCTGCTTTCCCGTCTATGAAAAGGACTTCCTCTCCATCATATTTATTCTGTTATTTATAGATTTGTCTGTAGTTGTGGTAATGACGACATAGAAAGGATGTCACACAGATTGGATTGTAGAATAAAACAGCATGTACCACTAAGAATTCTCAAAACGGATGTTTGTGCGAGTCAAATTGTGAACACTTCCGGGTCAGCCATTGCTGAACACTTGAAATGTATCAGAAATTGTGTAAATGTCTTCAGTGTGGACCAGTTCACTGTGTTGTCTGGTTTACACGCTACATTTTAATTACAGGCGTTGGAGTCGATATATATTAAAACCAGGACCCCGTGTATCTGTAAACAGAGAGAATATACTATCGGACTCCATATTATAACTATTTGGTGCCTACCCATACCCTCCCCATTTTTCCTAGTCCGTCATGATTAATTTTTATCTTTTAATGTTTGAAATGTTGAAAAATTGAATTAAAAATAGTCCCAGTTGACCCTGATGAAGAACTTTTACATTGTATTACCGCAGATACGAGGACATTTACAACACGGACAGCATAAATTGGTCGGATCGGAAAAAAGTCACACTAGTTGTACAAAAATTAGGTGATGTCGAACATACGAAGTTCATGAATTTTATACTACCAGAGAATAAAAGTGACTTAACATTTAATGAAACTATTGTTACTTTCGGAGCTTTTCAGCATTATTCAAAAAGATAGAAGTGTATCAATTTACTGAAAAATGATGAGGAATTCAAATTAGCAGTATCGTGAATAATCAGTGTGAAGAATTCAAATTGGCAGAACTAAGCCCTGACAATTTCAAATGTTTAATATTTGCGCAAGGTTTAGTGTCAGCTAAAGACATGAAAATCTGGAGAATGGATTTAAATAAACTCGAAAACGAACCAAACTTAACTCTGCAAAACCTGGCAGAAGATTGTCAGAGATGTATAAACATTCGGCAGGACGCTAAAAATATTGAAACAAGCAGTGTGTCACACATCAAAAAGGTGCGCAATAAAAATAAAAAACGTATCTAGTGTCTACGTATATAAGAGGACAGGAATTCCTTTCCTATATACATGTAAGTATACAACACCCACATTTTAGATTGGCTCTTTCCAGAGTCAATATTTTTTCTTCTTAGGGTCGATGTCAATCTTTCCGTATCCTTTCTCGTCCTCTTGTATTAACATACGTCTTCGAACTTATGCATAATACAAGCTCCGATACCATATGCACTCGCGTCACTTGCCACGCATAATTCTTTTCTAGGATCGTAGTGTGCCAAGAATAAATCTGAAGTTAGGATACATTTTATTTTTTGAAATGCTTCTAGGCACTTCGTCTTTCAAACCTATTTTGAATCATTCATTAAAATATTTATTTAGCGGCGCTCTCAAACGATGCATGTTTTTCAATAAAAAAAAACATCGTAATAAATAGCTAATCCCAGGAAACTTTGTAAGGAGCTGACATTTTCAAGAGAAGGCATGTTCTTAACACTAGCTCGCGCTGAATCAGGTCTCCTGCCATCCTTGTTTAAAATATGTCCCAAATACTTAAATAATTCACACTTTTCGTACCCTGGCTTGAATCCATAGTCCTGACATCTCTAAAGCACTTCAAAAACATTTTTTCTTGTGTTTTTCAATGTTTTTGCTCTCAGTAAAATATCATCAATGTATGTGACTGCAAAATCGAGATCACTTAGCATCGTGCTCATGACTTGATGGAAGATAGCTGGAGTGACGTTAATGCCAAATGGTAAACGATTAAATTTATATAATCCTATGTGTATATTTGAAGATATGTGTCACTAAGGTGTATTTTGGAAAAACAATTACCTCTGCTAAACTGCGCAAAAACTCTTCCAGGCCCATATATGGGTAGTGATAATCTTTGAGAGCATGTAGAAAAATCAGCGCAGACGCGTATCTCTTTCGATATTTTTTAATCTATGTATATAAAAGGCAATCTGTGAGTCTGTGTGTGACTGTTCCCTATGTACGCCTACATTTTTTAAGCTACACCATTCAAATTTTCTAGGGACACATATCTATAAAGAAGCCAGGTCGACACATACTTTTTGAGTTTAAGTTCAGCAATTTTCATACTTCAGAAAATAAAATTTTTAAAAATAAAGCTTTTTTTCGCTAAATATTTCATGCAGGAAATCAACTGTCTGTAATTCGTGTGGCATTAATGTAACTTTTTCCTCTAAAATTAAATGTCTATTTAAATATTCTTCGAAAATTTCTGAACTGAGAGTGTAATAGGTTTTATATTCCTAATTACAGTAAAACAAAATAAATAATTTTTATTTTTATGTTAAATTCATTTAGTCAACAAAAAATGTAAATATTCCCCCCCCGCCACCGTAATTTGGAAACAAAAACAAGCGCAATGCTGTTTAGAATGTCGCACAAAACATCAAATCACGTTCACGCAAAGCAAAAGAAAATAGATTTTTGTAATGGAATTTTTGAACAATTTTTTTAACAATAATTTTTTATATAATTATTTTTTTTATATAACCGAGCCCTACTACTAAAATGTTCTGAGTTGCACGGACAACGTTGGGCTATGATGCTAGTATATACTGTGGGCGAAGCCCAGTCACTCATCTTTGGACAAAAAAACAATTTTTTCAAGTCTATCAAGCTCGTCGTATTATTTGTTTTATCGACGCAAAGGGCACATTTCTTTTCTTTTTGAAAACTGGTTGTACTGCTTCTATCAGCTTTTAACTTGTTACACCTTCCCAAGCCACCAGAAAATATCTCTGGGAATGTGTTTTTTTATTCTCTTTATAAAGCTTCTGTTTCGATGTTAGAACTCACTTTTTGATAAAAATAAATTGATTGGGCAGTTCCATAACTTGAATTTTTCCATCCAATCTGTACCAAAAAGATTATTCGTGTTTTTCATTACGAATATTTTTAATTTCAACGTTTTTTGTTTTTTGTTTAACGTAACACTCACGATAAATTCACCTACGAATCTAATTTTCTTACCTGTGACACTACAAGTTATTTTTTTAAACCATTAATGTTGGTTTTCCTTCAAGTTTATTATGCTTAAATCAGAACTACTGTCTAACTTGACATTTTTGTTCAGGATTTTCACCTTTTTAATTTTCATCTTGGATTTTTTGTGTCCTTTTCCCCCACAACGAAAGAATTTCTTGTTATTAAATGGACAAACATTATAGAAATGTAGTCCTCCACAAGCATAGCAGGAGTTAGACGTAATGTCTTTTTTTTATTAGATCTTCTCTAAGTTTGTCCGTTTTTTGTCTTGTCGCTTCGCCGCCCCCTTCACCGACGGGAAACACCATCGCTTGCATCACTTCCTCGGGTGGGGCCAGATTGTTATATTACAAATATATAGTTTTTTTTTAACAACTCGTTATTTAAACAAACATCCCGCATCTACCCCACCCAATGCGTGCTCGCGGACTAACACATACGCACACACACACACACACACACACACACACACACACACACACACACACACACACACACACACACGCGCAAAGAATTACAAAACAAAACGAAATATTAATTATTTTTGAGAAATCTCTTCAAGAATTTTAAATTAAAGATTATATGATTATATTTTATAAACAAGATACTGTTTAGAAAAATAATGGTACCTATTCATATAATCGATGACAGTCTTGATTTAGGATATCTGTTCTTTTTAATATTTTGAAATAAATCTACTCGTATTTTTTTTTAGCGGAAATAGTCACAGTAAACTGTTGTTGACCGTTTCTTTTTTCCCCTTTTTACAGTTGATGCTTTACTTGTTTGCCAAGTAGAGATGTAACAAAGAAAACTGCTATATTAATGGAATATCCGATGACGGCATTCTTTCAAACGTTTTGATTGATACACTGATTGATTAACTGATTGATCTACACCTCATTGAATAAACTTAGAAACTATTTTATGATTTCTTGGAGATTTTTAAAGAAAATCCTGGAAATATGACGATGCGCCAAAAGATGCTAAAATAATGCAAATACAAATAAAGATACTTTGATCTTTTGTTTAATTATTTAAAACTGACATGTCTTTTAGTTTTTTAAATTCGCACGCACACACACACACACACACACACACACACACACACACACACACACACACACACACACGTGCGCACACACACGTGCGCATGCATACTGTCGTGTTTTTCCTTGAAACCAATTTGTATTTCTGAATAATGACCATTTTTTTGGTTGCCCTCAAAAATGACAAAATGTAGTGTTTATTGAATCGAAAATGAGTTTAATGGTTAAAATTAAGAATTATTAATGTTTATTGAATTACAAAGAAGATAAACTGTTTAAATTAAATATTAAATGAACTTAAATGCATGTTAAGTTAAAGGAAGTAAAAATGTGATTAATTTTTTGGGACACAGTATATCAAAACAATATCTATTAAAAACACAAAACATAAAATTAAGAAACAAAATATGTAAATAGTAATGAAAGAACTTGATTTGTATTTGTGCGCATGTGCGAGCTGTATCAATATTTTCGTCGTTATTCATATGTACATATGATTTGTCATTTCGTGGTATTTGAATCGGGCAAGTCAACTGAATATAGCATAGAATTTTTCTACTATCCCCTGCCAGCAGAATTTTTTGTAAGTCACTTGGTAAGTATTTTCATGGTAACTTTTTATGTACACATTTCAAACTTTATACAAGTTAATAAAATTAGTATAAACAACTGATGTTGATAAAATTTTGAGAATGCATTGATATTTATATGAGTGAAATGTAATTTTGGTAATGCTACTTTTGTAATGTCACTTAATAAAGTTACAGATACAAGAATAATAACGCTTTCGAACAATACAGTGTCAGACACTTATTCTCAACGCTAATGATATTTAGCTGCGTCCCCACTGAGGCAGAATGGGGCACAAGGCCTATTTAAAGTGGGAAATCCGAGCCCTTAAAATCGAAAAGAAATGATTGTCTATTTTTTCCAAGAAGAGACTCTGCCTTTCAGTGGAGCCTCGTCTGGGTTCTGCTCAGCGATAATTATATTTAGCTTCCTCCCCACTGGGGAAAAATGTGGTACAAGGAAGTAAAAAAGTGAGTAGATTTTTAGGACACACAGTATACAATATCTATTAAAAACACAAACATATATAAATAAAATTAAGAAACGAAATATGTAAATACTAATGAACAAACTTGAGGCCTTAAGATGGGGTAAAAATTTATATTCTTTTTTTTCCCAGACGAGACACTGCACTTCGACGGAGACTCGTCTGAGTTCCTCTCTGCCTGAAGGCAGAGTGTCTGACAAAATCATGCTAGCGTTCTTCTCAACGCTAATTATATTTAGCTGCCTCCCCATAGAGGAAAAATCTGGTACAAGACCTTTTTAGTGTGGGTAACATGAGCTCGGCAAATGTTTAATGTCTACTTTCATCCAGACAAGACTCTGCCTTTCAGCGGAACCTCGTCTGGGTTCCTCTCCGCCCGAGGAGTCCAACAATGTCTTGTGAACGCTAATTATATTAAGCTGCCTCCCCACTGAGGCAAAATATAGCACAAGGCCATTTAATGTGGCTAATACGAGCCATATAGCTGGGGCAAAAATTTATGGTCTATCTTTCCCCAGACGGGACTCTATCCTTTAGCGGAACCTCGTCTGGGTTACTTTAATTGTCAGAGTAGCGTTCTTGTGAACGCTAATCACCAAATGTTTATTATATATATTTTTTTCTTTTAATCGTTTCACCCCAAGCAAGGCATTCCACTGCCACTATTGCGCTTGGGACTATATAGAGGAAGGTAAATAGAAAGAGTGGTTAGATATAGGACATGTCAGAGGGGTGGGGTGATAGATAGTTGGGAGGATGGGAAGAGTGTTTGAAAGAATGGAAGCAAGTTAGTGTGTTAGGAGGTGTCTATTGACCTTACATTTAAACTCTTGGAGATTGTAGCCGTCGGGGAAGAAGTCATGTGGAAGGGAATTCCATAGTCGGGAAGTACGAGAAAAGAAACTGTTGGAGTAGAAGTTGCGGTTGCATTTTATCGGTTTCACTGTAAAAGGGTGGGATCTAGTTGCTAATCTAGTATCTCGTGCAAATTCGAACCTAGGAGGCACCAGTGATCTAAGTTCATTGGAGCAGAAGCCATGAAAGTATTTATAGAAGAGACACAGGGAAGCCACGTCGCGCCGGTGAGAGAGAGACTGCAGGCGGTCTGCCAACTCAGTATCGATCACATTACAGACCCTCCACTGTACCTTGTCGAGAAGCCCAAGGAGAATAGCAGGGGCACCCGATCAGATATGGCAACAGTATTCAATGCACGGGCGGATGGTAGATTTATAAATGTGCAGGATAGATTCAGACTGAAAAAAACCTCCGGGCCCTGCACAGAGAACCGACTTCCATAGCAGCGGATTTAGCAATGGATTCGATATAGTCATTCCACTTGAGGCCCGCTGAAAGTGTGAGACCAAGGAGGCGTAGTGTTTTACTCTCTGGGAGGCAAGCCTGGTCCATGCTAATGGGAGGTAGGTGCGGTTGTCTATGATGGTTAACTGATAGTTGCTTCGTTTTAGAAGCATTAAAATTTACGAGCCATTTCCTCCCAAACCATCCCCACAGAGACCCCCCCCCCAGCCCCCTGTGCTTCAGCTGACGCCCCTGAAATCCTTGACTTCTCGAAGTCTGCACACCTCCCCCCACAAACCTACCCAGCCCCCCATGGAACTCGCGACTCCGAGAACACCCCACACCCCGTCCCCTGCACCCGAACCCACACCCCCTCCCGAAAAAGTGAAAAAGAAGAAACCTCTCCCAAAGGGAGAGGAACTACTTCACGTGGAAGAAGAAACATTCAAACAGTACAGCGCGCAGAGACGCTCGCTGTTGAAGACACTGTACAAGCTGAAGGAGGTGGACAACCTCTCAACGGAGAACCCGAAAAACTTTTCCCAGGCCCCAGGCGTCATTGCCCTTGTGCGGTGCACAGGGGAAAATCTGAGGGTCTGGGAGCACATCGAAAGGGTCGAGGAACGCTACCCAAAAATTAACATGTGCATCCGGAACACACCGGAGCTGAGAAAAATGAAAAAACTGTGCACAGGGAGGGTTCCCGTTTTGATCCACCCCTGCTTGTATAGGACGCTAAAACTAACGTACCCCACGGACGTTGGCGGCATTGTCTCTGGCGGACGGATTACGTCCGACGTTGGTACAGGCTACCTGGGACAATCCGTCGGGGTCCTAACTGCCAGGGATTTCCGACCGGTATGCGACTAAGTGGATTTACCTCTTCAGATCTGAATCATGGCTATCAAGCTGGCTACTGTGAATGCGAATGGCCTGAGGGATCGGGGTAAGGCGTCCCGCCTGCTTCGTGACCTCTTGTCGTTCGGTGTGGATGTTGCCGCGATCCAAGAGACGCACTTTGTTTGCGACGTCGATGCCTGTGTGCTGGCGAACGACTTTGTCGTTTATTCAACATATGGGAACCGGCAAGCAAGAGGTGTTTCTTTGCTGGTGAAGCGTACCCTGGATGCGAGGGTCGACCTTGTCCATCACGGTGCCGAGGGCCGGCTGATCGTCGCCGATATTGCAGTGAACAGCAAGTCTTTTCGTCTGATCGTGGTGTATGCGCCCAACGAACAAGGTGAGCGTGTTGATTTTTTCCGTCTGTTAGGGCCCTTCCTGGTCGATTCCAAGCGACTAGTTCTAGTGGGGGACTGGAATGTCGTCCTGGACCCCAAGCTGGATAAAGGGTGGGGCGCTAGCGGGAGGCGTGGTGATCGCAGCCTGGTTGATCTGATCGGCGATTATGGTCTTGTCGATAGATACCGGGTCGATCATCCGGGCGGGAGCATGTGGACGTGGGCGCATAGTTGGCCCTCTACCAAGGTGGTTAGCTACCTTGACAGAGTGTTAGTGAGAGAAGCCGACATAGACTTCTTAGAATGCCCGACGTTCCACTGGTTAGGCTACACGGACCACAAACTCGTTTGTGCCCGTGTGGTGTTAGACTTTAGGCCTAGGATGGCTGGCTACTGGAAGTTCAACCAGTCCTTACTGGACAGGCGGGACTTTCAGCGCCAGCTCATCAGCGTAGTTCAGCGGGCGTTAATTGGGCGAGTCATTGGGAATAAGTGGTGGGCTAGACTTAAGGATAGCATTAGGTCTTTCGCTACTCAATACAGCCAACGGCTCAACCTAGATAAGGCTAAGAAGGCGAAGACACTTAGAGATAACTTTTCCCGGGCGGAGGCTGGCGGTGATCCCCTAGCTATAGCCTTAGCTAAGGAGGCCCTTGAACGGTCGAATAGCGATCGTTACATGGGTCAGATAGTTAGACATAAGTTAAGCAAGATGTCTTCTGAAGCTGTGAGCATGGGCGCTTCATTGCGTCGGGAAGAAGTTCGTCGGAGCGGCGATCGGTACATTCGAGAGATACGAGACCGGGATGGACACACCCTAAGGTCGACTGATGGCATGTGCGAGGCGTTTCGCCAGCACTTCGAGCACCGGTTCACCAAGGAGCCTGGTCTCCGCAACGAGGAGTTTCGCAGCTATTTGGCTGACTTTCCCCGGCTTTTGCCGGCTGAAGCGGCTAGCTGCGAGGGAGAGATTACCGAGGACGAAGTCTACGCGGCTTTGAAGACGGTCGGCAGAGGCAAGTCGCCGGGTTTGGATGGTTTGCCCTATGAATTGTACTTGAAGCTGTCGCACATTTTTGTCCCGATCTTGACTGTCGTGTTCAACAACTGGTTCCGGCAGGGGTCCATCCCCAATCGGTTCACCAGGGGTGTGGTCACGCTGTTGAGAAAAGGCAAGAATGTTGGGAGGGATCTAGACGATTACAGGCCCATAACTCTGCTAAACACAGAGTTAAAGATTCTGGCCAAGATCCTGACGAATCGCTTGCAGCTAGTTGCCGAGTCTCTGTTGGGACCTGAACAGACCTGTGCTGTGAAGGGCCGAACAATTCAGAGCAACCTGCACTTGATACGCACGATCGTAGAGGGAGTAGAAGACGACGAACGAGCTGCGCTGATCAATTTAGATCAGTCCAAGGCATTTGATAGGGTTGACCATGGCTACCTGGCGGCTGTCCTGCGGGCTGCTGGATTCGAAACCGACTTCAGCCGCTGGATTAGTCTCCTGTATCGCTCCCCCACGGCTGTGGTGCAGGTGAACGGGAAGCTGTCGAGCGCCTTTGCGCTGTCTAGGTCGGTCCGACAGGGTTGTCCGCTGTCGTCCTTACTTTACGTCCTGACGTTGGAGCCCCTCCTTCGCAGGCTAAAGGACAGGGCGTGCAGGCCGGCCCTACGTGGAATTGCTGTCCCTGGTGGAGGCGCTCGAGCCAGGGTTTCTGCGTACGCCGATGACGTATCGGTTTTTGTGTCTTCTCACGGGGACATAAGAGCGGTACAGAAGGCACTTGTACGGTTCGAACAGGTGACTGGGGCCAAGATTAACTGCGACAAGTCTTCCGGCTTGCGGTTAGGTGCCTGGAAGGGAATCTCCCTCCCGGGGCCCTTCAGCTGGACGGACGGGCCGGTCAAGCTCCTCGGAGTTTGGTTTGGTCCGGACTTGCAGTTGGAGAAAAATTGGTCTGAAGTACAGGCAAAGGTCGTTGCGCTGGTCGAGATTTGGCAACGAAGGCGGTTGTCCTTAAAGGGCTTGGCGGAGGTGTGTGCCACATACCTCTTTCCCGAGATCCTTTACCGGCTGTCTGTACTTCCACTTTGTCAGGCGCGTGAGGAGGCGCTCGAGCGTCTGCTAATCTCCTTTCTCTGGAGAGGACGCAGGCATCACGTCGACAAACGTGTCTGTTACCAACGTCCGTGCAATGGGGGTCTGGGGGTGCCGCACTTGGTGAGCCACAAGCTTGCCTCGAGGTTGGCATTCCTTAGACGTGCGTTAATGGACGACGGTTTGCTTTCGGGGGTAGTGCGGGACGCGTTCCCGAGCCTCACTATCACTCCCCCGATCTCGAGGTACTGCCCTAAGCCTCGGGAGCAATCCAAGTTCATTCTCGAATGCCGCAAGGCCTTGTCGGCCATTCCGCGGTCCAGTGACCTTTCACAGCCTAGGAAGCTCTTCTATCGAGGGCTAGTGGAGGGTGTCGCAAAGGATCGACTCAGGAGGAAGCTCGGCATGACGGAGGGTGAATATCGCTCTCATTGGTCGTGGGCGCCAGGATCGGAGTATCTCAGCAACCCTGAGTTTTCTTTGACCTGGCGATTAGCTCGGAATGGCTTGTCTCTCAATGACTCGCGTTTCATAGTGGGCTCGGCGGATTTGCCGGACTGTGAGCGTTGCAACCTTGGTATCAAGGAGACGTCTTCGCACGCCTTCTACCATTGTGTGCGCGTTCGCCCACTATGGGATCGAGTCGGCGAGTTGACTGCTCGTATCGCGCCGCGAGAGCTTTTGCTCATTGATCGTGCATACGCTGTTGACAATGTGTCGCCACCGTACTCTGGAGTGAAACGAATGGTGTTTCTGGTGCTACTGGCCACGGCTCGTATGGTGATATGGACGACGCGTCTGGAGGAGGTCTTGCGGGGTGGTCGTCTTTCACATCAGGATCTGATCAGATATTTTGAGCATCAGCTCAAAATGAAGTTTAGAACTGATTGGAAACGATTGCACCCGACAGATTTCAGCGAAAGGTGGGTGACTGTGGCGAGCCTGGTTCGCGTGACTGGGGCTGGCCTTGATTTTCTGTTTTAGACCTGCTACGTCGCATCGGGTTGGATTCCTCTGGAACCCTTCCCATGGTTAAGGTTAGTACTCATTTGTGTTCCTAGTTAAGGTGTATGAATGTATGTCCTCGCCTGTTTCCCGGCACTCTGATTTTGTTATGATTCAGCGCTTGACCCCCTATTTCCCGTGTTATTTTTACCTCCGTTTATGTCATGCCTGAATCAGAATTTTCTCATTCCCAACCCTAATGTTTTTGTGCTCCTCCCCATTCCCAGTAGAAAGAGTGTGGCTTGATTTTGTCCAACAGACAGAATACAGTGACCTCTTTGTTTATTTGTGGATGGGTTGGGACCAGCTAACACAATGTTTTGTTTGTTCTTTTTTGTTTCTTTTTATTTGGGATGTTACATCATACCCCTTCTCCCCTGTGTCATTTCACTGTATAATTTTTAAAATATATATTTTTGTATGAAAAAATATTTTTGTATGAAAAAATTATGAAAAAATGAACATTGTAAAAAGAAAAAATTTTATACACATTGGGTTTTTATATAGATTCCCCGGAGTGTTTTGTGGTATTCTGGTAAATGATAGGTATGAGTGTCGAAGGATAACTTCTTTTGGTGATAGAGAAAAATTGTAACGTATGCTTGGGTCACAAATGAAATTAGCTAGGAATAAGATAGCGCACTGCACGACCAACCTCAGTTTTGTTCCCCCTCCCAAACTAGGCCTTGTGCCGCAATTGTGTAGTTTGACGCAATAAATACACATTTCTTACCCCAGTCCACTAAGGATTGGAGATCCTTTCCAAGCTCGGTTGCAAGGTTAGCTTTGTCGCCCACACCAGATTTTTGATCGAGGCGAAAGTAAACTGTGGTGTCATCGGCGTACATACCTACTTGGGATATTATGGTATCGGGAAGATCATTAATGTAGATCAGAAAGAGCGTAGGACCTAGGATAGAGCCTTGAGGGCCACCCGCGTTCGTATGGTAGCTCTGGGAGGCATGTCCGTTTAATACCACTTTCAATGTGCGGTTAGATAGGAATGACTGGATTAGTTCAAACAAATGTCCACATATGTATTGTTTTTATGCGTCCCAACAGCACGATATTTTAATTACTAAAAGATGAGATCGACTGTGTTTGCTCTCTGGCGATCCGTGTTCAGCGACACTATTCCTATATAACACCTCCCCTTTGAGATGACTTCCTCTGGTGTTTATATTTCTTCAGGTTCAGTTCAATATTTAGAAATTCTGTTGCTATTCATTTTCTGTTACTATAAAACCTTGATTCAACAATTTCAAACGTGTCATACAAAATGTTCATAAGTACTTTTTTAGAGACTTTTAACTGATTAAAGTTTCGCTGATGTTCCCACCTTTGTCCCTGTACCATATATGTCATTTTGCCGATTTGTTTATTATAATGCCATCTTCTCAAAATTCTTTTCTAAGTTGCTACATTTAAAAAAATGCCAGGTTTGAAGTATTTACTTATATTGTATTTTCTTGATTCTCTAACCTCACGTTCTGGTAGTAATTTGCTAAAAACAGACTTAATCGTCCTGGCGAATATCAACTCTGCAGGCGACATTCTAGACACGGTGTTCGGGTTTGGTGTTATTCTGAAAAGACTCAGAAATTTTTGTATCATCTGATTCCTCTCCCTCTGACACTTTTTAGTGCCCTAATAAACGTATCAACAAATCGTTTCACTTGTCCGTTTGATACTGGGTATAGAGGAAGTTGTAATGTTTTCTCTTGTTAATGATTTCCAGAAAGCCTTAAAATCACTAGTCATGAATTGTATCTCGTTACCTGAAACAATAAACCGAACATTGCAAAAATCTCGTGTAGGAAATTTATCGTTACAGCGGTAGTCGGTATTCTACATTAAGATTTTTTGTGTAACTATTAACTATCATTAGATATTATGTTACGTTTAGCGATCCTGCGAATACATATATTCTGGGCCATGGAATATCGGATTTCGACCCAGGTTGAAATTTTATAGAAGGGGACTTCGTTGTCAAAGCACAACCTCGACATGATTTCACTATATTCTCTATATCTTGATCAATTTTTGGTCAATATGTATCCCCATTAAGGATTTCATTTTAGAAATCCCTGGATGTCCTATGTGAAATTATTTTAGCATATGTTTTTCAACGATGCTGGTATCATAATTCTTTTTACGTACATTATTGCATAATGAAAATAGATTATTTCCAGTAAGATTAAAAAAAAAACTCTTCATTGTTTCTTCAGTTTCATTATAAAGCCGTCTTGTTCCGACTTAATTCTTATTTCCTCCAATGTTATGGGTAGTTCTATTACAGTATTGTACAATACATTATTAATTTCATTTTCCACTCTTATCGCCGCAATTAATGTCTCCTCAAGTGGTTCGCAAAATTTTGGTCTTAGTCTGGATAATCTGTCTGCATGATTTAATTTTTCTGATGTTAGAGACTCCATTTTTATAATTATAGTTCAGTAGGATAGTTCCCCAGTGCTGCATTCTAATCGATGTATGTGTGGGAACAGCTTTTTTTTTATCCATATATGGACAATAACGGACGATTGTCTATCTGTAGTATGAATTCTCTACCATGTATGAACTTATGAAACGTTTTCATAGCAAATACGATGGCTAATGCTTCCATTTCTATCTGGCAGTAGCTATTTTCAGCTGCAATTAATGATCTTCCGTCCTCATATCTGTATAGTAACACCGCTTCAATAACCGATTCACTTGCATCTGATGCAACTACAATCTTTAACTTCGGGTCAAAATGAGGTAGTCCGACGTTAAAACTTTCTTGATCTCTTCGAATGCACTTTGACATTTATTTGACCAATTCCAATTCACAGAAGGTTATTCAAGGGTGCTTTTCATTCATGCATGTTTGGTAAATATATACATTAGCAAACCTTAAAATGCATCTTTGTTACAATTGTTGGAGCGAGCATGTCTTTTATTGCGCTCATCTTGAAGGATCTGGTCGTCTCCAGTTTGCATCGATAATTTGTCCTAGATATTTAATTCTGGATATAAGCAATTCGCATTTTCCCTCACTGATTTTAAAACCATATTCTTTAATTCTCTTAAATACTTTTTTTTATCTTTCGTAGGTTGATAATCTAAATATACTTGTGCACAATCCAAACTGGTAAGCATCGTATCCGTAATCTTTTGGAATATGCTAGGTGTTATCTTGTGGTGATACCGAGCAAAAGCGAGGGACCGGATGTTTGCTCTATAACGATCAGAAAGCAAATGGCCAAAAGTTGTCATCTGCGCAGGTAGATTTGCGCAGATGTTCCGGTTGAAAAATAAATATTAATCAAATATTAAATTTCCATTTGGCGAGCCTACACTAATTTTATTTATCAGCCAATGGGAAGCCCAGAATCAAATACAAGTGTGAAATCCCAAACGAGCTGCTTTGATCCAAAAAGCAGATATAAAAATCGATACAAACAGACCCCAGCAGGCAGACTTCGAGGAGAAGAGTGTAATCAATATCCCCTTGACCTAAGTCAAGTGGCTACTACGCTTGCCTCTTTCCTTCTCCCCTGTCTCAAAACTACTTACTGACCTAAGAAGCGACTACATCAAAGACATTCCTCATTTACACGCTCCCCACATTCCTAAGCATTGATTCTCTTTCAGCATATTATTTGCCATGAATATTTTAACCTCCGTTGGACCTATATTCAAGTTATTTAATTTAATTGTAAAAACATTAATTGATATGTATATATATAAATGTTATTTTCAACTCAATTTGCTATTCTTGATTTTATAATAATTTTATGACTTATAGTGGGCTATCTTTCACAAGGCCAAATTCCGTTAACCTGCAACAGTATACAACTGCTCTTTACTAGAACGGACTCCCACTCCAACTAGAAAAGGAATAGATAAGCAGCCCACGATAACCTTTATACCGAAAGTAAGTCGTTAAATTGAATAGTCTTCTATGAGTATTAACTGTTCATAGTTTTGAGCACTCTTCGTCTACTAATCCTTGTAGGTAAGCGTCTGACAGATCCACCTTAGAAAAGAATTACCACCATTTAATTTGGCAATAAATTCTTCTGAACTTGGTAACGGGTTTATTTATTATATTTTCAAACTTCCAAGTTTTTTCAAACTTTTATTATTTATTTATATTGTTTCAAAGTTTCATTTAGCCCCGTTGAAAAATCAGCACATACGTGGATTTTATTATTTCTGTTTTTTTAAACGTAAACTATTGGTGATGCTCATTCAGGATAGTTTATTTTTGAGATCACACCTATTTTTTCAAGTCTCTCTACGTCCTTATTAATTGGTTCTAAAGCTTTAAAAGATACACCTCTTTTGCTTAAATACCGTTGTTACATTTTTTTTTTATTTCAAATTTAGCTTTAGTCTTTGTGCATGTTCCTAGACATTCTGAGAAAACTTCTAGGAAACACGTTTTAGTACCGTATTAGCACTGGAGGCAACAAAATTTATTTTATTGCAAAAAGGGTTGAGAGACCCCAATGATCAAATAATGTAATCTATTCTGTTCCAAATAATTTAGTAGTATTCTCTAATACAAACACTACCGCTTTCCCGATTTTTCCAATAAAAGTGAGTGCTTGGGTCATCAGAGAACGGTGGAAATCAACGAAAATAAATGTTTGCAAGTGGAATTGAAATATAGCTTAGTAAGCAAAAGGACCTTTGAAGATCACGTGATTTTTGGCTGTAACAACAAACATTCGTGATCACTTGTGTTAAGCGCGTGAATGACCTGGCTTATAACCCGCTGAACTTCAGTCACACATTTATTCTTTTTTTTAATTGGAGTAGATAGTACCTTCTATCGCCCGGTCTCACACTCCACCCGCTTCTTTTGGACAGGAGTAGAGGCGATCGCCTTGTTTCTTGTTTAGGAAGGGGTTCCCAGTTCATCTCTCTCTTTTTCGGTCTTTATGTCGGTTCGGCTGGAAGCTTTTTGCAGTTGGTGAGTATGGTGGCAATGTCTCTTCATTCTGAGGGTACCGGGTTGGCAGTTTCCTGGTTGCTGCTTCCGACTGGTAGTTAGGAGCCCGAACTCTTGCGTAGCGTCTCGAGAGGTTGCTCTGATCAACAGTTGAATAATATCGGGGTTCCTGTAGTGCCATTTCGCGCATGGACGGGCGTCCCTGCATGAATTTCCGATGGGCAACCCCGAGGCCACATTATGCTGCAGGCGGCGCCATTCTCCATCCTTCACCTGCTGCAATTAACGACCATCTGACCCTACTTTAGACCTCTCTCTATCCACAACTATAACCAGCATGAAATTAAACAAACAAAATAGCAAGCCTAAACCAGCTAGCCGTAAATCGCCCAAACCTACCTGCGTTACCTTCACAAATATACGAGGTATTCGCAGTAACTTTAATAGTGTAGAGTCTTTCCTTCTAACTAACTCACCTGATATCTTAGCTATATGTGAGACTAACCTTGACCCTTCTATCCCCTCTTCAGAGCTGTTCGTTCCTGGTTACCTTCCTCTCTTCAGGAAGGACTCCAATGTCCATATGCATGGGCTTGGTGTATATGTCAGCGAACAACTCCCCCTAGCCAGGGTCACATCTCTTGAATCCCTTGATCATTCCTTCATGTGCTTCAGTCTCTCACTTCTAAGCTCGGTTAGCTATCTCTTCTTCCTCTACCGCTCCCCCTCCTCCTCTGACTGTACGTTACTTGATTGCATCTCGACTAACATCGACAGGGCCATTTCTTCTCACCCATCTGCCCATATATTTGTGTTTGGCGATTTTAACGCCCACCACACCAAGTGGCTTGAAAACTCAGCCACCGACCTTGCTGGGATCCACACCATGCACTTTTCAATAGCCCAAGCTCTAACGCAAATGGTGGACTTCCCCACGCGTTTCTCTAAAAACCCTAACGGAAGGGACTCTTTACTCGACCTTTGTTTTACCTCCATCCCAGACTCCTGCACTATCAGGCAACTCTGCCCCCTCGGAAACTCTGACCACGCCGTAGTCTCCGTAAACATATGAATCCGCACTAACTCTACCCAAGAAAACCAGACCAGCAGAATATCATACTGCTACCAAAGAGCCGACTGGGACTCGTTCAGGGACTTCCTCTGCGACGTCCCTTGGAACAACGTCTTTGATCTTCCTGTCGAAGACTGTGCCTCCGAAGTCTCCTCTTGGGTTAAGGCTGGCATCGATGCTTTTATCCCTGCCAGAAAATTCCAACTAAAACCAAATTCGTCCCCCTGGTTCTCACCCGCTTGCTCGGCCGCTATTGCCCACCGGAACCATTTCTTCCGGCTCTATCGAAGCTGCTCGTCGAACCAAAACAGGCGCCTTTTCACCTCAGCACGGAACAAGTGCAAAAAATACTGAACGAAGCCAAGAGGGCGTTTGCTACCAGAATTAGGCAACGCATAGCATCCTCTAAGTTTGGCTCCAAAGATTACTGGCGTCTCTGCAAAAGCGTGCTCAGCAGGAACAAGACTTCAATACCTCCACTAATCAATGAATTTGAAGTTCTCACCTCCCCAGCCGACAAGGCTGAATGCTTTGCCCGTAGATTCTCAACCAATTCGACACTGGACTCGTTAGGAATACCTACACCAGACTTCCCACCCAGAACTAAGGCTCAACTAAATAACGTCCACATTTCATCCTCGCTGGTCGCCAAGATAATTGCGCAACTTGACCCACACAAAGCGAGCGGCGGTGACGGAATCCCAGTCATAGTACTGAAGAAATGTGCCCCAGAACTCTCCTCTGTCCTCTCTAAACTCTATAACCTCTGCCTATCTGCTTCCTGCTTTCCTGCCTGTTGGAAGTCCTCCTGCGTAGTACCTATATTTAAGAATTCTGGCGAACCCTCAGACCCCGCCAATTACCGTCCTATTAGTCTCCTTCCAATCTTTGGCAAAGTTTTCGAAGCCATTATCAACGCCGAGGTGATTCAGCACCTTATGACCAACGGGCTTCTCTCTGACAAACAGTATGGGTTTCGCTTCACCAGGTCTACTGCTGATATGCTAACGACCATTACCGAGTACATATACCAGGCACTCGACAAGAATGGTGAAGCCCGAACCGTTGCCTTGGATATCTCCAAAGCATTCGACAGGGTCTGGCATGCTGGCCTCTTGTGCAAACTGCGGAGCTATGGGATAACTGGACATCTGTTTGACCTCATCCAGTCCTTCCTCTCTAACCGCACATTAAAGGTGGTATTAAATGGGCATGCCTCCCAAAACTACCAGACGAACGCAGGCGTCCCTCAAGGTTCTATCCTAGGTCCCACGCTCTTTCTGATATACATTAATGATCTCCCCGACACCATTAGATCCCAAGTTGGCATGTATGCTGACGACACAACAATCTACTCCCGCATTGATCAGAAACCAGGTCTGGACGACAAAGTGAACCTCGCTGCCGCACTTGAAAGGGACCTCCAATCCGTAGTGACCTGGGGTAGGAAATGGTTGGTAAATTTCAATGCCTCCAAAACAAAGCTGTTATCAACTAACCACCATAGACAATCGCATCTACCTCCCATTAGCATGGGACAGGCTAGCCTCCCAGAGAGTAAAATACTACGCCTCCTTGGCCTTACACTCTCGGCGGACCTCAAATGGAATGACTATATTGAATCCATTGCCAAATCTGCTGCTATGAAAGTGGGCTCCCTGTGCAGGGCCCGGAAATTTTTCCCACCTGAATCTATTCTGCACATATACAAATCTACCATCCGCCCGTGTATTGAATATTGCTGCCATATCTGGTCGGGTGCCCCTGCTGCTCTCCTTGGGCTTCTTGACAAAATACAAAGGAGGATCTGTAACGTGGTTGATACTGACTTGGCAGACCGGCTGCAGCCGCTCTCACACCGGCGTGATGTAGCTTCCCTGTGCCTCTTCTACAAGTACTTTCATGGCTTCTGCTCCGATGAGCTTAGATCACTGGTGCCGCCTAAACACGAATTTACATGAGATACTAGATTAGCAACTAGCTCCCACCCTTTTACAGTTAAACAAATAAAATGTAACCGTAAATTCTACTCCAACAGCTTCTTTTCTCGCGCTTCCCGCCTGTGGAACTCCCTTCCACAAGTCTGCTTTCCCGACAGTTACAATCTCCAGGTGTTTAAATGTAGGGTCAATAGACACCTCCTATCACACTAACTCCCAACTATTCTCACAACACTCTCATCTACCCAACCCTCATTCTCGGTATCCTCACCCGCCTATCACCCACCCTCTGTTATTTCGTATATTTAATCAGCCTTTCTCCACTCTACGTAGCCCCCTGCACAGTAGTGGCAGTGACATGCCTTGCTCGGGGTGAAACGCTTATAAAAAAAAAAAAAGTGAATAATTGTAAATGAAAATAGAATGATTCTTTTGTTAATATTGCACAATAACATGTGCATCAAATGAATTTATAAATATTAACTAATTACTTATATTGCAGTTTCATCAATGAAAGCATGAAGAAAATTTAGGGTGATTCGGAGGAGTTCATATTTGCTTCTATGCTTGGTAAAATTTTGCAAATTCTATTTTTATTTAGAATTATCCACTTAAAAATAGTATGACATACATAATTTCTTTTAAAAAACTGGGGTGGCCTAATAATTATGGGCGGTAGTATATATATATATATATATATATATATATATATACCTTTTTTTCACTGTAGGGTAAACTGGATCTATGTGAAGTATTTTGACTCTAGTGTAAACCGTACATAAATCTATCTTGTTTTTACTCGCGGCGTAAACTTTATCGATAAACCGGATCTAAACTATCGCCCGGTTCACACTCCACCCATATTTATTGAACAGGTGAAGAGGATCATCCCTTGTTTCCTGTTTAGGATGTGGTTTCCGGCTTTCTCTTTTCCATTCTTTTTACCCTTACGTAGCCCCCTGCGCATCAGTGGCGTTACCGCCTTGCTTGGGGTGATATGATTAAAAAAAAAAATGTTTAAGCACGTCGTAATGCTGAAGTTGAGAGAGTTGAGAGACCAGAACCGTGTGAGCATACGGACAACCCCCACCCGCTGGAGTATGGTTGCTGACAATTCGGACCAATCAACCACCTAACCGAAGACGTCTTTGCATGAAAAAGCGGAGTAAAATATATTTTACATTTTACTTGCAATTGGTCCTATTGTTTCGGACGAAGGCTTGTTGCAAATTGTATTTGATGTGCAGTGACGACGAAAAGACATGGAAGAGGAAGAAGATTATGAAATGATTACACGAAACTGATGTTTTATGAAAAAGTCAGTTGAGTAGTTCCCGACTTGGAGATTTATGATTTGAAAAGTTTAAGCGTCGCCCCGAATTCGTCGCGGATTGTTGAAATTTGATAGTCGCCCAAGAACTATGAGAAGTAACGTCGTTATAGCGGTCGCATTGAAAACCGCCGAGTATATGAAGCTTAATGTCGTCACTAGCCCGACAACATCGGAATTGCATCATCCGTCGTTTGTACGAGCACCTTTGCAAGACACCGTGGTCCCAGCGTTTTATTTGAGAAGAATTGTCACCGTCAAAAGAGTCTGGAGAACATAGTTGAAAAGAGTTATATCTATCTTCTGAGACGATTTAACAACAAATGAACCACACACACACTCTTTCTCTTTGTCTAGACTCCAGTGTGCGAGTTGTTATGCTAAAAACACTTTTACTTTCGGTAACCTTTTTTCTTTTACTCTTGTACATAAAAGACATTGACAGTGCAACCATCGAACAGCTTTCTACGGACATTATTTTTTTTCTATTTCTTTTTGCGATATTCTAAATGTTTAACACCGGCTCCCCCAGCCGTATCTTCAGTTAACCGTGAACGAACAACACTTCTGCTTTCTGGATATAATAATCACAACGTGGGCAGAAAGCAGATTTAAAGCAATGAGCCATTTTTGAAGATAAATTTTCAAATATTTGAACAATCAGAAAAATATTTTTTCTATGAGAGAAATTGCTTCAAATTATGGTAACATGAAGAAAAATTGGTAGCTATTGAAAAGAGATGATCAAAGAATTTTGATAGTTTCCAAAAGTTTATTAACTTTTACAAATACGTTGAAAAACTACGTGGAAATAAAAAAATACTAGATTTGAAAGTAAATTTTCAAATTTTAAACAATCAGAAATTTTTTTTTCTATATAAGAAATTACTAAAAATTATGGAAACATGATGAAAATACTTTGTATAAATTGAAAACAGATTTTCAAAAATTTTAGGGGTTTTCGATAGTTTACGAAAGTTTATTAACTTTTACAAATAGAAAAGCTACGTCGAAATCAAGAAAATAATGTAGTTTTTAAGATAAATTTTCAAGTTTTTAAACAATCAGAAAAATATTTTTTTATAACAAAAATTACTGAAAATTATGGAAATATTAAGAAAATACTTGGCATCAATTGAGAAAATTAGATTGTTAAAACTTTTAGGGGTTTTGATAGTTTATGAAAGTTTAATAACTTTTAAAAATAAGTTGAAAACTACGTCGAGACCAAGAAACTGCATAGATTTAAACGTAAATTTTCTCATTTTTAAACAATCAAATTTATTTATTCTATAAAAAAAATTACTGAAAATTATGGAAACATGATGAAACCACTTGGTATCAATTGAAAACACTTAGATTCTGAACAATTTTAGGAGTTTCCGATAGTTTACAAAAGTTTATTAAAATAAGTTAAAAACTACGCCGAAATGAAGAAAACTATAGTTTTAAACGTAAATTTTCAAATTTTTAATCAATCAGAAAAATATTTTTTCTTTGAGAAAAATTTAAAAAATTATAGAAACATGAAGAAAACACTTGGTATCAATTGAAAACAATACGATTAAACGTAAATTTTCAAATTTTTAATCAATCAATCAAAAAAATATTTTTTCTTTGAGAAAAATTAGAAAATTATAGAAACATGAAGGAAACAGTTGGTATCAATTGAAAACAATACGATTATAAAAAAAATTAGAGGTTTTCTCTACAGATTTAAGCGTAAATTTTCAAATTTTAAACAATCAAAAATATGTTTTCTCTGAGAAAAATTACTGAAAATTATGGAAACATGATGACAACACTTAATATCAATTGAAGACACTAAGATTTCCAAAATTTCAGGGTATTTCGATAAATTACGAAAGTTTATTAACATTTACAAATAGCTGAAAAACTACGTCGAAATCTAGAAAACACTATAAATTTTCAAATATGTTTAAATATTTGAAAATATTTTTCTGTGGGAGAAATCAACAAAACGCTATAATTTTGAATGTAAATTTTGAAATATTCCAAATTTCATAAAATTGATTCATCCTAAAGATGAATTAATGAAAATTAATAAAACATGATGAAAACACTTGGTATGAATTCAATACACTTAGATTTAAAAAAAATTAGGGGTTTTCGATACTTTACGAACGTTTATTAACATTTACAAATACGTTGAAAAAAATCCAAAAACAGCAAACGGCTATAATTTTGAATGTAAATTTTGAAATTTTCAAAGTTTCAGTAAAGTAATTTATACTTAAGATATATTAAAGAAAAATATTAAAACACGATGAAAAAAATCTTGGTATAAATTGAAAACACTTAAATTTTGAAAAGTTTTTGGGGCTTTCAATACTTTACGAAAGTTTATTAACTTTTAAAATACGTTGAAAAACTCCTCGGAAATCAAAACAAAAAACCTATAGTTTTGAACGTAAATTTTGAAATTCTTAAAGTTTCAGAAAATTAATGTATCCATCGAAAGAATTAATGAAAATTATTAAGACATGATCAAAACACTTTGTATCAATAGAAAACACTTCGATTTAAAAAAAAATAGGGGTTTTGAGACTTTACGAAATTTTATTAACATTTACAAATAAGTTGAAAAACTACTCCAAAAGCAACAAAACGCTATAGTTTGAACGTAAACTTTGAAATTTTCAAAGTGTCAGCGAATTAATTTATCCTTAAGATAAATTAAGGAAAATTATTAACACATAATAAAAACACTTGATATCAAAAGAAAACATTTGGATTTTAAATAATTTTAGCGGTTTTCGTTAGTTTACGAAAGTTTATGTTTATGTTGAAAGATTCCACTGAAATCACGAAAACGCTACAGTTTTGAGGTAAATATTTTAAATTTTCAAATTTTCTAAAAATTCAAGTTATATTCAAGATAAATGAATGAAAATTATTAAAACTTGATGAAAACACTTTTTTCAATTGAAAACACTTACAATATAAACATTTTTACGGTTTTCGATAGTTTATGAAAGTTTATTAACCCTTAAAATTACGTTGATAAACAACCCCGAAATCGACAAAACGCTATGGTTTTGAGCGTAAAGTTTAAAATTTGGAAATATTCAGGAAATTCATTTGTGCATATATGTAAATTATTACAACACGTGGTTTTAATTAAAAAATATTTAGATTTTGACAAATTTTTAATAAAAATTATTAAACAAGATGAAACCACTTGGTATCAACTGAACACACTTAGATTTAAAATAATAATAAACGTAAATTTTGAAATTTTGAAATTTCCGGAAAATTAATTTACCCTTAAGATAAATTAAGGTAATTATTAAAACAAAATGAAAAAAACTTAGATTTTAAAAATTTTTAGGGGTTTCCGATACATTACTTTTGTAATGTATCGGAAACCCCTAAAAATTACTTTTGTAATGTATCGGAATTTTTAGGGGTTTCCGATACATTACAAAAACATTTACATATACGTTGAAAAAATATTCCGAAATACAGAAACGCTACAGTTTTGAACGCAAAATACTCAAAGTTTCAGGAAATTAGATAATCCTTAAGATAAATTAATGGAAATTATTAAAACATGATAGAAACATTGGTATCAATGAAAAACACTTATATTTTTTAAAAAAAATTAGGGGTTTTGTAAAGAAGTTTAAAAATCAACAAAAAGCTATAGTTTTTAACGTAAATTTTGAAATATTCAAAGTTTCGGAAAAATAATTTATCCCTAAGATAAAATAAGGAAATAATTAAAACATGATGAAAACACTTGGTATCAAAGATTTTAAGAAAATTTAGAGGTTTTCGATATTTTCAGAAGTTTGAAAACTTTTAGAAATAATTTAAAAAACTACTCCAAAATCAACTAAAAGCTATATTTTTAACGTAAATTTTGAAATATTCAAAGTTTCAGAAAGGTAATTTTTGCTTAAAACAAATTAATGAAAGTTATTAAAACATGATGGAAACACTTGGTATCAGTAGAAAACACATAGATTAAAAAAAAAATTAGGGGTGTACAATATTTTAAGGAAGTTTAAATATTAACAAAAAGCTATAGTTTTCACGTAAATTTTGAAATACACAAAGTTTCAGTGTGACACTCGTCTGCCCGGCTGGTTGGTTGGTTCGCTGGTTCGGGGACAGATCCTGCTGCGATAATGATGTCCAAACGGCACTAGTTATGATGACGCTTTCGGGCCGCTAGTCGTGATGATATCGTCACAGTAGCTGGTCCTCAAGACGTCTATTACAACAACGAACCACGCTGCCCACGCTGCCCACGCTGTGATTTGATCTCAAAAACTCACATTGTGCAAAGCCGATAGCCGTATTTCTACCATATCTAGACTGGACACTTGTGTACACTTGCGGTTAAAATAAAATAATTACGATACCAAAAAAAAAAAAAAAAAATAAGATTGAATAAATGAATAAGCTAGAAGACGCCTGGATGAGTTACGAAAGAAAGTCTTTATAATAATAATAAAAATATTAATTACAAAAGAAGAAAATACAATTGTCGGAGTCAAGTTTATAACAGAGAGAAGAGCTTTCAATCTTCAAATAAAAATAAGTCCTTTCTAAGTTCCATTAACATTATCAGAGCTTTTAATTTTTAAAAATAATCAGGTTGTCAATTATCCAGATAAAAAACACGTCTCTTCGGCCTTTATCAAACTTTACACAGACAAGCAAAAAACAGTGCGACGCGGCGGCGGACGGTGGTTGGGCGTCGTTTGTCGCCTGAAAATCTCTCTCCAAATCTGATTTTTCTCGCCGAGTCACCATTTTTATAGCCATCCCAAATCCTCTTTGGGGATCTATCCAACTCAAAGCTTTTGACTAATGAGATTATTTTCCACCCACACGATTTACCGGGAGCCATGGCTCAACGAATGAAATATCAACAGCTCACATGACGTAATGTCTGACTGTCTTTTTTCTTTCAATTAAATCGTCTGTTTTTCGATTTTATAATCTGTTCCCAGGAATCATTTTTGAGGATTTAACACTACCTGACCCCATCAAGGAAATCCTGACGTGTTGTTATGACTACGGCAATTTTTCAAGTTTCAAAACAATTCGTTTCATATACAAAGAAAGAAGAAACTAAATTTTTCTCTCTTTTTTCCCAATTATCAGTCAATTTCTCTATTCCTCGGATTTTACAAGTACATAATAGTATAAAAATATCTTTTTTTCCGTAAACTCATATCGCGGATTACAATAAAACACAACTAACAATACTTCTGATATCAATTTCTCTCACTCCGTTGTATTAAACCAAAAAACAAAAATATACCGGCGTGGAAATAGGGTTACATCAAAAAATTAATTTATCCTCAAGATGAATTAAAAAAATTATTAAAACATGATTGTATAAATGAAAAACACTTAGATTTCAATTTAATGTAGGGTTTTTTGTTATTTGACTGAAATTTGAAAACTTTCAAAAATATAGTTTTGGACCCAAATTTTTAAATATTCAAAGTTTAGAAAATTAATTTATCCTTAAGATAAAGTAAAGGAAGTTCTTAAAATTGATGAAAACACTTATTATTAATTGAAAACAATTTAAAATTTTCAAAGAAAATGAAATTATCCTTAAGTTAGATTAATGAAAATTACTAAAAACAACAAAAAAATCCCCAAAAAACAAAAACAAAAAAAACCTTGTTTTCAATTGAAAACACTTAGAATAAAAAAATTGTGTGTTTTCGATACTTCAGGAAAGTTTATAACATAAAAATACGTTGAAAAACACTCCAAAATCAACAAAAAGCTATCGTATGAACGCAAATTTTGAAATTTTCAAAGTTTCAGGAAATTAATTTGTACTTAAAATTAATTAATGAAAATTATTAAAACATGATGTAAATACGTGGTATCAATGGAAAACACTTAGATTTTTAAAAAATTAGGGGTTGATGATATTTTAAGGAAGTTTAAATACCAACTAAAAGCTATTTTTACCTAAATTTTGAAACTTTCAAAGTTTCAGAAAATTAATTTATACTGAAAATGAATTAATGAAAATTATTACATGATGAAAACACGTGGCATCAATGGAAAAAACTTAGATTATAAAAACAATTAAGGGTTGATTATATTTTAAGGCAGTTAAAAAACAACTAAAAGCTATAGTTTTTTACCTAAATTTTGAAATTTTCAAAGTTTCAGAAAATAAAGTTATACTAAATGTAAATTTATGAAAAATTTTAAAGCATGATGGAGACGCTTACTATTAAAGGAAAATACTGAGATTTTAAAACAATTTATGGGTTTACGATATTTTAAGAAAGTTTACAAATCAAGGAAATTTAACGTAAGTTTTAAAATTTGAAAATGTTTAGGAAATTAAATTATCTTTAAAAGAAATTAACGAAAATTATTATAACATGATGAAAACACTCCGAATAAATGGAAAACATTTAGATTTTAAAAATGTCGAGGTTTACGATATTTTACGGAAGTGAAAATCTTTACAAATACGTTGAAAAAAACTACTCCGAAATCAACTAAATAGTTTTAACGTACATTTTGAAATGTTTAAAGTATTAGAAAATTAATTTATCCTAAAAACAAATTAATGAAAATTATTAAAACATGCTGGAAACACATAGTA